>CM076578.1:1691225559-1691773829 GCA_034641835.2 Pinus albicaulis
ATTTATAATTCTCGTTTCATAATTCACATTATTAAATATCACAGGAATATCTACATACCCTCTAATTTGATAGGCTTTGTCATCTCCCGTGTAGATGTTCACACCATTGTTGGCCTCCTTGAAATTTTCATACCAGTGTTTATTACTTGTCATATGAGTGGATTCTCCAGAATCTACAAGCCAAGTTTCAGCCTCATCGATCTCAGCATAAAGACCAACATCATGCACAAATAATTTAAGATGATGATTATGATATTTCCCAACAAAATTCCCTGTATGCCTCTTGTGTCTATGTCTGGTTTCTTCAGGCTTCTTTTTATAACAATCTCTAGAAATATGACTAGTTCTTCCATTCTAAAAACACTTAATTCCGGAATCATTTCTAGTAAATGACATACCTTGAGATGGATTTTCTTGGGATGGACCACCACTTTTTTTCCCTCCTCGTTTCCCTTTGAAGAATATCTTCTTCTCCACTAACACCAGATCTGAATTTCGAGGCTCCAAATTCATATGCCTCTCTTTTTCCTGCATCAAAATCCCTATCAAATCTTCAAATGTGGGAGCTTTCTCCCTCGCCACAAGCCCTATAATGAACATTTGATAATCGTCTCTCATACCATTTAATGTAATTGTGACCAGATATGTATTTGACACTTTCTCCCCTATGTCGCTCAACTTGTCTCTCAGTTATTTGATCTATGAGATGAGCACAACAGCATATTCATTCTCCTCCTTCTGATGGAGAGACACTTACTCTTTAGAAACAATAGGTGATTTGTATTTTTAATTTCATACAAATCCTTGAGTGTCACCCAAATTTCATTAGTAGTTTTTCATTCTTGGATGTGAGGGATTACATTGTCTTTTACCTACATCGTCAACAACATTTTCATTTTATTTTCCCTCTTCTCCCAATCTTGAATTGTTGTGACTGTGGCACCACCAGCTGTAGTCAGCTTTGCTTCATCCATGTTTGTAATTATTCGTGTGCATTAAAACCCTCGAGAAGTGTTTGCAACTTGAACTTCCAGTTGGCATAATTTGACCCGTCAAGATTATTTCTCTGATTAATATACACCTCTACAATGTGATTATTCATTGTGACAAGATCGATCTATGGATCTACCTCTAGATCCTAAAACAATCGATCTTCAATTTCAACACTAGATCCTCCACCAGTCAATTTATTGATCTACTTATGGTTTATTCAAAAATTTTAGATCCAGACACTATGGATCCAATTGTAGTCGACAACCTTAAAACAAAACTGGAAAAAACCACCAACAGATATACTTTCAATCTTGACCACTTTATAAAACCATCAAAAGTACACCAGCACGGGTATTCCCTATCGAATCCGCGCTTATGGGTCGTGCTGGTGGAAGTCAGTGTAATTTTTTCTGAACAGAGTGGGTTTTAGCCTTAAAACCAATGCTGATCAACATGGTTTTGACCCCAAAAAAAACGTTGATTAGGCTTCCTAAAAAAATATCAACGCTCTCTCACAAAGGAAATTAAACCAACCACCAAGCCTCTCAACCTACAAAGCTTACAAACTCTCCAATATCAGCCACAAGGGCTCTTCAGCCACCAAGGCTCTCCATAGACCCAACTCAACCACCAAGGCTCTGATACCATGTTAAAAATGGAAATACCAAACTGGAATGAAACTTAAACAATGAAAATTAACAGCTCATAGGTGAACAAGCTACACGTCGAGGCTACCCAAGTAGTACGCTTTACCATATTAATCATTAAATCAGAAATATAGAAGTTTACATTCAATTTAGGGAGATTAAAAAACTCTTAGAAAATAGAAACTATCTCTAATCTAGGACACACACGACCGTGAAACAAACTTTCTCAATTATTTTCAACTTTCACAACTAAAATGGAAACTAACTTTGTTTTTACAAATACTTCAAAGCTAAAAAATTCAGTAGAGCAATAAAAGCATGCTCTAATACCATATCAATTTTGATAACATGTAAAGGTTTTGTATTACTCACAACATAAAAGTATTCTATGATATAATAATGGACGACTTAAAATAACTCTATCACATGTATAGATACAGATTCCTATTTACACTTACAATCCACTTTAGCTCATATCATTAAAAAAAAAAGGAAAAACATTGGAAAATAACACGTATAACATCTCTTGTATTTTTTATTGTCATATTTACACTGATGGGCATCTCCCCTGTTTGAATTTTCTACTTTAATGATTTTTATAATTAATCATCTTCATCAGATGGTCTAAATTGAAGGATGCCAATATATTTTCGTCATTGCAGGCATGAACAAATAAAAATGCAAGTGATAACTTCCTTGCATATCTAAATCAAGTGTTTAAACCGTGTTTACATTAGTTTTTTACTGAAGTATGATTAAAAATTTAATAGGCCTACCTTTATCACCACATATAATTATTAGGGATAATGCAATCATGTATGAGTATTAAGGGAAAATAAAAATAAAAATAAAAAATTGTGTTGAAACGTGGTTGTGTGTTGATGTGTGCGTTAAATTAGGAAAACTGAAATCTACAATTTGAAATGGTGGCATGAAAAGAATTGGGTTTGCATGTGCTAAATGGCATTAACGGTTATTTTTGTACGAGCACTATTAATAACCCCATGGCCACATGGCCACAGTTATAAAATAAAAATAAAATCAATAGGTATGGCCACATGACAACCATTTTTGTAACGACAATGATTAATTACTGAGAAATAAATTAAAAAAATATAAAAAATATGCATTTCTAGTTGGATTCATTTCATTAAGTGAGTGATATGCAATCATTTGGATTCATTTCATTAAGTGAGAGTTATGAAATCATTTTGATTCATTTCATTAAGTGAGAGGTATGCAATAATTTTGTATGTGAAAGTTTGGACACATGGAAACTATCTTTGTAACGAATATTATTAATAAAGGGAAGCCATAACTAAAATTAACAATGAACTCATGTAATAAAAATTATTTATATGCGTATTGGTTTTATTGTGTGAGGTCATTGGCTATTGATATTTACATTGCTAGGATTTTAAGTTTTATTTAGTTACATTTCATTTAATATTATATATATTTGAAAATTCATATTCTTCAAACTCCCCAAAAATAGCATTGCACAAACGATAAAGAGCTGAAATTATAATATTTCTAATAATATTTAGATTTTAACATTTACTACATATTATATTATATTACATATCAACTACATTATGAAATAATATTACATATGATATTATATTAGGTTATTAATAGCAAAACATATAAAATATTAGTAATAATGTTATTAAATATAAAATAAATTGTCACATAGTATATTATTATATTAATAAATATTAATGTTATAATTAATGCAATATTGTTAATATAACAAATTATTTCTGCAACTTCTTATTATTTTCATAATAATAGTAATAATAATAATAAAATTATCAATAAAAAAAATTATGCAGAATAAATGTTAAAATTATATAATTGTTAGTAATATATAATTATTAATATTATTATTATTATAAAATTAATAATATTGATGATGATGATGATGATGATGGTTACTGTCCGTTAAGACCAATGCGATCTATCAGACCTTAAGAGAGGAGAAAGAATCTAAGTTTGATTCTCCAAAATCTTGGTTCTATGGTCAAAGAGAAGGGAAATAAGTGCTCCAAGATCGTGATAGGTGGGTTGGCTAAATAGGTCAGGAAGACTAGAAGTGTGGAAAATGGTAGGGAATTGAGAGCGAATGTGAGTAAGAGTAGGGCAGTCTAAAAGGAATTTCTTTTCATATTCCACCTGCTTAGAATCGCAAATCTGACAGATTCTATTGTTCCAAGGGGTCTTGGAAATAGACCATCACCCGGTCTCACTCCGAAGCTCATGGAAATTAGCTCTTATCTTAGTGATGTTCATTTTTTTCTTATTGTTGGACAATAGAGCAAGATAATTTTGATTATCAAGGGTGGGGTTGATCACTTCCTTAGAGTATCCTAGCTTCCTTTTACCCTCCAACTCTTGATCCTCCCATAGCTTGTCTTTAAACTTGGAGGTAATATTATCTTTTCTTCCCATACCGAGCTCCTCCTTAATTCCCAATGGTTAAGCCAAGGGTGGGCATCCTTATGCCACCCACGCTTGGGGCGAAGGTGAGGGTTTTGACTACAGTTAGAAGTAATTTTAGGGAGACTTTTTAATTCCATGTTTTCAAGCTTCTTCTTATACATCATATATCTAAACATAGTTATACTTTAAATGGAGGACAAACCAAATTCAATCAGGAGGATAGGATAGGGAGTATTTCCCTTGATCTTAAGGTTGTAGGTTACGGATTTCTTTTGAATCATCTCAATTTTCCTTCATGACTCTCTTGATATACTGCAACCCAAAACTTCACATCCGTATAAGACAACAACGATGAAAAGTGTCTCGAAGAGGAACCTCCTATTACTCCAAATGTAAAGATCGAACGACTTACAATTGTTTCGAGCTCATAATATGCTTGCCAACCTCCAATAATTCTTTTCTCAATGATATAATTCCGATTGAGATGATGAGGGAAGTCAATGCCCAAATACTTATAATTAACATGTTCTAAGCACTCGTTATTATACATGAAACTACCATGGGCGATATTTTCAGATTTAATGATGAGGACTTTGGTATTTTTGGTATTAACTGTCATACCCATCTTGGAGTAGTATTCATGAAGAATCTGGAGCTTCTTGTCAAGGTCATCATGGATTTTTGCAAGAAGAACATTATCATCAGCATAGAGGAGAAGAGTAATGAGAACACAATCAAGCTCGGTGCCCTTGCAACCCACACATTCCTGACACTCCTCTAGGTTATCAATGTATATGCCAAAAAGGGTAGGGGATAAGGGACATCCCTTCCTAACTCCAATATTGCATTTAATGTCTTAAGATCACCCCTCATTGGTGTTAAGCTTGGTAATGATGGTCTTGTAGAGACAGATCACAACAATCCTCACCTCACGAGGGACCATGATCTCTTTAATTCTCTCCCAAAGTTTATCCCGAGGAATAATGTCGAAAGCTTTCTAAAGTACACAAAACAACAAAAGAGATTCGCTTTAGTATTAATATTATTATAATTATTATAAAATTAATAATATTAATATTGTGATAAACTTTTATAAGTATTAATATTAGTATAATTTTAATAGTATTAATATTTCTATAAAGTTATTAATGATATTACTATTTCTATAAACTTATTAATAGTATTTTTGGAAAAAAATTAATTAGTTATTATCATTAGTGATTAATTTTATTTTATCTTTTGGTTTGCCAATTTCATAGGTTTATAATATAATTTTTTTGGGCTTATTACTCTTTTAAATTTAAAATGTTAATAGTTAGAATTTATTAATTGCATGTGTTTTTAATATTGATTTCTTGGGTTTGTTGATCCTTTAAATTATATTATACTACAAATTATATTAATTTATTGATAACAAAACATATTAAATGCTAGTAATAATGTTATTGATAATATTAATTTTATTATAAAAATAAATTGCTACATAGTATATTATTACATAATAAAATATTTTTGTTATAATTAATGTAATATTGTTAATATAATAAAATATTTATTCAACTTCTTCTTTCTCTTTATATATATATAATTATAATTATAATTTCCAAATAATACTGTAATATATTTTAGTTCAATATATAATCTATATTATTAATATACTACGAGTAAATATAGAAAATATATTGACAATAATATTTATAAATATATAATAATTATTAACAATAACATAATCATAGACATAAATACATATGATTAATAATAATTAAATGTTATTAGTATGTTATATGTGAATTACATATTAGTTTTAAATATAAATTTCAATATATTAGAAAAATGATCTGGTCATCCATGGTCAACCATGTTATATAAAATAAATAATTGTCAACAAAGATCAATAATGGTCTAATATGGTCAAATTTCACATTGTGACATAGATTGTCTCTATAACCATGCTCAACCCTACTCCAACGTCACATTATAATGTATATAGTCTTCATATGAAAATCGGTCATGGTCAAGAATGCGTAACCATGTTCAATGGTCACATTGTGACAAGGGCTCTCTCAACATGAAAATGAACCATAGTCAACCATGTTTATTTTAGGGTTTATAATTTTTATGTTATAAATATATACCTTGGGTTTATAATATTAGTCCATATCGTTTAATATTAGCTATTTGGGTTCACAATCCCTTCGGTTTTTAGTATTAATCATTTGAGTTTATTATTGGCTTTGGTTTATTCTTAGTGTTTAATATTATTCCTTGGGTTTATAATCCATTGGCATTTTAGTATTTATCCCTCGGGTTTATTATTTTCTTGGGTTCATTATATCAATCATGGTCATCCATGGTCAACCATGCTCGACCATTTTTTATAAAACCAATCATGGTGAACCATGGTCCAACATTGCACTATGAAAAAAATTGTGTCCATATGAAAATAAATCATGGTCAAGTGGGGTCAACCATGGTCCAACGTTGCACTATGACATGGGTTGTCTCAATATATAAATCAACCATGTTTATTTTAGGGTTTATAATATTTATTTTTTGTGTTTATATACCTTGGGTTTATAATATTAATGTCTTAGGTTCAATATTATTTCCCAAGTTTGATAATTCCTTGTGGTTTTAGTATTTATCCCATGGGTTTACTATTTCCTTGGGTTTATAAATGATTCCCATAGGTTTTTTAATATAAGGATTGAACCATGGTAAAGCATGGTCCAACATCGCATTGCCACAAATATTGTCCCAATATGAAAATCGCCCATGGTCAAGCATGGAAAAACATGTTTATCTAAGGGTTTATAACATTTATCTTAGGGTTTATATACCTTGGATTTATATTGTTGTCTTTCGTTGAATGATATTCCCTAGGGTTTATATTCCATTGGGTTTCTAGTATTATTGCATTGTTATTATTATTCTCTTTTCTTTAAAATATAAATATTGTTGAATTGTGGCCAACCATGGTTTCTCTAAACATGAAAATGAACTATGGTCAACCATGTTTATTTTAGGGTTTATAATAGCTACATTATAAATATATACCTTGGGTTTATGATATTAATCCATTAGGTTTAATATTATTTTTTTCGGTTCACAATCCATTGGGCTTTTAGTATTAATCATTTGGGTTTTATTGGATTGGGTTTAATCTTAGGGTTTGATATTATTCCTTGGGTTTAATATTTTTTCCCTTGGGTTTATAATCCTTTGGGCTTTTAGAATTTATCCCTCGGTTTATTATCCCTTTGGGTTCATAATATCAATCATGGTCAACATGGTCAACCATAGTCAATCATGGTCATCCATTGTCAACCATGCTCGACCTTTTTTGATATAATCAATCATGGTAAACCATGGCCCAACATTGCATTATGGAAAAAAATTGTCTCCATATGAAAATCAATCATAGTCAACTGGGGTCAACCATGGCTCAACCTTGCACTGTGACACAAATTGTCTCAATATAAAATTCAACCATCGTCAACCATGTTTATTTTAGGGTTTATAATATTTTTTTAGTGTTTTTATACCTTTGGTTTATAATATTAATTCCTTGGGCTCAAAATTATTTCCTAGGGTTAATAACTCCTTGGGGTTTTAGTATTTATCGTGTGGGTTTATTGTTTCTTTGGGTTTATAAAATCAATACCCTAGGTTTATTAATCTAAGGAGTGAACCATTGTAAAGCATGGTCCAAGATTGCATTGTGACAAAGATTTGTCCGAATATGAAAATGACCCATGGTCATGGAAAAACATGTTTACCTAAGGGCTTATAATATTTACCTTAGGCTTTATATACCTTGGGTCTATATTGTTGAATTTAGTTGAATGTTATCCCCTAGTGTTTATAATCCTTTGGGATTTTAGTATTATTTAATTTTGTTTATTAATCCCTTTTCTTTAAAATATAAATCTTGGTGAACAATGGTCAATTACGGTCAACCATGGTCAATGAAGGCCAATCTTCATCAGCCATGGTCAATCTTCATCAACTAGGCTCAAGCATGCCCAACTGTGATATGTGAAAAAAATCATGGTCAACCATGGTCCAACGTTGCATAGTGGCAAATTTTTAGTCAATATGAAATTAGCCTTCATCAACCATAGTCTAATGTCGCACTTTAACAAATATTGTGTCGATATGAAAACCAATAATGGTGAAACATGGTCAACGATCATCCTATATTGTATTGTGACAAGGATTGTATCAATATGAAAATGAACCATGGTAAACTGTGTTTATTTTAGGGTTTATAATATTTATCCCTTGGGCTTATAATACCTTAGGTTTTCATTATTAATCCTTTTGGTTTATTATTCCCTTGGGTTTGTATTCTTAGTCCCTTGGGTTTGTTAATCTAAGGGTTCTCATTCATAAGGTAAAATATTATTCATATAATTTATAATATTAATCCTTGCGTATAATATAAAGCCCCTTGGTTTATGATGATGGTTAACCATGTTCCAACATCACATTGTGACAAAGATTTTCTGAATACGAAAATCAATCATGGTCTAATGTCACATTGTGACACAAATTGTCTCCATATGAAAAACAATCATGGTCAACCATCGTCAAGCATGGTCAAGCATGGTGAAACGTCACACTGTGATAAATACTGTCTCAATATGAAAATCATCCATGGTGCAACATGGCATTCTCAGAAAGATTGTTTCAATCTGAAATATTTTTCATAGGATCTATAATATTAATCCTGATATTTAATATAAATCCCTTGGGTTTATGATCATGGTCAACCATGGTCTAATGTCACATTGTGACAAATATTATCTCAATATGAAAATCAATATTTGTCAACAATGGTCAACTATGGTCCAACGTCACCTTGTGACCATTTTTTTCAATATGAACGTCAAGCATGGTCTAACGTCGCATTTTGACAAAGATTGTCTCAATATGAAAATCAACCGCGATCAACCATGATCAACCATTTTCTTTTAGGGTTTATAATATTTATCTTAGGGTTTATATACCTCGGGTTTATAATATTGATCCCTCGGGTTTAATACCATTATTTTGGAATTATAATCCCTTTTAGGCTCCTATTCCTAAGGTATAATATTATTCATAGGGTTTGTAATATTAATCATTGGGTCCAATATAAATCTCCTTGGTTTATAGTCATGGTCAACGATTTTCCAACATCACATTGTTACAAATATTTTCTCAATATGAAAATAAATTGTGGTCCAGTGTCGCATTATGGCAAAGATTATCTCCATACGAAAATCAATGATGGTCAACCATGGTCAACCATGGTGAAACATCACACTGTGACAAATATTGTCTCAATATGAAAATAAAACATAGTCCAATGTCGAATTCTTAGAAAGATTATCTCAATATGAAATATTATTGATAAGATATATAATATTAATCCTACCATTTAATATAAATCGCTTCGGTTTATAATGATGTCCAAGCATGCTCAGCCATGTTCCAATGTCACATTGTCACAAAGATCGTCTCAATATGAAAATCAAGCATTGTCAACCATGGTCAACTATTGCCAAATGCCGCATTATGACAAAGATTGTTTCAATAGCAAAATCAACCATGGTCAACCATGGTCTGATGTCACGTTGTGACAAATATTGTGGAAATATAAAAATCAACCATGCTAAACCATCATCAACCATATTTATTTTAGGGTTTATAATATTCATCTTAGGTTTTATATACCTTAGGTTTATAATATTTATCCCTTGGGTTTAATACTATTCCTTTGGGTTTATAATCCCTTTGGTTTTTAGTACTAATCTCTCTAGTTTAGTATTCCCTTGGGTTTATAATATCAATCCTTGGTTTTATTAAACTAAAGGTTCTTATTCGTAGGGTTTCTAATATTATTAATTGGGGTCTAATATAAATAATAATAATCAATCATGGTCCAACGTCACATTGTGAAAAATATTTTCTCAATACGAAACTCAACCATGGTCCAACATTGCATTGTGACAAAAAAATTCTGCATATGAAAATCAATCATGGCAAACCATGGTTAACCATGGTGCAACATCACATTGTCACAAATATTTTCTCAATATGAAAACAAACCATGCTCCACCATGGTCAACCATGATAATTCTAGCATTTACAATATTTATGTTAAGGTTTAAATACCTTGGGTTTATATTATTAATCCCTTGGGTATAGTATTAATCCCTTGGGTTTATAATCCATTGTTCTATTATTATTAATCTCTTGTTTTTATTAATCTAAGGGTTTGTATTGTGACATATTTTTTCAATATGAAAATCAACCTTCGTCAACCATGGCCCAATGCCACATTGTGACAACGATTGTCTCAATATGAAAATAACCATGGTCAACCATGTTTATTTTAGGGTTTATATACCTTGGGTTTATAATATTTGTGCCTTGTGTTTATAATATTTATCCCTTGGGTGTATAATTTAATCCCTTGGGATTATAATATAAATAATTCCTTGGGTTATTAATTTCTTGAGTTTGAATGATTAATTCCTAGGGTTTATTAATCCCTTCGATTTAAAATGTTAATTTCTAGGGTTTATTAATCCCATTTGTTTCTAATATTGATTCTTTGGGTTTTTTTTATCCTTTAGGTTTATAATATGTATCCCTTCAGTTTACTAATTCATTGGGTTAATAATATTAAACCCTTGGGTTTATTAGTCACTTCGGTTTATAATATTATTAATTTCTTAGGTTTATAATTTAATGCCTTTAGTAATTAATTCGTTGGGTTTGAAATAATTATTCCTAGGGGTTATTGATTCCTTGGGATCAATATTTAAACCATGAAGGATTAATAAACCCCAGGGATTACACCATATGGTTTTAATGCTAGACCTTAGGTTTTAAACTTTATAATATATTATTATTACATATTATGTTATTACATATTATATTATTAAATAATATATTATTATATATAATATATAAATTATTCTTGTGAAAATAAACTATGTTAAACCATGGTCAACCATATTTATTTTAGGGTTTAAATATATCTTTGGTTTATAATATTTATCTATTGGGTTGATAATTCCTTGGGTTTATAGTTTAATCCTTGAGTTTATTAATTCCTTGAGTTTATTAATTCCTTGAGTCTAAAAATATTAACTCCTAGGGTTTATCAATCCCTTCCGTTTAAAATGTTAATTTTTAGGGTTTATTAATCTCATGTGTTTTTAATATTGATTCCTTGGGTTTGTTGATATTTTTCATTTATAATATTTATCACTTTGGTTTACTAATTCATTGGGTTAAGAATATTAAATGGTTGGGTTTATTAATTTCTTTGGCTTATAATATTAATATCCATTCATTTATTAATCCATTGAGTTTAAAATATTTATTCTCAACTAATATACTGTAAGGTTCACACCATATGGCTTTTAATATTAGACACTAGAGTTTAAATTTTATAATAGATATATATATATATATATATATATATATATATATATATATATATATATATATATATTGCAAGTAATAATATAAAATATTTTTGTTTAGTATATAGTTAATATTTTTTTTTCTAAACTAGACTAACTCTATTAATGATACATAATATACAGGTAGAATCGTGCCCCCGAAATTGCTATGCTAGCCAATTCCGGAGGCATTGTGAGTCAAAAAAAAAAATAATGACTGCCCCAGATGGGGAAACCGGTCATGAGAATCCTGCCCTCAATGGGGAAACCAACTTCATACAAAAAGGACTTAGAAGTTGAAAGTGTTCTCGAAAGACATATTAGCATATGAAATAAACAAAACAATTAAAAAGGACCTCTCCTTGTTGTAGCTATGCTCCATGCTAGGTGTCGAGTTGATGTGGCGGTGGCTCCTCCATAATGAGGCACCTGTACTCTTCAGAGGAATCATCTACGTGCTTCGACTGATGGGCAGCAGGCTCAGGTGTTGTAGTAGTGTGAACTATGCTGACGCTTCCCTTCATGTGCTCTTCACCCGCCATTCAGGACTCCCACTGCCACTACTGCCACTACCACTGCTATTGGAGGAATTAGCATCAGGCTTGAAAGGCAGGGCCTCTGATTTCCTCAAGAGTTGCAGAGGCACTGTGGCTATGGTGAATTTTCTTTACTTTCTGACGCTTCTCTTTGCAGAAACTGAGGCCTCTTCCTGAAAATTGATTGTAATGGTTTTCGTGAGATGGGGTCTGTCCAAAACATAATTAAAATGAAACTAAGTGGAATTTTCATCATGCAGCAATGAGCGGGGCTCAGAATGAATGGACATAGGAGGTCGTCCTCTTCCTCGGCATGTGGAAAGGCACATGGCAGAATTCTCATCAGGCAGCAGGGTGCAGGGCTCAGATTGAACGGGCAGAGGAAGTTGAGAAGCCTGACCCCGTGCACTGCCACGACGTGTGGTATGATACTAAGCAGAATTCTCTTTAAGCGACGAGGAGGGCGACTCCGAATGAATGGACATAGGAGGACGAGGCACCTAACCCCGGCCACTGCCTCAACAATAGTGCATTTTGTGCCTTCTAGGCATACTAGAGCAATCAAAGTCATTGGCGAGGTGAGTGAGCGGAGGCGGGGAGATGGAACGAGCAGAGGGGTACTCTTTTAGAGGCAAAGGAGCAAGCGAGAGGCTGCAATGGAGACTATGAGTGAGACGGAGGTCCGGAGTAAGCGTGAGGCAGCAATGGAGGCTACAACGCCTCCCTATGTGCGTTCGAGAGCTCGGCTCTAAGACAACAGAGAGACAGATGGAGCCGAAGGGAAATCGAGGGGCAGAGCAATGTGGAGCCATTAAGAGGTATGCAGGGCGACAGATCGAACTGAGAGCAATACAAAATGAGTGAGGCAAACAATTGGTCGACTTAAATGCAGCAAGACAGAGCCCATGCATGGCCATGTGGCTTGGCCATGTGGTGCATGTTGGGCTTGCTATCCCCTTCTTTCAATTATCCACCCGCATCCGGGGATATAGTTAATATTATTAATATACTCTAAATAAATATATAAAATATATTGACAAATATATTAACAAATTAAAATAACCATTGAAGCTAACATAATGGTAGAGATAAATACATATTATTAATAACAAATGTTATTATTAGATTATAAGTGAATTATATCATAGCTTTAAATATAACTAGCGAAATTTTATGTAATAATTAATATTATATTAATATACAAAATAATGTTACTATAATAAGTATAATTATATAATGAAAAAATAATATGCCTATTATTATTTATATAGTTATTAATAATTATAAATAGTTAACATTAAAAAAAATATATAATTATAAATTATTAACCTCGTGGATGGTAAATATGTGTATATAGGGTTATATCAACCATAATTATTAACGTAGTGGATGGTAAATATGTGTGTATAGGGTTATATCAACCATATTAGTATGGGATTGTGCTACTTCTAAAAATTCTTTAACTTTTGGATATAATTTTCTTTAACTTTTGGATATAAAAAGAGTAGTGCTGTTCACTGATTTTTGCTATGTAAGTCTTTATCTGGTATGCCCTTTTCTTTAGTCAGGGAATCCAATTTTTCATTGTCATTTAAAAATTTTCAGAGCTGCCTTTGTGTTTACTTCAATAGAGATATAACTATGTTAAGTATTTTCGAACAGTCAGGGAATCCAATTTTTCACTGTCATTTAAAAATTTTCAGAGCTGCCTTTGTGTTTACTTCAATAGAGATATAACTATGGTAAGTATTTTCGAACAGCTGTAGAACTGGATAAACTTAGTGTGCCAAATTTCATGGCACCAACATTTATGCAAGAGCTTCCTGAGCTACTGTGCCAACAAGTGGGTGATATCAGCTACAGATTTTGTTTTATACAAAATTAGCCAAATTTGAGTGAACTTTATAAGTATTCCCGTGTTACAAAAGTGTACAACTCGTTTCGCCGTATGGCTGAAAATGATTCCCTCTCGGCGCAAAAGTAAAGGCCATTTGAAGTATATGCGCAAAATCTACATTCGCTGATTTAAATATGCCACCGTCTAAGGGTTTTCCATACCTATAAACTCTGTACAATCAGAAGGTTTAAACGCTGCAAGCTTTCCGAGCTCGTGTACAGCTTCTATTACATGCTCCAGCCTTGCAACCATCTCCATTATAAGGGACCCAAAGGCGGCCAATGGAAGTGCCTCGTTAAATTCTACACCATATCTGTCTTTCATAGAAAGTCGACCAGTGGCTGCAGATAGAGAACATTTTCTTTCATTGCCTATTTCCTGACTTCTAGCTGGGGAATGCAGCTCTTCTGAGGACAGTTCAGAGTTGTATCGGTGTTCATCTTGATGATAAATGAGGTTTCGCTCGGCATCTTGGAATATCTGTATAGGTTGACGATCCGGGTCTTGTTCTGTTTCAGTGGGATTTACATTGAGATTTTTGGTTTTGGCTGTTGAAATACATGGATCTGTACAACGGAAGGGCTGGCTGAAGTGGAACAGTTTGGACTGAAGACAGAATGCTGTATTGAGTTCTTGTACTGCATCGTGCAGGCTCTGCATTAGGATTTGTGAGGGAGGGCATTGCTCCATGCATCTTATGCTCTCTGCTAGCTGTCGCAGTACATGGGCAACCTCGAAGCCCACTTTGGTGAATGGTTTCTCTAGCGCCGTTATGGTAAAGTGAGGTGCCTGAAGCATAAACGGGGATGGGACGTTAACTAAAGCCTAGACACAACATGGATAATACTAATTGGATAAACAATATTTGAGGCCTCACCTGAATCTCTGAGCGAAGACATCCATGGAGACCAACAACAGAGTATGCCATGTGACGAAGTGCCCCTCCCACTTTAACATATTGTTTCCACGGATGACGGAATCTGAATTTACCATGTCTCGGCTCCCAGCTAGCAAAAGCTGCCTGAAAAATCAACAAATTAATGTATTGACAGTTTGGGTCAAAAATACTACCATTTCCTGTTAACATGTGACCAGAAATTCAACGTATAGCCACTGGCAACATGTTCTATTTATTGAAACACCAAACAAAGTGAGATTATATATACCAGGGATTCTTCGCTAGTCTTAGAATCTAAGACATTTCTGTAGCCTTGGCGGATTTGGTCTTCGGCGATTTCTCCTGGATCTAGGACGTCGGGGTCCTTCAAATACTGGACCACGCATCCTGTGTCCATGCATCATATGATAGCATATTACATAAAATACTACTGGCTTATGGATTCTCTAACATCATCTGGTATTAATGTGATCCCGTAATTTGTGTACCTTCTATGGTCTTTGACAAGCCTTCGATCTTAAGAATAATGGACTTGTGAAGATCCTCGCCTGCCCAGATTGGAAAAACTATTAAACTTATGACGAGGCAAATGGCGAATCCAATGGCTATCGTAGCAAGTCGCTCGTAAGCAACGCGGAAACCGTTGTCAAAGCGGAACCCTGAAACCGTTATCATATTGAAGGTAAGGAGGAAAATCAGGACGCCATAATCGTACTTGCGCTTTATGTTTGGCAAAAAGCGAAGATATGTTGCACCTGCGCCTGTATAGGGCAAAAATAAAATAATTACACTTAGATTATGAGATATCAGTTTCAACTCTCGGCCTGTCGTATTCAGATTGTCTCTCCTCGCCCAGTCGTATTCTTAAAGAGTATAGACAAACATTAACTCCCCACCACATAAAATCATTTTTGTATAATCTCCCATATTGTATATTAACTCATCTTGTATCATTTTTGTATAATCTCTCATATTGTATATTAATTCATCTTGTATTGTATTAATTTTTAACCGTGTTATCTATTAATGTTTTAGATGTATATGTTTTGAATATACAGGTTTTACTTTTGTTACTAGGCAACTCTATATATGAATTTATTTATGTTTTGAAGTTATAATATAAGTTTGGTATTTTAATCTAGTTCATTCTGTATTAAAAAAAAGACTATTATGATTTGATTTCCGCAACAATATTATCTAGTTTAATACATTTCCGCAAATATGTGTAAACTCTGTATTAAGAAGCATCCCCTGTCTACATTCAAATTTTTAACACATAAGGCCACAGTATGGACACTAATCCTATAGTGGCAGAACGTAGCAAACATTGAAAGCGAGCCTATCCCACAGAAGAATGGAGGGAAATGCTTCGAACAAGATAAAATACAAGAGACCTACAGTGCAGAGGATGCACCACATAGAGAAAATGACGCGCGACAGAGGTAATGTGTGGCTAGGAAACTCGACCAACTAAGGACATTTGGTTGCAGGAATTTATATAGAAAATGAAGATCTGAGTTCTTTGTAATTCATAGAAAAGCAATCGGCCTAGCTCGGAAGGCAAGATCCAAAGAAAGACAGGTGGCTGGTATTAAAATTGATAAAATAAAAAACCGGGACAGCCTAGCCTACATTCATACTGGACTTGTTATGTCAGGCCAAAGCTATTACAATCACCCAAATAATAACACTCCAGTATCCCCAATTAACAACAACCTATATCCATACCTGAAACATTTTCATTATATCTATCATATATCAAGAATCTATGCCCAAATTTTTTTCCAATTGTAAAATGAACTATAAGTTCGAATTCTACCCCCAAAAAAATCCATAAAGTGAAGCAGTAAAACACGGCAAAATTAGTATGAATAGAAAGCTTAGAATGGTTCAGCCTATTTTTTTCACCTTATTTAAATATAAGTTATTCTGATCTTTTATCCATGAAAGCTGCTTTTGAAATATTGGCATACCTAAAACAAAGCATGCAATGCAGATGATGATGCCCTCTCCTAGACCGTCGAACATATCTCCGATGAGCCCTACCACTACACCAAAAGTGCCTGCTAGCAATGTGCCGATTGCTCTATTCAAGCCCTTGCTCAAAGTAGCACCTGCAATGATATATTCCACACAAGATTCAAACACACATGCGAAAGTTTTTCCTGTAAGTTCAAATACAACCATTTTAGGACATTTTCCCGTTACAATGATGCAATATGGGCCAAGAAGTCATATAGCCCCTGTCAAAACATATATCCTGAAGGATAATGCAAATGTTACAGATTGAATGCACTATAGTCCTGAAAACGAATGTAATTATAATCTACACAGATATTGAAGATTAAGAAACGATCCAAATTACCTGCGGTAAATTCAAAAACCACCACAACTGTCATGATAGCCCAGATGGCATTCCTACCGACGCCATGAAATAATTTATCCGTTAGATAGAACAGAGATACTACTGATAATGCAAGCCCTACTTTGATTGCATGTATAATTATCCGCGGATCATCTTTTCCCAGCTGCAAAAAATCCTTGGCGAATTTCCTTAAAATGAGCTTCAGTGTCGGGATTTTGTTCAATCCTCTAAACACATTCGCTTTTTCAGAAGATTCTGTTGCAGAGTTCTGTGGTCTGTTCATTGCAATGTCGATGTTGCAGTCAGCCGACCTTTGATCCGCCTTGGACAAACCGGAAAGACAAACTTTCAGATAACAGGACTTGGTATCCTAACAATGTGTATATATAGAGTGCGTCACAAAGGCTTGTAATAACAGGTAAACGAGAGGATTCCCAGGGTTCTAGTCAGAAGCGTGCTGAATTTGTTCGAGTATGGCACCTGCCTTATTATATGTGATTATTGAGGATTCCTCAGTTCACCAAGCATTAAATATTTCATATTTGGTATAGTGGGATTCATGTGTTTGCATGAAATAAAATGTTAAAAACTGAAGTTACAAGTTATTCAGAAAGAAGTGCGTGCCAACAAATAAAGGGAAAAGGGATCATCTAAAAATCCATGTATCGAAACGTGCAAAAAGGAATTTTGTAAAGATGGGCAGACCGCATACGTCTCCAGCTTTATCATCGATATTGTTATTAGATTCGAATAGTGACGCGTGGCAATGTTGCTGTGGCGATGACGGGAGGAGGTCGGCGGTAGGACTAGAAAATAGGAAAAGCGACACCCGCTCTACATGAAATCGTGTGCCTTACCGCGGGAACATAGCTGAAGAAACCTATTATCTGTCAATGCTTTTCACTCTTGCATTTTGAATATTCACGCAACACAAAGTAAAACGCAAATTAGGGAATTATGTCGCCACAAGCGACTTTCAAAATGGAGATGATGAGTATGATTTTTGTGTTTAGGAGTCGCTTTATCATTTAGTACTAGGAAGATGTTGTGATGAATGATATGCTAAAGCTAAATGTTGATTTGAATAAAAAATAATAATTTATAAATTTAATTTTAAAAGTAAATGAAAATAATTTTAATAATTTTTTTAAATTCAAGTAATTGTATTATAATCGGTTGGTCTAGACTTTTGGAATAGAACTGTGTAGATGTAAAAGTAGATTTATTCATTCATTATATTAGAATTTGTTTTTAATGATAAAATTATAAATATTTTTGTAAAAATAATCTATATGTTATACATGAACATTCAAATAAAAAAGAAAAACTCATGATTTATTAATCAAACTATTTTAAAATTATATTTATGTTTAAACAAAATTTGTTATAATAAAATTTTTATATATATAAAATATAAAATTTATATATAATAAGAATAGTATTATAAAAAAATTATAAATTTATTTTAACACTAATTTATAAAGGAGTTAATTTGTTTATGAAATTTGGTAATTTGTTTTTCAAAAAATTAGGTAGTTGGAGTGTTTGAATTGTATTTCTTTATGGTGGAAATGGATTCAGCATCGTCAAAAACTTTTAGGATATCCAAAATATTGATGTTTAGGGCACCCAATACTGATGTTTAGGCCACCCAAAATACTAATATTTAACAATACTGATGTTTAGGCCACCCAAAATACTAATATTTAACAAGTGTAAGTCAGATTTTAAAAAATCCTTACACAAAATTTTCATAATCTTATCGAAATTTCTGAGTTATTCTATGAGTTTTTTTTAGACTATAACATTTATAAATTTTAAAAAGAATGAAATTTTTTAAATACAAAAGTTTATATTTTATGCTCAATATAAAATTTTGATTTCATTAATTTTAGATTAATAACTAATCAAAAATTTACAATTCTGACAACTGTCTAATTTGTATTTTATCCATTTCAATTTTTAAAAAGCAGTTTTGTTCAAAAATATAAAAATGATCGTAAAATACATTTACAATCCCATATCACTGCATAAATACTTTTACATATCAATGTTTCTATCTATATTTGTATTTGCATTATATTTTCACTTTTCAAAAGTTTTACATTGTGTCATGGTCTCTTTTCAGTTTGTTTTTTTTTTAAATGATATTTTGTATGTGTTTTGGTTTTTTTTGTGATATTTTCAATTTCCAAATGTAGTCGGTGTTTAGGTAACTTGTCTTATGTGCATTATTTCTTTCAGTGATATTTTCAAATTTCAATACTTTTACATTGTATCATGGTCTCGTATCAGTTTGTTTTTTTAATAATATTTTGTATGTGTCTTATTTTTTTCAGTGATATTTTCGATTTCCAAATGTAGTTAGTGTTTAGGTAACTTGTCTTGAACTAAAAGGTTATTCTACACTATTTTTATGTTACCATGAATATTGAAAATTTTGACGTATTTCGATGAACATTTTGATGGCGTGCGTGAAGATGTTGTACCAAAAAAATATTTTACAGTATATTTATAATTGGTTACCAAAGAATAATGAAGATTTTTATGTATTTCGATGAACATTTTGATGGCGTGCACGTGTATTTCGATGAAAATCCTTTCATCCTTTCACCATTATTTCAACATTAATTTTCAGACTGCGAGCTGTGAAAAGGAAGAGGCCACATTTCTGGATGCTAAACCCACTCGATACAAGAGACTCTGCTTGGTCGAAGAGAAAGGAGTCGTCTTCACATGTGATCACAATTGTTTAAAGACGCACAACTATTTCCTGTTTGGTACATTGAGCCGCTTGTTTGAGGGAGAAAGTTTCAACATGTTTGAAGACCGTTATATACATTTTACAAGGCCCATGAAGTATTTTTTTTTTTTAAAGTGCGGTAGGATATATCGGTGTTTAAAAGGTATTTTATTTTGTTTTCTTTTATAATGGAGTTTATGGTATTAGAAAAATTCAGTGGCTTGAATTTTCCCCATGGAAAGTAAAAATACAACTGCAATTAATGAATAAAAACTTGTGGGGAATAGTGAATGGTTTAGAAGTAGCACCTACAGATGCCAAAGAGTTATTTGAATGGAAAAATAGAGATGACAAAGCCAAGTCTATTATTGGACTTGCTCTATCTGATTCGCAATTACACCATGTAGATCTTACTAAAACATCAAAGGAAATATGGGAACATTTGGCTCAGTTGTTTGGTGTAAAATCTACAAATGCAAAATTTTCCATAAAGATGCAATTATTTAGTCTGAGAATGAATGAGGAGACATCGATGTCCAGCCATGCAAATAATTTAATGTCTCTTTTAAGACAATTAAGTGAAGCTGGGACTAAGGTGGAGGATGAAGATGCTAAAGCTGTATTACTAAATAGTCTTCCTTCAAGTTATAATAATGTTGTTTTCACTTTGAGTCAAATGTCTACACAAACATTGCAAGAGACAATTGTAGCACTTCTAATGGAGGAAAAGTGACTAAAACAGAAGGATGCAGAAGAAAAATCTCATGTAGAAAATGCCTTGTGGACAAAGTCAAGGATGAGAGAAAAATGCAAACAAAGGTGACATTGAATGCTGCTATTGCAAGAAAATTGGGCATACATCGTGGAATTGCAGAAGTCGTGCTAGTGATGTGTTAAAAGGGAAAGAATTCAGAAAATATAACCGCGGATGAATACCAATTGAATTCTAATGATGAATTCAATGAAGAAAGTGAACCTGTTAAACTCTTTTAAGAATAACCAGCAGTTCAACTATGTGTCTGATGCCAGGACTTAAAGATCAAGTGGCAGTAAGGCTCAATATGGATGGTTGTCCTGATAGTATGGCAGTTGCAGATCTAGGGAAGGATTCGTCATTAGTGGTAGACATGGAAGTGGTTTCCTAATGAGCTTATGCGACAAATCGGGATGTTTTCCGGTAATTGACTTTAGGAGGTCCTTGATTCGGGAGTTGAGGAAGGGAACTCAAGTATCCAACTTGCCAACTACACCTTTCCAAGGGTTATGAGGCAACTCGATGGAGAATCTACTGATAAGCTTGATTATTTTGTTATTTTCATGTAAAGTAATCATTAAGGGGGGATGTTGGAGTTAATGGTTACATTCCATATTTAAGAAGTTGGTTTGTGATGGTTGAGAAATTCTCTCAACCTTTCTCTCTAAATTAGGAATAAGTTGGATCTTAGAAACTCTATTTAGTAGAGTAATTTGACTGTAATCCATGTGTGTGAGTGTGTGTGCACATACACCATTTGTGCATAATATATGACTATGTTTCTGTATTTGTGTCATTTTAGCCATTTATTTCATTTCCTTCTTTCTCACTCTTCTCTATAGGAAATTTTCCTGATGATGAGTCTTGTTGTAGACTCAAAACGTTGACACAAAATGACTACTATGGAATTTCCAATTACCAATAATTTATACCCACCACAAAAATATACAATCAATGAGTACATTTTTTTTTGCTACCTCAATTTGCAAGACTACCTATTTACACAAAACTAATTAATATTTTAATCAATAACATTAGCAAGAATAAGACTTGATTGAAATTTTAATAATAATTTTTCTTGTAATGTAATTTATTTTTTCATTATAATAAATTAATTTTAGTGAAAATTTAATTTTTAAATTTGTTGAAATTATATGATTTGAAGAAAAATTATATATGAATTCTTCTGTGATTATTGATTGCTGATTTATTATCAGAAAAAACTAGACTAGTAGCTTACTAATGTAGTTTTAGGTCATATAAAGTGTCTATCCAAAGTCACAAAACCATAGAACATTTATGTATATGGTGAATCCACTTGGATGGTGCCAGGTACCTCTAAATACTCCTTAAAATTGGAGAACCTGAAATCTACTATCTTCTTAGCCAAGACTGACACTTTGTCATTAAGTTCCACATCTATGCTTGCACTACCTCTATGATAAGTAGGATCTCCATTAGAGTTTTTTAATGTTTAGCTATCACTTTTCCCATTATTTATTTTACTTGTGACTATATATCAATGGTATGTATAGATCTAATTTATCTGGTTCTTGTATTCCCAGTTTTAAGAATCAAGCTTCCCACTTCATCCTCTACTTCCACATATGATATGAATATCCCCTCTATCATCGGTTCCCTCTATCATTAATTCTCTTTATGCATTCTTAATTTCTCTTCTAATTTCAACGAGATTATTGTATGTCCCACTGACCCAACAAATCTTGGCATTTTTTCATAGAGGTTGGTGTACCATGGTAGATATAGTGGTGAGGCTGAAGAGAGAAGTAGAGGTCCCATGTTATAAACACAAGAGGGAAAAAATTAATTTTTGATCCTTGGTGATAAATCTACTAAATTACTAGGGAAACCAATGCTAAGATGAAGAATATAGGGAGATATGACACACAAGTCACCCCTAAAATAGAAACCACCAATAGATGAAAGAGGGTTCTCTATCAATAATTGTGAAGGAGACTATGAAGCTCCCATGATGAGAGAAAGCTAGGACTATGACCCATGTAAGAACCATAGCCTAAGGAGAGAGGTAAGGGTTGGATGAAATCCAAATAATCCTCTATCTACATGACCATATGGGGGAGATAAATAAATATCTCATAAAATAATAATGGAGCTTGCATTTTTACATGTAAATTCAAGATTGAAACTAAGACCCAAAAAGGGACCAGAACCACAAGAGAATATCAAATAAAGATAACAATTATTCAACTCGAATCCTAAGAACACTGAATCAGAATGAATTTATTATTAACTTAATTAAACAAAAGGATTGCATTTTCATCATTTGGAAATAATAAAAAAGAGAAAATACAAGAGAATTGAGTACTCAAAGAGAAATAATGAAAAAATATTGTTTTCCTTCTTTCCTAGACCCCTAAATGATGGCAATGATCCATACCCTCAAATTTTTCCTATGTTGAATTTCCATGATCTTGAGTGTGTAGGTTTTAACCCTGAACATAAATTATCTAAAAACGAATCTTAAAATAGAAAATAAACAATAGAAAGAGAATAAAACATAAAACAGATAAACACAGATATTTTCCCCTGGATCCCAAATCAAGATGACCATTCTGATTTTCATTATATTCCTTTTAGTGTTACAACACACACACACATACACACACACACACACATATGTCAAAACATACATAAAAACCAATCCATTAACCCTGGATTAGAACATAATCGTAGTTCCCTTGACAGGATCTACAAAATATCAGGGGACGAAAGCCATCGTACCCCAAAACTATGTGAAAGCCCATGCACAAAAACATGGGCGGGTTTGCCCACCGGAAAATAAGGTCCAATTTTTTTTTCCTAAGGCACTACTTCCCCCCTTGTCACCCACCTATTGCGCCCGACGCAATGTACAAGGGGGTCTATCGCCCCCCCTGTGATCCCCCCGCGCCTGACTAGTCATGGAAATAATATAACACATATCCAACAGAGTGGAGGATAGAATATTAAAATCTCTGACGCTACCAAACAAATAACTCAACAAATCTACTTTTCACAGCGGAATATAAATAGTATTAAATCACACGTGCACAAGTTTAGAAAACCTTTTACAAAATATTGTACAAATATGTACAAAATCCCTATCTTTGTTATATTAAACCAACTGAATAATACAATAGTCTAGGGATCCCATACAATGGATAATGTCCCTTAATTATCAACAAGTACAAGAATACAAGCTACAATGACAGTCTCATGGCATGCTCTATGTCATATCCTGTCCTGCCAGTCCTGCGCTTCCGTTCTGCTTTCTAGTGCCCCTTAGTCCTTTAAGGGATAACACATAGAGTCTCGAGGAGCACAACCACATATCATTACTGCATGTCGCTTCTACTACATTGAACATGGTATGTTCCAATCTTCTCTTCTAGGATGGCCAATGCCTGAGCTCCAATATTCAATCTAGCAGTCCAATAGTCCATGAATGTACTACACATTAGGCTCATCAACTTCACCCAACCTTCAAATATCAAGCTCTCTTTATGACTGATTTCCAAGGGGTACTTTGGGTCACCAACATGTTTCCCTTGACAAGTCCAGTGACACCCAATCCTTCCACTATAAGATCTAATCCTAGTAAGGGTTTCTTAACACCTAAGAAAACTCCAACACATGGCTCCCACAGCCTACAAGAAACCTGATGCAAAACTGAAACATGGCCGTAGAATCTGCCCAGTGGTTAGAGCATCTAACCACCAAGTCCTCCCCCTCCTCTTTGGCTTCTACAGGCTACCATTCATCCAAAAAAAAGAAAAAATAAGAAGGATAAACATATCTTTTAACAAAGATATTCTACCCTTCTTGACATATTCTTCCTGTGGTTATAATATGATATTTTTCAAGTTCCCTACGGTTGACTATAATTACATTTGCAATCCAAAAATATAACCAAAACACCTCAAAATATCCTCATTGGGTCTTCCCTTGACTTTCCCTTGAATTTCTGCTCCTTAGCCTCTAACAAAGAGCTTGTCCTGCTCCTTCCATACCTCGGCTTAGCCCAAAAAACATCGTTGTATAGTTCTGCAACAAATCCACTCTCTATTCAACAGTGATCATGCCCAGAAACACAAGATTAATGCCCATAAATTCTCCTCTCCCACACAATTTTCTTCTCCACTACTTTGACATGTTGTCACAAGAAACTAGGGAACAAAACAACCCTCTTTCTCTCCTTCACTAGGGCTCAAGTATGTAACTATGACAAAGGTAATTCTCCATTGTTGTTTGCACTTTTGGATGCCTAAATTGAGATTCAATCACCTCATATCTATATCGCATATGAGAGCTCCAACAAATTGCAACAAGAGGGATTTCCAACTATCAACAAGCCTTCCTCAACTTGTCCAACTTGTGAAAATCCCAATAGTGACATTCAGAAATTATTATCTCATGATCTAGAGCTCTTATTTGAGTGATTTTTGAAGTGTTGGATTCACCATGCCATCCTATCTCACCGAAAATCATCCCATGCTCACATTCCTCAAGGTTTTGACCCACTTCCTTTGGGTACAAACCCCCAAAATTTGGTTCCAAGCCAACAAATGACTTTTGTCGTGCTCAAACCTCCAAACCTCAGACCATAAGGCTTGGAGTGCCTCCCAAGCTATAAAAAATCAACACTCACTATCACCGAGGGAGTTACTCCGAAGACAAGGAAGTAAATCGTCATTATTATCAGCACTCGCAACAGTTTCCCAACTCTTGTCGCTCACCACTACAACAATCCCTGTAGTATGAACCATGCCTCTCTCGAAAGTTTTACTATCACAAGAAGCATCATGCTTCTTCTTCTTCTCCTAAAGTGTCTTCCACTCTTTCCATGATTCCTACTTGGAATTTGTAGGAGCACCCTTTCTCCCCACTAACCATGTGGTCTTCTTAGGCTCAAAAGTATCCCTTTGAACCTAAAAAATACCTCTAGAATGTGACTGCATCTAAGCTTCATGAACCTGGACCTTCTTCTTTAGAACTTGTACCTTCTCATCTACAACCTGCACCTACACTTGGTTCTCTGATACCTGCACCTGGTTCTATTGCTTCTTCTTCCCATGATCGATAGGCTTACCGGTCAACCTATATAGACCATGATCTCTAAGTCCAAGCATAATATCTATGGAGCTAGAGCCTCTAGCCGTGATTATTTCCTTCCCATCCTGGAATATGACCTCAAACCCCTTGTTCTCGATCATCGAGATAGATATAATGCTATAATTGAGTCCTGGTACAAATAGAACATCGTGGACCCACATCACCTGTCTTGTCAACATTCTGAATGGTGTGACTCCCGATCTTGAAATATCGTTATGGGTCTTGTCACCCAAAACCATGTGAAAATTCGAGTCCCATTCAAATATAGTCTCAAAATCCTCATGTGACCTTGGCATACATTTCGATTAACCACTATCCATGTACCATCCATCCTCACTGATAGTACCCTACGAGAAATGAAAGATCATAACAAAGTCCTCCACCTCCAATATCCTCGTGAGAGAATCTATCTCAGCAAAATTTGTAGAAATTATCTATATAGATTCAATTGATCTTGTAATGTACTAAAATAAAATAGTGAATAAATTTTGCAAATTACGGAAATCAATTTTGATCGCACAATCACTGAAACAAGTAAGAGAAATAAATATCAATTGCATAACAAAATATGTATGTCACGAAATCCTAAGATAAAAACCTTGTTATATGTATATATCATAAAGTCAAGATCACGAAAAAATAAAATGATGTTCCCCTTCCTGAGAAACGTCTGTGCTCTATTGATTGTCTCACTCTGATCTTGTTATGATCTAAGCAAGTATTTTCAAATACTTAACCATTTTCTTGTGCCTGCCTCACTAGCCTTTCTTATGAATTCCTCGCCTAATTGAGTCCCTATTAATTAGGAAATTCCCAATTAATGATTGTGAAATACATCCAAGGCTTCTAAATGACCTGATGCATGACCTGTACCATTTTATAATTATACAACTGATAGTTATCTTCCCTTTAACCCTAATATCAATTGGACCTTCCTTAAAACTGACATGCAACAACTATTTTAAGTGAATTATCCGTTATATGATTGACCACTGCATGTGAATTAAATCATATTTAATTCATTCGACCTATCACTAGCTCATCTCTCAGTTAGAACTAGTTAAACTCATTTTAACTCAAATACTTTAGTTAACTAGTTACAACTCACAAATAACTCAACCACAGATCCTAAAACGTAGGAGACACTGTACATGCCTCTATTTTTACGTCCAAATGGAATTGATTGAGCTAAATAATTCTTCCTTACTTAGTTAACACTTACAAGTTGTTATGTGATGGAATTATAATACTAATTCTAATTTAATTAAGGGAAAATTAAATCAAAATCCCCCTTAGGGTGTCATTTCAACACTCCCTCTCAATAAGAAAGGCGTTGTCAGCTACCCCGATCTTTCCTCTATGGAACTTGAATTTTCTTCTTGACAATGCCTTTGTTAATATGTCTACATCCCGCTCTTCTATTGGAATGTCATCTAATGACATAATATGCCTCTGCACACAATCTATGAGATGGTGATACCCAATATAAATATTTTTGGACCTGCCATGAAAAAATAGAGTAAATGAGAGTTTGATGCAACTCTCATTATCACAATAAATCACCATCGGCTCCATCTGTAGACCTAACAAACCAACAAGTATCTTCCTCATACAAATGGCCTCACATGCTACCTGAATGGCCACCATGTACTCTGCCTCTGATGAACTTACTGAAACTAATCTTTGTTTTCTATTGTACCAGGAAACTGCTATTGATCCTATGCTAAAAATTCCCACTGATGTGCTCTTCATGTCGAATGGAGTCCCTACCCAATCTGCATCTATGAAGCCTTGAAGCCTTACTCCCTATGTCTGTTTGTACCCTAGCCGCTACTATGTCGTGCCTCTGAGGTATCACAACGCATGCTTGCCTCGCTTCCAAAAGAGCTTGGTAGGCTTAACCATAGCTTGACTAAGTTGGTTAAACACATAGCATATGTATAGTCATGTGTTCACGAAATACATGAGTTAACACACAAACTCCCTCTAAACAATAGCATCTACTAATTTTCCTGAAGTAGCACACTCCTTCCTCCAGTTTCCTATTACAAGAGTCCCCATGGGTTTGCTTCCATCCATGTGGAACTTCTTGATGATCTTGTTGGCACAATTTCCCTGAGATACAAATGGCTCACCATATCTTTGCCATATTTCCAATCTAGGGAAATAGAACAAGAGCCCCATGTCCTTCATCTGAAATTATCTTGCAAGATCCTCTTTGCAAGACTTGATGAGGTGCTCATCACCTATCAGTATCAGATCATCGACATAAAGTAAAATAATCAAAATGTTACCTTCTACCACGATATGATAAAGATTCACATGTTCTTCACTCTTGTTGAAGCCCAACCTAGTGAAATATATGTCGCTCTTAGTGTACTAAGAAAGAGGTGCTTTCTTTAGCCCATATAGTGCTATCTTGAGTCTCCACACATGCAAATCCCTGTCAAAGGTCTCAAAACCTTATGGTTGCTCAATGTACACCTCTTCCTCAATCATCCCATTGAGGAAGGTTTTCTTTACATCCGTCTAATGTATCTGCCATCCCATCTACATTGAGAGTGCTAGGATGGATCTAATTTTTGAGTACATTGTGACTCATGCAAAATTATCATCATAATCAATTCCCTCCACTCGATAGAACCCTATGGCCACAAATTTTTCCTTCTAATTCTGCACACTCCCATTTTTTGCCTACTTCACCTTGTAGATCCACCTGGATCCTACGACTGACTTTCCCTCTAGTCTTGGGACAACTTCCCATGCAATGTTTCTAACAATTGAGTCATACTCCTCAACCATGGCATAAAAAAAAATTGGTTGTTGCACTTCTTCCTCAAAAGAGGATGGTTCTACTCTATAAATTTGCTCATAAGGGCCATGTATCTAGTGTACGGCTCTGGGGACCTTCTCTTCCTGCCCTCTGATGTCGGTGCTCCCACATTCTCTCTCACATCTAGCAACAATATGTCAGCAGCTTTGGTATGCTTCCTTCCGTCTCAGGATTTCTCTTAATGAGTGGGTTATTTTACTCTTTATACATATTCTTGTGGCTAGTCCACATCTTCACATTCTTCTTTTGGATCCAAGAGCTCCTTAACCACATGCAACTAAAGATCCCTCTCAAGGGAAATTCGCATGGCCTTATCTTCATCGAATTTGACATCTATTCTGACCATTGTTATCCAGTGTGTTAGTAAGTAAAACCAATAGTTATGAGGTGTATCAGTGTAACCAACAAATATCCCCAACTAAGTTGTTAGCTGTATACTTTTCCTGGCATCTTTGGTTACATGGAAATCAACCGACGAACCAAAATTTTTAAATTGTGACACATTTGGTCTCTTACCTGAAAAAGCTTTCTCTGTTGTACTCAACCCAAGTTTTCAATGAGGAATAATGTTATGCATAAATACTATTTTATTGCATGCTTTTGCACAAAGATGCAACATTAGGCCTTGATCATGCAACATAGCTCATGCTCCTCCCACAATATTTTTGTTCTTTCATTCTGCAACTTGATTCTGCTATGGGTAATGAGGTGTTATCAATTATGTTTGAATTCCTTCTGAAGCACAAAAGTTATTTAATTTTTAGATACATTCTCCAACATTGTCGCTCCTTATAGCATTCACCTTCTTCCGTGTATCTTTCTCGACAAGTTCGTTGAACTCATAAAAATTGGAGAACATCTGATCTTTCTTCTACATGAATAAAATCCAACACTTTTTTGAAAAATAATCAACAAAAATCACATAATACATATGTTTTGCTGTGGAAGTTTTCGAGGACGGTCCACACACATCTGAGTGAATTCTCTGAAGGATCACCTTTTCTCGTCTTTCCTTATCGTGAAAGGTGGATTTGATATACTTCCCCAATGTATATCCTTTTCATGTATCTTGCTACACAAGTGAACTCTTTGGAATTCATTTAGAAATATGTTTCATGATATTCAAAGCACGATGGTGTAGATGGCCCAATATCCTATGCGATAATTTACCGATGTATCGACTCTTCACCTTCTCTTCTTTCGTGGTAAAGGAAACATAGTATTCTACATCCAAATTTTAGAGGTTTCTACTCGAACCCAAATATTTTTCACTTTTATTGTGGCTTTGTGATGAAGGAATACATTTTCTTCAGTGAATATCACATCATATCCATGGTCTTCAAACATAGCAAAAAAACCAAATTCTTCTTTAAACCAAGAACATACATGACATCTGTTAATGTGAGAGGATTACGTGACTCCCTTTGAAAGGTACATTAAGGGAATTTTGAGGTCTAAAATAGGCCTCATAAGGAAATAATAAAATAATAGCTAAAGCAGTAAAATAATATTTATGAATTTGCAATTCACCTTTTGCACCAAAATCCACGTGACCATGGTAAAATTCAATTCAAAAGTTGAACCAAAATAAAATTAATAAAAAAATTGTATTGATGTGACTATAAATAAGAATGAGCTTTTCAATAAAAATTCATTATCATTGCACAACTAATGCATTTGTGCTTTGTACTTAAATAACTTAAAATAAAATACAAATATAAATTTGATAAATTCTTAGTTATAGAATATACTATTAATTAAAATTTATATTATTTAAATTATATAATAACATGTAATTAATATACTATATAAAAATAGTATAATATAATATATGTAATATATTGTTTTATGTATGAATTTTATATTACATATTGAATTGATTTGATTTATAACTTAAGAAGAAATAATATATAATATAAAAATGAATATAATACTTATTCTATAACATTTGGATTATTTCCATAATATTATATATAATAATATATAATATTAATATAATCATAATGAAATGAATTGAGTTTTATTTCAAATTAAAGAAAAAAAAGGTATTGAAATAAATTTAATTTATATTTATAAGTATAATATAAGATTTATATACATTGAAATTTGGTATTTTTTTGCCCCAAACTATGTTGAACCTAATATATCTTTTTTCAACCTACAAAACTAATATACATTTTTTCATCCTACAAAACTAAGATGTTTTTTTTCCTTTGATTTTAATATGTTTGTATTGCTATAATAATGATATTACAAGGTTACATTTTTATTTATTTTGATTTCATATGTATAATATATATGTATATATGTTAACTTACAATTAATTTGAAATTGTAATATTAAATCAAATGACATGAATATATAATTTAAAAATAAATATTTTAAATATACAAATATAATATTTATTGAAAAGTGTGTAAATGCATGAAGATTGTATAGGGATATGCATTGTTTATTTCAAAAAAAATATGAAATGACAATAATAATATTTTATTCAAAAATTGTGAAATGACATTTATTATGAGTACTTTCCAAGTTACTGAAGAACTCTTTGTTGCTGGTAATATGGAACGAAGCTCCAATATCTAAGTACCACACAGAACCCATCACTGATGACACCATGCATGCAATGAGAGTGAAATCCAACTCAAACTGTGAAGCAAGTGCTTCACCTACCACTCCTATTGAAGACTACTTGTTGGTCATCTTGTGTGTACACTTTTTAGCATAGCGTTAAAGCTCATGACCATGAAATTTTTTTACCTTTGAAAATTTGGAATGGGACATCTTCACTTTCCCTTTATTTTATTGTCTTTCAAAGGCACAATTCTCGTCATCATCAGTCTTTGATAAGGATCCATCACTGGAGTTTCGTCAAATATCTTCTTGTACCAAGTCAGAATAGAATCGCTCTAACTCTCGTAGATTATCCCTCCCATTCTCCGAGTCCTTGCAGCTATGCTAGGTCTTGGGAAGCCCTAGAAGTGATATGCTCACAAAATCATCCTAGGAAACTATTACCCCAAAATTTCCAAGGTCATCTCGACATTGAGTGAGCTTTGTCAAGTATTTTAGAATCGTGTCACCCTTCTCCATCTTGATATTTTTGAGCTTTTCCTTCAATGCCAACTTCCCACAGTTGCTACTATTCTAAAACAAAACAATTAAGGCCTTCCACATAGCATATGGATTTTCCTTTCCAGTAGGTTTGAAACAATATGATCTTGAACTCTTTCTAACCAGATCCTTCTCACATTTTCTACATTCCTCTTCCATGCATCAAGAAGTTGAGAATCTACCATCATGGGTTGGGGAATATGACTATTTATGAATTCCTTCAGTATGTTTTCCTCTAGTACTGCCTCCATCCTGTCCTTCCATAATATGTAATTCGAATTTCCCTCAAAGGAACATTCGAGTCTAAAACTAGTGAAAGACATCTTGATCACATGTTGGTCCTAAAAAATAAATCTGAAAATTCGATGTACTTGTTCAAAAAAAAATATGGTTTTTCTCTTCTATTGTGATTCCTTCTCTGATACCATGTAGAAATTATTTAAATAGATTCAACTGATCTTGTAATTTATGAAAACAAAATATTGAATAAATTTTACAAATTGCAGAAACTAATTTCGATCGCATAATCACATAAATAAGGAAGAGAAAGAAATATCAATTGCACAACACAATATGTATCTAGGGAAAGCCTCAGCTAAAAACCCTGCTATTTGTGTCTTGCATAAGGTCAAGATAATGAAACAATACAATGTTATTTCACTTTGTGAGAGACTTCTACACCCTGTTGACTATCTCACTCTGATCCTTCTCCGATCGAAGCAAGTTTGGTCCAATATTTAACCACTTTCTTTAATATGCCTGACCATCCTTGCTTACACATTCTTGTGAAAATTGCACTGCTGTTAATTAAGATATCCCTAATTAATGATTATGCAATACATCAAATGATTCATGATGACCTCATGCATGACCTATACAATTTTATAATTATACAATTGATAGTTATCTTGCATTTAATGCCAGTCTCAACTAGGCCTTCCTTAGAACTCGCATGCAATGACTATTTATAGTGAATTATTAGTTAAATAATTGATCACAACATGTGAATGAAATTAGATTTAACTCATTGGACATATCACTAGCTCATGTCTCAGTTATAACTAGTTAAACTGATTTTAACTCGAATACTTGAGTTAACTATTTACAACTCACAAATAACTCAACCAAGGATCCTAAAACATAGGAGACGCCCTACATGCCTCTAGTTTGACCTCCAAATCGAATTGACTATTCTAAATAAGTCTTCCTGACTCAATTAGAACCTACAAGTTGTTATGGGATGGAATTATAATTTTACTTCTAAGTAAGAGAAAATTAAATCAGAAGTGCCCTTGGGGTTCTATTTCAACAGAGGTAGCAACACCAGTGATCTGCTTCCCTTTATTAATCTCGTCATATACCTTCTTCTTCATAGGAAATATCAATGAAAAATTACCCCTCTAGCCATAGTTGAAACACTTGACTTTACTCAATTCCTCCTTTTTATTACTCTTTATTCACGCTCAAGTTCCATGTCATCATTTGAATCCCTATTCTTCAGATGAATATCCTCATCTCTTAAATCCTGCTGAATGAAGTCATCCCATGACCTATTCTAGTGTGAAATCTTATCTTTGGCAAAGATCCCCTAGATGAAGGGTTTCCATTCCTCAGTGAACCCTTTCAAAGAAATCCCGACCATATAATTCTTTGAAATAGTCACACCAATGACAACAAGATTATATTTGACTTGATACAGTCTCATCAGATATGAATTCACTCCTTTACCTTGCATCATCTTGGTGGAATTCAACTTATTCCTTAATACCAATACCAATACTCCTTATTATTCTTGAACAAATCATGAAGAGAAATCCACATCTCATGTGTAGTGTTCTTCTCAGACAAATGAGGTATTGGTGGATTCTTCACACCATCTAGGATAATCAATCTTGTCCTTGTATCCAAATCCTCATAAAATTCTAGCTCCTTTGGGTCAGTTGTATTCTTGATGTCTTTCTTGGCGAACTCCCGAATCCTGTTGGCATATAATAACAACTTTTTCCTTTACTTCCATGGACTATAGCTAGAAAACCCTTCCAAGCTATCCTCATACTGATAACCAACCTTCGACTTTGACATTATAGTGATCCCTTCACCTACAATGTGACCAACTTCCTCTTAAGTTGTACTTTTCTTATTCACCCTTTTAATTCATTGTCTCCCAAAGTAGCTTAGACATGCTCTAATACCATTTTGAATTTCCACGATCTTCGGTTTAGGATAGAATATTAAAATATATGACACTACCAAAGCAATAATATCAAAAAATATACTTTGCACAATGGAATATAAATAGTAGTAAATCACACATGCAAAAGTATAGATAGATTTTTGCAAGATATTGCACAAATATGTACAGCTACCCAATCTTAGTTATATTAAACCAACTAGATAATACAACATTATAGGGCTCCCATATATGGGATAATGGCCCCCAATTATTCATAAGTACAAGAATAAAAGATACATTAACATTCTCGCTATATTCTTCATGTCATATCTTGTCCTGCCAGTTTTTTGCTTCCACTCTACTCTCTAGTGCCTCTTAGTCCATCAAGAGACAAAACATAGAGTCTCCAGGAGTGATTCAACCTATCACTACTCCAAGTCACTTCTGCTACAATGAGCACGGTTAGATCCAATCTACTCTTATAGGCTTCCTAACACCTGAGCTCCAATATTTGAATCTAGTAGTCCACTAGTCCATCAATGTATTGCATATTACGGTCATATACTTCACCTAACCTTCAAATATCAAGATCTCTCTATGACTACTTGTCAAGGGATACTTTGGGTCACCAATATACTACCCTTAACTAGTTCAATGACACACAAACCTTCCACTGTAATATCTTCTCCTAGTAAAGGTTTCTTAACACCCAAGACAACCCAAACACATGGCTCCCATAAGCTCCAACAAATATGATCCAAAATTGAAACTTGACTATAAAATGTGCCAACTAGCAAGGGAATATAACTACCAAGTCTCCTCTTTGGCTTCTATAGGCTACTATCCATCTAGAAAAAAAAAACTAAGAAGACTAAACATATCTTTTAATATATATATATATATATATATATATATATATATATATATATATATATTCTCACCTTCTTGAAATAGGATTCTTGTGCTTACAATCTGAGAATTTTTGGCCCTCCTAGGGCTGACTGAAATTAGAGTTGCAACCCCAGAACATGACCAAAACACCTCCAAATATGCTCGTTTCACTACAAGGAAGAGACCCTATAGCGGATTTTTTAGAGGAACCCCTTATAAAAATATCCCAGACATCCGTTTCTAGTGGAGGTTACTAGAGGAGGTTGGTGGGCGGAGGTTTTTGCGGATGTATTTTTTCCGATGCACTTATCACCATAAAACACACCAGTGCATTCAACACAAAAAATCATCGGTGCACACAAAACATGGCACACCAGACACCGTGCGCTCCGTACACCATGCACAGTCAACATAGTCAGGTGAAAATTTGCTTCGTATAGCTCCACACATATCAACCATAGCTTCTTCATTCCCTTACGTTGTCTCTATCACTCGATATTCTTTGGAATGGATGCTAAAATTCTCCCTGTATCCTTCACAGCTTCTCACGCGTTCTCTTCCTATTCGAACACCAACATGTTACAACATTACTACCATGGTTTGAGGCTCTGATCATCTCACTCTCCATTGCTGCACAAATTTATAGTCTCTCCACGATGGCTCCGATATCACATGTTGAAATCAAATCAACTCATAAAATACATAAAACACACATAAAAAACCCACAGGAGCTTCACTGCAAGAGAAATACCATATCATGTGGGTTCACATTGGGGGATATATAATGAGGAAAAAATGACAAAATATATTGGGGGATATATAGAGGGTAAAGGTTTTTTATATTGGAAGGTATAAAAAATTGAGCTCAAAGCTAATAAAAAGATATAAATGGGTATAAAAAATGTTAATGCAAAAAATATACCTACAATATATAGTGAAAGTAGGGGCTTTTTAAATTGGGATGGTGGATTGGGTTTATATTGGTAGGGGGTTAAATAATGTTATTTTTAGAGGTATTTTACAATATGTACTCAAATTAAGGGTATTTTTTAATATGATATTATCAGACGTGATATATTATAGGTTCATTGAGTGAAGCCCTTGTGAAAAAACCAAAGACAAAAAAATGGTGTGCTCAGGAGTCTTGTTACTCATTTTAGGTTTTTGCAGTTTATTTGTGGGAAATAACACCGTTCCTGATGCTTTGGCATGTGTTTTACATAAATGGTTGTTAAAAAAAAATCCTGGTTTTGTAATTTTTTTTTTTTTTCACAGTGATCATTATGAGCTGATTGGTTGAAATTTAAATGCACAGAAGTAATGTGTATTCGTTGGTCATAGTAAGTGAATTAATTAAAGGCTCGATACATTTTTTATTTGAAATTTGATTCTTCCATCAGTGTTGAATGTAAATGAGAGATGGATCTGTGATTTACTTGAGTGCCAAACTCAAAAACTCGGTACAATTTCTCATAATATCTCCCATCCGATCCACAATTTTTGAGGAGTAGTGAGGCCATGAGCCTGGATACCTGCAATGAAGTTAGATATGACCATTGTTTGACTGTGTGTATTATGTTTGACCAAATATGGTGAATGATGCGTATAGGCTGTGTGGAGAGCCCAACGCAACTAGAGCCGAAAGATTGAAGAGTTGAAGCTTCGCCCACTGCAATTAGTAGCTTCTGCACATTCTGAAAACTACGTGGAAGAGGATTGGCTTAAATTATTTTTTTGTTGGCCTTATCTTCAAACATATCAACAAGGAAGCCATTCATGCAAAGCACATAACAGTCCTCATCGAAGAAGAGCGATGGTTTAAGTGGAATTAGAGGGAAGTGGCAAATCTGTTGCTACGGTGAAGACTATTTTTCTGAGAATGCTGAAGATGCCATCGAGAAAAATTATGAAGAAGGAGCAGACACTGTGATTGATGAATGAATGAAGAAAAGGAATCTGCCCTTGAGGCTGAAAATAAAGCCAAAAGATAAGCATAGACTTTGGAATCGATCTTGGTGCCTGATAAGTGTAACTTCATTATCAAGGACTCTAGTGTGTTATGTGGTGTACATATTTTATTTGACAATCAGTGTGGCTATGTTTTTTTCTTTGAGCTCAGATCAATTGTTGATATGTTATTTTTAGTCACCGTAAAATTGGAGGAATGAGACTGGTGGACGGGAGAAACAAGGAGGCTCAACAATGTGAAGATATGTGTCAAATGCCTTAAGTATAGTAGCATATAAATAACTTGCACTATGTGGATATTTGAGTGTAAGTGTGGAGTTCCTAGACACATTCAAAGAAGAAAATAGATGTTCCATACAAAAGACAGAACGATTAAAAGTGTGCCAAATTTCAACCAATGTATACCACTACCAGCATTCAGCCAGCGTGAGCCAGTCACCAACCTGAGCCAGCAATTTAAACTTCGGCAGTAGATCTTCAGTGATTCTTCCTGATATGGAATATCAAATTTTGGGATATAGCGCAGTTGGAAGCCAGCGTAAGGAGTTGTGTTGAAGTAGCTTGCGACATTATTGTTGCTGTGTTGAAGCCCCTAAAAGACTGCTACCAAGAGAAATGTGACAACCAGGTCTGTCCCTAGTGGAAGATGGGACAATAAGTATGGTTAAATATATGAAAACAATAATTCTTACAAAGGAGATAGCCCTGCTGCAAAGTTTGTAATTGCTTGCGTGGAAGTCCAAGAAAAAAATTTCCGTAAGTTATTTTTTTAATGCATGAGTTTTATGATTTCAACATTTAAGTGGGAAATTTTTATAATTCATGCTTGAAAAAGGTAATTGAATATTTTATGAAAATAATGATGCTGTCTATCCATAAATAATTGTGGAAGCATATGATAGACTTGGTGTGGAAATTTTGAAACGTGTGCACTTTAAAAAAAGTTATGGAATAACGTATTGGAAGAAGGTGGGTGCTTATTTCATGAGATAATGAGTGGTGAAAATGTGTAATTATTATAATAATTTTTTTTGTGAAAAGAGAGGAGTGGAAAAAAGAATTAATTTGCAAATTTTTTGGGTTCAAGAAATTGTAAAAAAGAATTTTTGGAGAGATAAGGAGTGGATGGAATATTTTTTATTTTAGTTTGGGAGTTATAAGGGTCAAAATTGTAATAAAGTATATTGAATCATTTTAATAATTTAATGGGATGTATGGAATGATAAGGTGTAACCTTGAGAGATAGTGGGTGCTCATTCTATAGTGTATGTTTTTTACGACATTATTTTTTGTAATTAGGTGTGATAAGTTGAAAGTTGAGAGTATTGAAGTAATTCTGTGGAGTGATACATGACTGATTTTTTTGTAAGTTTGGAGTGATCAGTTTTTCGAAGGAACGCTCATTGTTGTAGGAGGTTGAGTCAGTTTTTAAAGAAATTTTTCTTCCAAGAAGTGCTGGAACTTTGATTCCATGAAGATGTTGTGAAGCTGCAAGATTATGCACTCCAAATTTTAATAAAGCATATATATATATATTTTTTGTGGTGATTGTGTTCTAGATCCGCCTGAAATTGAATAAGGGGATCTTAGGTCCACAAAGAGTGTGTTGATGATGGTGCATGATTCATGTTATTGTTTATGATTTGTGTCTAGTTTTGACACATAAATGATCTCATTTAACACACACATAAAGTTCAATGCAAGAAAGCACAACACTTGTAACGAAGTAGCTGCAAGGAAAAATAATTAAGCTCAACACATGCATTTGCGCCACTACAAAAAATAATCAAAGTTTTCAACATCAAAATTCTACCTCAACAAGAAATTAACTCAATACAATCAAGTTAATGAACCTGCAAACTCCAGCATTTCAAAGCAAAGTCTACATCGATACAATCAAGTTAATGAGCCTGCAACCTCTAGTGTTTCAAATCACAGTCTACATCAACATTATTGAACTTGTAATAAAACTCACATTGCATTGAATTGTAAGGGTGCATTATCGGTTGAAACTGAAACCCAAGTTTTGAATTGCATCAAATTAAGTCAATTAAGTATTCCACTTAGTCATCAAAATTGAACTTGTCATTTGTCTCTTCGGTGCATTTTCGACAGTGTTTGACACCCTTCCTTTATGCAGAATCAAGTGAGTGCATGAGTTTTACCTCTAAAGCAAACAAACAACAAGTTCAAATCTCCTGCAAGGGAGTGTGAGTATTCATTCAAGTGCGCATACCGTAATAAAGCTAGTTCAAGTGAGAGCAAAGCGATCGTCATCAAGCGAGCATGAATTAAAGAGTTCAAGAAAGAAATTTTTACAACTCTAGCAAGTGTTCCAAGAAAGCGCAATAAGCAACAAATCAAGTGAGCATGCCATTCAAGCCACACAACAAGCGAGCGTGACATTCAAGTAAAAAATTCGAGTGAGACAGTTCAAAGCACGACATCTATGACAAGCGAGCCTGAATTCAAGAGAGCGAGTTCAGATGGCGAAACACATCCAACTAATAGAAGTTCTTCCCAAATTGATCCTATCAAGTGCCAAAGGCATGGCGCAAATCAGCAAAGACATTTTTGCTGATCTTTCACGGCATCTACAACAGAAAAATGAAACCATTGAGATCTTCAACTGGAGTCGCAACTACAAAGAAATGAGTTGCAAGAGGAGAGTGATGCTTCCAAGTATTTGAACCATTCAGATGATAAGTCATTCATCCAAACAACTTAAAGTGTCGAATTTGTTCCAATTCAACTTTCTTCCAAGAAAATCATCAAACCATGGGAAGAAATCCAAAGTAACAGGAATCGACGAGGCTTAGGATATGTCAAAGATGAAGCCAACTTGCATATTCTAGATTATTCAAAGCCCATTAAGTTCATCAGTGTAGGATTTCTTGAACAAATCACCTCAACACATTCAGAGAAAGTTGCAGACAAACAGAAATACACACAACCTGAAGTTGCAGTCAAACTGAAATTTTCTGATTGTCAAAGAACCAGTCATATGGAAGATCAGTGTTTTGATCTCCATCGTTGTCGCCATTGTGGAAAGTCAAATCATTCGTCAGAGAAATGTTGTAACCAACAACAATTAGCCATATTTAGGATAAATTATGAATGGATTGATCCTTGGGAATGGTCGTCCAAATTCAAAATATTGTATCAATTCTACAACCGAATACAATCCCATCTAGTGCAACCGACAGTGAAAATAAGATGGTACTCTCATAAATTTGAATGGGGGAGTACACCAGTGAAACACTCCTACACCTAAAGGGGGGGATTTCAAGAATAATTTGCAGAGGATTGTCTCTCCTTTTAGCTGACAAAGGGGGGAAAATGTCAATGAAATTGACAGTGGTTTTCAAACTAAAAGTATCGATAAAACCAGCAAAAGCAACAGGTGGGCATCTTTAGCAGCCAGTGGGAATCAACAAATTCCCCAGTGGGAATTCAAAAGAAAAGCAACAGTTAGCAATTTTCAACAAAACAAAAGCAACAATGAGTTGTTTTTGACATCATCAACCAGTGGGCGGTCAACAAATTTTGTTAGTGGACAAAGGATACTGATTTAACGCAAAGGACAGATGGATCCTTTTGCAACTTGGCACATGATGGAGTTGTCAAGAAAAATTCAGAGATGAATCAGACATGCAGTTAACTCAAGGTCTCTTCAGATTGCAGTTTTTTCAGCATCCGGCTTTGGCAGTTTTTCAGACAATGTTTTTGAGGATCAACATAAGAACTTGGAAGATGGTTCCTCGTTCTTATTTTGGATTTATCATTGAAGGGGGGAATGTTAACCTATCTCATAAAAAAATAATAAATCAAAAACAAAATAATAAATTAAATATTAAAAGTTAGGAATTTATGCCTAACCCTCTAGCTTGGGTTGTTCCTCTAAGTTAGGAGTTAGTTTAGGTAGCTCCTATATTGGTGTGTGTATGGTTGAGAAATTGTCTCAATCAAGGTGTCCAAGATAGCACTCACTATCTTGAGACACAGTCTCCTCATCTATTTAATTGTAATACTACATTCTTTTAATAAATGAGAAAATATGTGAGGAAGCCCTGAGGTTGAAGCCTTTTCCACCATTGTTTTGTCTCTGGTTTTTTATGTGTTTTTTATGTATTTTATGATTTGATTTGATTTTCAACACCACTTGGTGCATTGTATTTCTATATCACATCAGTCCTTTACAAGACTTCCGCACCGGTGCCTCATAAAAAGTGCGTGAAAATAGAAACTGCCTAGTGTGGAATGAAGCAAAAGCACCGGTGCACCCTTAAAACACCGCGCACCAGAACAAGGTTAAATAAAAAAAATTACGGACAAAAAACCGCACAAAACATTGGCACATAGGACACTGTATTCTTCGTACACACCCACCTGGTGCATTGTATTTATGTAGTGCACCGGTTATTTACAACACTGCCACACCGAGGCCTCATAAAAAGTGCGCAAAAATAGAAACCGCCCGGTGTGGAATGAAGAAAATGCACCGGTGCGCCCATAAACCCCGCGCACCAGAATAGGGTTAAATAAAAAAAATTACACCCAAAAAACCACACAAAACATTGGCACAGTGGACACCGTGCACTCTGTACACACCCGCCTGATGCGTTTTATTATTGTAGCGCACTAGTGATTTACACAACATCTGCACCAGTGCCTCATAAAAAATGCGTGAAAACAAAAACTTCCTAGTGTGGAATGAATAAAACGCATCGGTGCACCCATAAAACCCTGTGCACCGGAACAGGGTTAAATAAAACAAAAATACGAAAAAAAAAAACGAACAAAACATTGGCACACTGGACACCATGCGCTCCATACAAGTCCGTATTACGTTTGTGAATTGATTGTAATTGTATGTAAAATTATAAAATTGTAATTGTAATTTTATGTGAAACTGTAAAATTGTAATTGTAATTATAATTCTATTTTTAATTGTAATTGTATGTAAAATATTTGTAAAATTTTAATTGTATTAATGTGAAAAAAATTTATTAAATTTATTAAATTTGTAAATTTGTAAATTTTAAATAATTGTAAAATAATAAATCTAGAATAATATGAATTATCGTAACATAATAAAGTTCAGAAAATAATGCAAATAAATTCATGTGCTTTAGAATTATCATTATTTTATTACGATCTTAGATACAAAATAAAAGAAATAATTTATATAGTACGCCATTGTTTTTGATATCAACATAATTTCAAATTATCAAGTGAATTATTGATTTTAACATTAACACAATGCAAATTACCAATTAATTCAAAATACATATTATAATGTTTCAAAAAACCCATCTTAAATAGTATAAATATTGATGAAATAACACATGTACCATATCACTCTCAGTTCTCATGATCACCCTCATTATCTTCTAGCTCGCATGGCATGATAGTACTATTGTTCTCAAAAATATGTTTTGATCTAGGGTCATGTCTCAATACGAACCACCAATCCCTATCCAACACATCTAGGTAAAAAATCACCTGGTTGCAATGTTTGGGGAAAACATAGGGCTCCTTAGCTTCATCCCACATCTTTATAGAGTTTATACATATCAGCCAACTATCACGATCTTCCTTTACAATATTTCGATCAAGGGTGTCCCACCACTTGCACCTAAAAATAACACATTGGAAAGAAGATAAATCCGCTTCAATGATCTCTTGTATCTTTCCGGCGTAACCTAACGTCCCTCGTACTAGGTTTTGATCACAGTGGCTAGATGGACTAGATTGATCGAACTCAACTTCCACTCCATAGTCTTGTGTGATGTTTCCAACATCGGCATTTTCTGTGTGAAAATGGTGTCCATATGCCCACATAGATGGGTACAAATGCACCTATTATAAAAAAGTTAAAAAAATCATAGTGTCATGTGTCTTATAATAACCCAACAGTTAAAATATGAAATGTATATTTCTTATAAGTTTCAAATTTACATATAAATTAAAAATATTATTACCGAGTTGTTGCACCCAATCCCTACATTTAGCACATCCTCTTCAGCACGCGGGGAATGACTGGTAGCACCATATTTCTCTCTGACTTGGTCAACAACCCAACTATTGGGGCATATTTTTGGCATATTTTATTTTAAATGATTGGGATAAGGCACACTTCTGCCATTCAACCATCTGAATTCTTTCCTGTCACTATCCCATTTCATCCTCTCTTTTTTCGTACAATGCAACCCACGGTTGTGTCGCTTCAGAATTGTAAAGAACGAATTTATTGATTGCTTCAATTTTTGCATTCGTTGATGAAATAAAACCAACATTATATAGTACTTAGAGATCAAAGCATACATTATATCGAAGTTGAACATGAATATTAATTACTTTTTGTAAATTTGAAAAATTATAAGTCGCTTACTCTTTATCAAGCGCTTTTTTCCACTCGTTTGGAGCAACTCCCCTTCTCTTTTGTCTTCATCCCTTTCATCGTCCCAACTCACCGCACCTAGTTTGTTGTCTATTTTCTTGATGTACTCACTAGCATAATACAAATAGTCATACGATATGTACCCCTTTGCCATAGACCCCTCGCGTTTTTCCCTTTGTCGAACAAAACCTTTCAATTTATTCGTGTACCTCTCTAAGAAAAATATCCAATGACAAGAGACCACCCCAACTAATTCAACCTCATCTAGTAGGTGGATTAGAAGATGAACCTGAAATTCCATGAAACTCGTCAGCAGTTCCTTCTCAAACATAAAAACAATCTCAACTATCTCTTTTGCCATTGTGGAATGCTAGCGACATGAATCTCCTTTGACGTGATCCAACGTAAAAATGCAGATAATTTAGATATGGCACGTCCTAGGTCTTGATGGAATTCATGTTTCACACACCCACGCATGAAAAAAGGATAATGACACTACAAAGTTATAAACATGTGCAATAATGTACAAAATTAGTTATGTTTTATGATCGCCACATGGGATAAAATTTATTAATATAACAAATAATAAAATCATTCTTTTGAAATTATACGTACTCTTGGAAGATTCAAATGGTCATGCAATTTCAACCCCAAAAAATTGTCATCTACGGTGAAGCAGCGTCTTAGTGAAGACCCATATGAAGTTGGCACCCTCACACCCATTATAACTTCCTTTTCCAAAGAAATATGATATTTTTTAAAAATCCATGGGACATCACCTTCTTTGAAAAACCATGAATTAGAGGGACCAACGCCTGCCTCTAATCCCATTCTTTCTAATCGTCTTGGCTAATGTTTCTTTTTAGTTTTTGAAGTAATAAGCTATTTCCTAACAACCAATGTGTCACTTTGTTTCGATGATATGTGCCTCCATAAAGAAGATGAAACATTTTTAAATATATGCAAGGGATATAATAAGTGGGTAATCTTAAGATGCTTCCAATATGGGAGGACATAAAAGATAGATTTCCTTTTCATCCCAATGGGAAATTTCTCAACATAGGTGTCGAAGAAATTTGGATCATCGAACATAGGCTCCCTATTTGAATCGAACAGTTATATGAGCTCCTTCTCCTTCTCTCTATCATATGCTCTAAGCCATTCAGTTGGTGTCACTATTGGAGGCCTTTGGGTTCTCTCTTGTTTACTATTGAAAGTGGATGCTGCTCTTCTGTAAGGGTGTTCTTCTGGTAGGAATACCCTGGACCAATCATACACTCACTTTTGTAGGTCCTTGGGACCATCTAGCTTTCATAGAAGGTCCACAACATTTACATCCAAAACACCCTTTTGTTACAAGACCTATGAGATTATATTTGTATACATTAATTACTATGCATGGCACGTTAAAGAATATCATTAAGATAAAAAAAAAAATATTACAACGAATTAAATAACTAATATGTGAAAGAATATTATTATGTATATAAAAAAATCAATAAATTAAACATGTAATTTACCAGAGAAAACTCCTAAGCCTGGATAATCATGTGTCATGTAAGCACATATGTCATACAATGTAAAACTCCTCTCTACTGCGACGGGTCTTGATACATTGTATACATTTATCCCATCCCATAATTCCTTCAATTCATCTACCAGTGGTTATAAATAGACATCCATAATCTTCACTTGTCTTCTACTAGGGACTGTGAGAGCCAACATAAGATGTTCATTCTTCATGAACAACCATGGGGGGATATTGTTATTGATGACTGAATAGTTGGTGTTCTGGAGGGAATATGGGTTGACACCATCCATGGCTATGCTGAGTCGTAGACTTTGTACTTCATCCTTAAATGTTTCGGGCCATGTATTCTCTATATGCTCCATGGCTATTGAATCAGTTGGGATTCGCGTAGCTCCCAACTCACTTCCGTGTGAGGAATGCCATCCCTAAAACATAGCTAATTCTTTGCAACGAAAGAGACTTTGAATCCTTGGGATTATAGGCATGTACCTCAATATCTTAAAAGGAGGAACAATACGTGATTTACCCTTATTTTTTTATTTATCATACCTATCATGCCCATATTTCAAACACATCTCTTTGTCTGCATATTATCCTCTATATAGAATACAATCATTTGGACATGCATGATATGATATGTACTCAACACCCATCATTTTCAACAATTTATTTGCCTCTTCGAAGCTACCGGCCAAGACATTATCACTCAGAAGAACCTTATCTTTTAATAACCTGTAGTTGGTGATCATGGAAAATATATTAATAAATGTACATTAATTTCTATATAATTACTAACTTTCATAAAATTTTCCATTTGTAATGTTCATTACAGTGTAATGATTATATTTCATATTTATATAAGGGATCACTTTATGGTAACTTACCTCAAAAATTTCGAGAAAAATGCATTCAACAAGCCAAACTTTTATTTCAAGTTGTATAGTAACATCGCTGTCCCCAACTGGGTAGACTTTGACTGACCGCCAGGTCCAAAGAGAGGGGTGGTGGAAGCAAAGTTAAGGCTTTCGAAAAAGGTGTCAGCGATATGAGCATCATCCCCTAACTGATCATCGTTTTGGAATGCATCTAACAACATTGTCTCCATGGAAATCGTATCCCTTAAGTAATCATCCATACCAACCTCTATTTGATTGCCTCCATTGCCAACTTCTGAAGAACTAATATTGCTGTAGTCATTCCTAATTGGTGAATCTGGACGTAGTGGGAATTGAATTAGTGGTTGATTCAACCATTGTTGGTATCGTTCCTCTTCGATTTTTTCTCTTAATTCAGTCTTCTCTTGATTTGACATTGTCGTGGGCTACAACGGAAGATGGTAGGTAGGTCGTTCATCATCATTAGAATCCTAATAATTTAAAAAAAGAATATTTGAACATGATTAGTACAAAATATATGATATCAATTAGTAACCACGTTGACAATATTGCATGATTATAAATTGGTTTGACATTGAGATAATTACATATTAATCAATATAAATATACCAAACTATTATAATTATTACCATTATTGTCCTGAGATTGTGGCTAGAAGATGCAATGTTGTTACAATTGGTAGGGTCAAGAGGCCGTCCATTTTCATCTACCAAATGCACCTTGTGGTATGCAGCTCCTGATAAGAAATTTTGACATTTTGTAGAATTTTGAATATTTTGTGCATCTGAACTCGATGTTGAATCTGCATGAACCTGCAAATTTGTATACATTATAAATTTAATTAAGATGTGCACGATTGACTGCATGGATAAAAAACATAAAATCAATTAGATAGCGAAAATATAGATAAAATCTGAAGTAAATATTATGTCTCGAGATGGATAGGAAGAACTGTGATGGACTTTGAGAAATATTATGGAACAAGATGGATTTTGAAGAATTGTCCATTCGATATAATTATGATATTTTCTCCCTACATTTTAGAAAAACAACAATAAATTTTGGTGCACACACCTAAATGTAACTTCGATGCCTAATGTACAGATCACCGCACCGGTGCATTTTTGGTAATGCGCATTGGTGCCATTTTATACCCACACGCACCAGTGAGGTGCGGTTAAGGGACACACCGGTGACAAATAACCGTAGATAAAAAAAGCGCAACTCTATTTTCTTTAAGTGAAAAAAAGGGTAGATTAAAAAATGGGCAGCAAAACATTTTCAAAAATCTAATTTCATAAAACATTTTTTTAAATACTAAACACTTTTCATTATTTTACTATTTTTGCAATACTTTTTAGCCAAATATTTGCATGAGACATACCTGGAGAAAACAGAGCACGAGAGTACTGTGGAGTAGGGAAATATTTTCGAACAAAGGTATTTAGACAATCAGAATTCCAAACCTCTCATGATTTAAACCCTGTAGCATAGAATTTCAAACGATCTCATGAATAAATTTTATTATTTTTTTTTACTTTATTTCTGTAGTAAAAGAAAAAAACCAAAGTTTATTGTTTTTTTACTTTTTTTGCAGTTTTCAAAAAAATAAAAAAAAAATAGAAATCCATTTTTAGAAACAAACCCTAGATTCTTTTTGTTTCTAACCTTTCTTCTCCCTCTTTCTATGATTTCAGAATTAGGGATTTTCAATTTGGATTTATGGGGTTTTTATATTTGTAAGATATCCAACCCACGGAACGACTAACATATTTGGATCCCAATCCATGTCGGCCCTTGCATGAATTTAAATAAAAAACATATGTTTTTTCGTCGGTGCACCCTATGTAACATAGCGCGCCAGTGCGCTCTATTATACCAGCGCATCGCGAAAGTACAATGATAAAAAATTAAAAAAGAAAAAAGTTTTTTTATCAGTGCACCATATGTAAAATATGGAACCAATGTGCTATTTCATTATGGCACACCGCAAACATGCTGTTTTGCACAAAAAAATCCATTTTAGAAACAAACCCTACATTATTTTTGTTTCTGCCCTCTCTTCTCCCTCTTTCTATGATTTCAGAATTAGGGCTTTTCAATTTATATTTATAGGGTTTGTATTGCTAAATATAAGCCTAAGACATCCAACCCATGGGAACACTTGCATAGCCAGATCCTAATCCATGTCAGCCCTTGCATAAATTAAAATAAATTATTTTTTTTCATCGATACGCCCTGCGTAACTTAGTACACTAGTGCGCTCTATTATCCCAGTGCGCCGTGAAAGTACTGTGATAATTTTTAAAAACAAAATATCTTTTCTCGATGTTCCATTGTACAAGATTAAGTAGGTATGCTATTTCATTATGGCACACTGTGAACATTCTGTTTCACAAAAAAAAAAAAAAAATACACTTTCAAAAAATACAAACCCTACATTATTTTTGTTTCTGCCCTTTCTTCTCCCTCTTTCTGTGATTTCAGAATTAGGGATTTTCAGTGTATATTTACAGGGTTTGTATTGCTAAATATAGACCTACGACATCCAACCGACGGGACAATTTTCATAGTCGGATCCCAATCCATGTCGACCCTTGTGCGAATTTAAAAAAAAAGTAGTTTTTTCTTCATCAGTGCGCTCGACGTAACCTAGAGAATTGGTGCTCTCTATTGTACAAACGCACTGCGAAAGTAATGTGATAAAAAATTAAGAAAAAAACAATTTGTTTTTATCAAAGTGCCATATGTAAAATATGGCACCAGTTGATGCCACAAAAAATAACACTGGACGATTTTTATTATTCTATCATGGTTAACCAGTGCAGTGGTTGACATGTAACGCAGTGGTGCTCCTTGTTGACATAGAGCATTGCAAAATCTATTATACTATTTGTGTGGTGGGTTTCAAAGACCCCCATGCACTGGAGTTGGTGCATACACCATGAATGGTGCACCGATTTCTTGAGATTTTTTTTTTACCTGAAAAGTTGACAATTTATTTATAAATAACTTAATGAATGATATGGTATAGGTTTGAGATTGATAAATAAATGACTAATAAGATATCAATTAACAAAAATAATGATAACACACCAAGAAAATAAAAAAAGACAAGTTATTTGTAAATTCTTTACAAAAAATATTATTTTTGAACTATATGTAAGTTTAATTAATATGTATTGTTTACTGTGTATCATGCAGAGCCACAAAATGATGAAGCTTGATAATATTATTTATGATCTATGACCAGAAGAGCATAAAATCTTGATGGAAAATTTCCAAAAGGACGAATCAGGTGAATGAAAAAATACTATCGATCCAATATGAGTTTCTTTTTTAATTTTCATTAATAATACAATTAAAATTATTATATAACATGTGTCAAGTAGTCTATTAATTCACATATGTTTAATGTTCTACAAGGAACAACATTTCAAAAAAGGAATGTTGTTCTAAGAAAAGAAAAAAATAGAACATGCAAACGAAAAAAAATTTCTCCTTAGCTCATATGAAGTGGTGCTGGAGGTTAACGAAGGGAGAAAAAATTTTACAAAAGTTTGAGGGATCTATTGGAACAAATGTATAGAAGTTATTTCCACTTATAATATAAAAACCAATCCAATGATTCCAAGAACCAAATTTTATCTAAACTACAGGAAGAGTTCTAGAGAATTGCTTAATGAGACATGTCAAACTTTTAATAGAAAAAATGTACAACAACAAAAAAGAAGGAATGAAAAAGTAATATTCCTTTAAATGTTTGTTTAGAATTATTTATAAATATCACTTTTTTTATATTTACTTTTCATATATCAATATAAAAATTAAATATTTTAATGCATGTTACATTTTCAGGAATATTATGAAAATCTCAAAAGATGAATGAGCTGATATCATAAATATGCCAGTAGGAATGTCCAAAAATGTGTACAAGGAGATGGTCAAAGAAATGGACAAAATTTCATCGCGGGAGGAGCCATCTCAACAACAACGTGCTTCAAATGTAATATGTAATCATTGAATTTTTCGATCATTAGGTACAATAAATAAATAATTTAGAATTAAACATTAATTTTCAAGTATTTTCTTGCAGAAAAGAAAAGTAAATGGAACCCATTCAGCACATAAAATAGGACGACAAGGAAGAAAAGCGTTGATATCTACGTTTGTGAGTAATTGTTACTTCCTTATAACAACTTAACTAGATTTCATTTTTGTATTTTTTAAGTTGTTTTACAAAAATCATGATTGAATGTCTTCAAACAGGTGCTAACATACAAAGAAGAACCATCAGAGGAATTGATTGAAATTGCATTAAATATGGGTTGTGAGTATATGTTGGCATATCATAAATTAATTGTGGAATTTGTAAGAATCTATCGATCTTATTTTACTTAGCTTGGTCTATAATTAATAAAACAACAAAAAACTTTTATATTAAATATATGATTTGATATGGGGTATAAAACTTGCAAGAAATAAAGTATGGAACTGCTCCAACAGATGAAATTTTGAAATATGGCATGGTACATGCTTTTGAAAGAATGTGTGTAGTTTATGAGTCAATTTTTGCTATGGTACGCCATTTTTCTTTTTGATTTACATTGATGTATATTATTTAATATTGCAATTTTCATTATTCTCACCAATTTAGATACACTCATTTCAGTTTATTTTTATTTTTGTAGATGGAAGGTGAATAAGAAGAAAACAATCAACACCGTGAACAAAACATTCCTGAAAAATAACCCAAGTCATGGAAGCAGCTCTAGCAGTGACAACAGTTCAAGAGAAGAATAATTATCACTATGTTTGGATATCAAAGCAAGGTGTTGTATTTTTTGAAATATGTCTGTGAAATCAAACATTTTGTTTAATGTAATGGACATAGTGTCCCAATTGAAAGACAAAGGGATACCAATAACTATCCCATTTTTTATGAAAAAGAATGTCTTATTCATATAATATATATAAAATAAAATATGTTTTAATTTATTCTATTGTGTTCTCCATTGTCTCTATTGCGTTCTCCATTGTCTTTCTCAAATGCACTAATAAATATTTAATTTATATGAATATTTTTATAAGATATATATGTGTCGACTTTTGATGAATAATGAATTTTAAAAAACCAAAATAATTATGATATGATATAACAAATTAATCCAAACATCACATTCAAATGCATTAATAAAAAATTAATTAATATGAATATTTTTATAATATGTGTCGAATTTTGATGAATAATGAATTTAAAACAATCACAATAATTTCACTGTCACAGGTCAATGTTTCTAACAAATACAAAATGAAAACTAGTGCATGTCAGTTACTGTATGCCGGTGTGTTTGTATTCTGAAGCGCACCAGTGCGTTTCTACGACCTATGGGCACCGCATAAATACCAAAACCAATTAAAAATATCACTGCGTTTGTGCGGTACAGTGCTTCGGTGCGTTTATGTTTCTATGCACCGATGCCATTCTACGACCTATGGGCACCGCACGAACACTGATACCAATTATAAATCTTGGTGCATTTGTGTGATACTACGCATTGGTGCGTTTATGTGTCTATACGCACCGGTGCATTTGTACGACCTATGGGCACCACACGGATACCGATACTAATTATAAATTTTGGTGCATTTGTGTGATACTTTGCAATAGTGCATTTCTATAAGTCTACGCACCGGTGCGTTGATACGACCTATGGGCACCGCACAAATCCCAAGACCAATTAGAATGGCCCCATGCGTTGTATCACCAATTGTATGCCCGATGCGGTTTTACACCTTAATGGCCCGGTGCATTCTCCTTCTACTACCTCGAGGCACCTTCTACATGTATGCACCAGTGCGTTAAAGCCAAAGTAGCACACTGATGAAAAAAAACGTCCGTAATAACCTCTCGCTGCCCATTTTTTTTAGTTGTGTTGAATTTCCGTTAAAAGCTCCACCTAAACCCCCGTAACCATACACATATGTTGTATAAAATATTTTTTTGACAATTTTGGAAAATTGTATAACACTAAAAACCTCCTTTTAACCTCCACTAGAGGGTCTTTTCCTTGTAGTGTTGGGTATTCCCTTAATTTTCCCTTGAATTTCTACTCCTTGGCCTCTTATAGAGAGTTTTTCCATCTCCTTGCATACCTCGCTCTAGCCCAGAAAACATCATTATACAATTCTATAATAAATATGTTTTCTATTCAAGAGAGATCATGCCCAAAAAAATGTATTAATGCCCATATCTTCTCCTCTCCCACATAGTTTTCTTTTCCACTAATTTGACTTTTTGTCACAAGAAACTATGGCACAAAATAACCCTCTTTCTCTCCTTCACTAGGGCTTAATTATTGGGTTACCTCAAAGGTAATTCTCCTTTTTTATTTTCACTTTTGGATGCCTAAAATGAGATTCAATCACCTCATATTTATATCCCATATAAGGGCTCCAATGAATTGCAACAATAGAGCTTGGAAACTATCAACAGGCCTTCCTCCACTAGGTTGACTTGCGAAAAACCCAATAGTGACATTCAAAATTTTTTATCTCATGACCTAGAGCTCTGACTTGAGTGATCTTTGAAACATTGGATTTGTCATGCAATTATATATCACCTAAAATAATCCCATGCTAACATGCCTCATAATTGTTTCCCAACTCCTTTGGGTACAAAACCCCAACCTTGGTTTCAAAGCCCATAACTGATTTTTGTGGCACCCCAACCTTCAAGCCCGAACCCTAGGGATTGGAGTGCCTCCTCTTAAAGTCCTATATTTTATAGGATGACCTGATTGTATTTGTTATTTTGTACATGATATGTTGTAAATAACTTTCCATTCTGTAAATTTATTTCCAAAAAGAAAAAGAAAGAAAAGAAAATAAATAATAACAAAAGAGAATACAAAATAGATATGTGAAAGAACAAAAAAACAAAAAATGAGAAAAAGAAAAAGAATAAAATACCCCATAAAAAATAAAGCTTATAGGAGTGAGAAAACTTAAATGCCACTCAAAGAATGAAAAAATGCATCAATCAATACTTATAAATTTTCTAATAAAGTGTGTTGCTAGTTAAAATCCCACATTGTAATAGGAAAAGTAGAATAACTAGTTTAATCACACTATTTAATCGCAATAAATTGATAAGTTAAGAGGAAAAAATAAAAAAATGCCTTGCAAATTGAAATGCAACATTAGAGGATAAATAAGTAGTCTTAGAAGGTAATCAAGTGTGTATTAAATCAATTAATCGCAATTTTCACAAGTTGTGATAAATTTAGGATATAAGGTTTTATATTATGTAATAACATTGGAATTCTATTTTATGGCCATGATCTACCCCTGCCTAGATCAGCGACGGGCGATTTTTTTCAGCCCCTCCTGAGCTCCTTCACGCTTTATCCAGTTTGGGGGGGGGGGTATGAAATGTAGGGGACTACCAACAAACATGGAGCCACCATATGAGTTCGCACCCCCCTCTTTCTCATCTAGCGCCCGCCCCCCCCCCCCAAAAAAAAAAATCGTCTGTTTATTGACTGCAGGCTTCCGCTACTCCCCCACCAATAAGTATCTATCACAATGACCACCCCAACCTAGAATCTCCTCCCGCTATGGTTCATACTCCTCCACTCATCCTCCACCACCTCATCTCTATGTAACCCACTCTGCCACTTCCCTTTAGTTATACAACTTCCAACTATATTTTCCAGTCCCAATAAGAATCTACCACCTGGCACTCTCTCGTCCATGTCAGCCAATTGTTGAACCAATTAATGTTTTCCACTCCCACGATAATGAAAACTCTCATGGTTAAATGGTAAAACGCAACAGTAATTCCTAAAATCCTATATCAAACACTGTAAAATTGTTTAATTCCCTTCTTCGTTGTTTTCACAACTAGGTAAAAGTTAGAGTGCTCCACGTTGTTCCAACATCCATTCAATTTCATATCAACTATGATTAGAATACCATCAACGACCCCACTTCAAATTTTTACTGTTACCCACATCTTCCAGGTAATCCTTACTTCCTCACTCTTCTATTTTTGAAAATGGAACCTAAAGGCAAGACCCCTAATAATAAATCCAAGAAACCTGAGAAACTCATGTGCTACCCCCTACCATCGACCTTGATCACTTGACATTAGTCGATTGACAATACAAAGTTGTTGAAACCATATATGAATTTGACATGTTATAACTTCACAGTTGGTCGAAGAAAATTTATGTATACCTTAGTGACAAAGTGGGCTGGCGGGAATCCTTCCTACCCCATTTCATGTTCCCAAAGATCCATTACTTTGTTGAACTAATATCCTGGTGCCAAATCAGATATGTAACCAGCCAAAGAGCAGCTGTCGGCTAGAATGGTGAAGTTCTTCTCACCATAACTATTATATCCATCTAAAAAATGTTGCAAATTAAAAAACCTAGGTCCCTAAATCCACTATCAGTAGAATCACTCATAGAAATCTACAAAAATAGAACCTTTCCATAGAAAGCCAATATCTTCGAAGTTTTTCTCCTTCAGGATGCTAAATTTCCCAATACAAACTACCCATACTCATCCTATATGCTCCCTAAGTTAAGTAAGATGGTCATTTCAATTAGTTCATGCATACTTGACTACCACACTAATCAGTGGATTGATGAGGATGTTGTTTTCTTTTTGTTAGATTTTACAACTAGTGAAAAACCTATTATTTTCAATTATAGTGAGTTTATTGCAGAGGAAATCCATGACTAATTTATAAATTTTCCTACAGAGTGAGGTTTAAAATACACCTCTATATTGGTTTATTTATTTATTTATCATCAAGTAGACAGGTTTCCATTTTCCTTGCAGAAGTTGGATGAGCAAGGTAATTCACAAGCGGTCATCCATTGGACCTCCTTGGTGAGGAAAAAATCCACTGATTTTACCTTTGTAGAATATGTTGATCACTTTATTTACAGAGTTATTTGTCTGCTGGACATTGATATGGAACCTAGAATAAGGTCAGAGATTCAAATATTTTTGCATCTTTGTGACGAGGTGAAGAGAAGTGATTGGTATTTATACAAGAACTATACTGTGATCAGAGTTTATGGGTGCAAATTTCCACCCTACAAGCTTCAAAAATTTGTTCCCATGAGACCATTCTCATTATAATACATAGTAAAAAAGATACATATGGATGAGTTACACTTTGTTGTAGTTAAAAAGGAAACATGATTCAAAATCAGAGCTCCGATTGGGTGATTTCTCTACAATACCAGAATAACTCGTAAAGAGGCAAATTTTCTACTGAAGAAAATGAATTTAAAATTGAGTTTCACTTGGTCTTATGACCCTTTCGGCCAAATTTCAAAGTTGAGAGTGGAGCAAAAGACCACTCCTTATACCCACACTCATAGGCCAGAGATAGAACAATTTATGAACTAGAGTCAGTGAGAGGAGAATACACTACAGGAAGTTGAAGAACAAATCATATCCACTACCACCTCTCACATCCCTACACCTCAAGAAAAAAGAGATAAAAGGGTAAGGGAAGAGGAGTATTCTCCAGTGACAAAAATTGGAGCCAAGACATTCATGATATATAAGAAGAAACAAAAGACTAACTCCGCACCAATTTTTCAGTAGGCAAATAAAGAGCAAGAAACTATATTTATGACAATTCCTCATGTTTCTACAAGAGATAATGATCTCTTAATAGGATAACCCTCTTCTTAAACCTCCAAATATCCTTCAGATATAGCTCAGACAACAAAATTGGATTAGGACACAACTGAGCCGAACATTTTTTCCAAATACAAGGAAAGTAACCATAGGAATGAAATGCTAAAAACTAAATACATACATCCAATTATGGAATCAAACAACTACCTTACAACACATTCTTCTCTTAGCCTTTGATACATAGAAAGGGAATGGTAGATTTAATTTCTTGAAGCAGACGTTCTAGTGCCAAAGACACCAACAGGTTACAAAGAATATACATTTTCCTTTGATGCATAAAAGATTCATCAAATTGACCAAATGGATATGCAAAAAAAACAAGTGAAATGATGTACTCAACTTTAAATAATTTTTCCATGTTAGCCTCCAGATTGGAGGTATCAATCAACAACATACAAACACTATTATATTTCGAAACAATTTCATCTTTAGCTAAGGATAACAAGATCAAGTCACTGGAAAACTTGGTGATCAAGTTGTGATACAATCCCAGTGATGTAAATGCAGTAGAGGAGATTGTTAAAAGGAAAATTTCTGACACATCAACATATAGGAAGCAGCTAAAACTTCCCACTACATAAGATCCATGGACCAACAAAGTTGGAGAAATGGAAAAGCAAAAAGAGGACATGTTCAAGATAATAATGCAACATAACAGCAATATTTGAGACATGGAAGTGGAAATTGAGAACTGCTCAAAGAGAAAGAGCAGTCATCACATTTAGCTATAGTTCCACTAACAACAGTCTCCATTTCATTTTCAACAACACCAGGGGTATGTACATCAACATCAACCCCAACACAAACTACAAATCCTTCATGTGAATTGGTTAAGGTCAAGGAAAAAATTTCCATTCAAGTGGAAGAAATTTCTAAATTAAAGGCCATGCTTAAAATTTAGCAAGAACAAAAATTAAGAACAGAAAATTCTTATGTTTCAGAATTGAAAAAAACACACAAGATCAGTCAAATAATTGAAGAAATGGAAGCTAAATAAGTAATGGCACAAACTTTTCACAATCAAAAGAGAGTCTATGGATGGAGAATAATGAATCCATCATTGAAATATGGCCTTCAATTCGAATTATTTTTGAATAACAAGAATTTATACACAGATCTAAATAAGTGATGAAGGAAAATTAAAATATATTTGGGATAGAAACAGGTGAAGCAACAACAATTATAAAAATATTTATTCTGAAACTGAATAAGAATTATAAGAGCTTGGAATTCAAGACAGGACAGAAACTATCTTGGAGGTGAAAATAATGAAAACTAAAAGGAACCTTATGCTCCAGCTCGAGAATAAATGTAATAATCTAGAATCCAACATTCTAAGATTCCATAAGAAATTTAATGTGCTAAACATGAAAGGGATACAAGAGACAAGCGCATTAGCTTGAAATATTATCAACAAAAATTATGCACTATTTCCCAAGATAAATTAATATTTGCAGGTATAAAATGAAACATCACAGGGAATGAATTCATGGAGGCCATGAAATTTGACTTATTCATCTATCATAAGGTCAACCACTTGTTTGTCATCAAGCCTACCTTCCAGAAGTACACAGATGTAGATGAAACATATAAAAGTTAATAAATTTTTCTATCCCAAGTGAATACTGATGGGAGAAGCTATGTGAGTTACTTGGGTGAAACAGTTTCATCTTCAATAAAAAAGAAACATCGCAACATGTTTTGATGTCCAGCCATCAACATTCATCCTCGAGGATAGAGACATTAGCCACATCAGTTTCATATTTCCTATTAATTTGTTCGACCTTTGTAAATAGTTTTTGATATTTTGTAAAAGATATTGATATTTTCACTCAAGATAATTTTGATAAGCTTTGTATAAATACTTCAAAATTCAAAGTATTGGTGTCGGGATTTTTATGAAGAAATGGACTGTTGAATGTAAAGCTGTTCATTGAGCTCAAGAGGAAAAATTTCTGTAATACAGAAAGTTTTTCAGGATTCCTATTTCACACTTGTTGGTGATGTTATTATTATTTTTTTAATGTGTTTCTTCCTCTGTTAATTCATATGTTTATCTTATCTATTTTTTTCTAAGAAAAATAAGAATTTGAATTTGTCTAAGTACACTCAATTCTAGCTTTTGAACAAATTAATGTTGTCCTCTAAAGTTAAATAATATAATTATTAATTGCTCTATGTTTAATGGATACTTAATGTTTTCTTCTTTACCATATCACAAAGCTTTTTATATCTAATAAGTCTACCTACCCTGTCTTGTTAATTTTTTCTGTCATTGTAATTAATGATCAATCCAGGAGGATCTCCACCAACAAAGAAGTTTACTTATGCACCATAAAGACACTTTATGATGGGTGACAAAGTAATGAGTAAATTAATTCATTATTTCATTTAAAAATTATGAAGTGGATAATGTTCTAAGTGAGTGGAAAATGACTCACCAAAATATTCACTTATTATTCATTTTGAGAAAATAGTTTTATGTGAGAATTGACCTCACAACTAATTTGCTATTTCTCATTAAGAGGTTGAGCTTTCTTGGCATGGTTAAGATCCTTGAAGTTGGGTTTGCCATTTTTGGCTTGAGTAAGTTTTAAAGTCCTAGAATCATGGAGTTTGTCTTTCCTTAAAATGTCTTGAGATCCTACTATTGTGGATTGGGGAGTTATGGGGAAAAACTATATAAACTCATGATGTGAGCCTTTGAAATGGGGGAGGAGAAAGGATAGGAAACTTAGCCTTTGAAAGCCATAGTGCTTGGCTAATGCTCAGCAATAGAACTGGAATGTATGAAAGCTTAATTTGAAGATGAAATATGAAGGATCTGCCTTCCAATTGAAGCAGGTCCGGAGATGTAACCCCAGTGAGTTGGAGGGGTGAACTCCGTTACCAATTTGGTTGTCTTTCGCTTATGTGTTATGTGCTTCCTGATTATGTTTAATTCATGTTAATGTGTATGCGAACTAACATGCTCATTTGAACTTGTATAAGCCATAGTCGTTTTAAAAGATCTTAGTACCGTACACGTGATGGTTGGGTAGTACTCGACCCGTGATCGGATCAAGTGGTATCGGAGCAGGTGACTGCTTTGCAGGATGGGCAAAGGAACAAAGCACGCTGAAAGACTGCAAGAGTTGCAAGAGATAAACGAAAGCCTTCAAGCCGAAAATGCAGAATTGCGAAGATTATTTCTCGATAAGCAGGAGCTTCAAGAGATGCTACGAGCTAAAGAGGAGATATTGTCTAAATTGCACAAGGTTGAGATGACGGAGGTTGCATGTCAAACCGAGGTATGTGATGTCACTTCAAGTTCTGTTCTCTCTCAATATGAAACTAATGTTGGCATGAAAATCCTCACGAAGATGGGGTATAGCGGAGGTGGACTTGGCATAAATGGCCAAGGAATCACCCAACCATTGGAGGTTGTACCAAGACAACCATTTGCAGGTTTGGGTTATCAACAGGAAGAAGGAGAATGCTCAGAGGTAGCTGAAACAAAATCCATCTCTCCATCACCTGATTCCAAGAAAGGAATCAAGCCACCTAGTCCCCATCAATTTAAGGACAAGCCAAGAAGGTATGACAATCATTCAAATTCTACTTTTGCATATAAGAGAAGTGATTTCTTTCATAGATATGCTAACCGTGATGTAGTTAAGCATCATACAAAGAAACAGTGGGTTAAGAAGACATATGTGCCCACAAGAAGAGAGACTAAGAAGAATGAGAACCTTCTGAATCCTCCTATCATGAAGACACAATTGAATGGGAAACGACGTAATTTTTGCAATTTCTGCAAAATCAGTGGCCATTGGGAGAAGAAGTGCTGGAAGTTGCACCCCAAAATTCGCCAAGAGTCAAGCAAACATATGGCGAAAGAGCTCGTGAAGAAAGCTCCATTCACCATTCAAAAAACACGCTTACAAGAAGGAAATGCTTGGTTCGAGTTGGGTAAGCATTTCATGATGTTTCTGCAGGTTATGTTTATGATATTTTGCAAAATTTCGAGTTTTATGGGGGCAGGTATCCGTCTTTTGATGAAAAGTGCTCAAAATTTTTCTGACTCGGAATCAACAAATAATGACACCATCGCGAAGAGCTCGACAAGAGGAATCCAACGACGCTTGAATCGCGTCAAACAGCCTCCGGATCGAAAAGTTATTGCAACCTGAAATTTTGCCAAATCAAGGCAAAGGCAGGAGAACCATGTGCACCGTAGACTTAAAGGAAGTGATCTTTATAGAAATTAGGATGGCGATGGTCTTCTCGACCTTAGAGGTGGTCGCGGCTCCGTTTTTTGGTGCTGAAGCAATACCTGGGCCTGGGCTGGAGGCTGGAATCTGTGTAGTAGTCGATGAACATGGAGCTTTGGTTGGGCTCTATATTCAATCTGCATTCTCCTTGTGGGGACAAGCTGTCCCACCGGATTTGGCCAACGAGGGAAGCATCGCAGAGATGTTCGATCGCGTTCTGGAGAAGGAATTTGCAGAAAAAGAGCAGCCCGAAGGTGGATCCGACAGTAGCAGCGCTATCCTCAGATAAATTGCGAGTTTGCGGTGTCAAGGTGACAAAGACATCGTGTAATCTGGTTAAGAGCCGCGATGAGTTTGGGGAGGCCAAGACCCAAACCAGTGACCAATAAGTGCGGCCATGATTTGCCTTGCAAAATTCCTGGTGCTGAGATAATTGTTGTCCATAAAAGAGGTCATCAGCATAGTCAGGGAAGGCAATTCATTTCCCACGATAAATTTGGGCCGGTGGGGAATTCATGGATTGGTTTTCCGTGATAGAAGTGAATTGCCGGATTTTGTGCCACAAAATCGGCATTCTGGATAATGAAAAGGAGTTTGTTGTGAATGAAGTAGGCGAAGATGGCATGTGGAACAAACTCAGAGACGTGGAAACTGGCAGGCAGCTAACCATGGAGGAGTTTGAGAGAGCTGTTGGGCATTCTCCTATTGTCCAGGAACTCAGGCGGCGGGAAGTTAGAAATCGAACACCGCATCGATTATGACCTGGAGTAGAGTCGCTCTGGGCGTTTTCTTCGTGTTCCTTCTTTGATGATGATGTTCTAAAAGATCCAAACGTGAATCAAATTTTGTGTGTTGATGTGGATCCTCCTCGTCGTCTGCGTATAAACTGTGACAATCCAGTCGTAGCTCAAATCTCTGTTGTCAAGGGCTTTCACCAGAGCCGCAACGCCTGTTGCATGAGAAGAATGTTGAACGTGGGTTATTGAAGGTCGAAGAGCCCCATGGTGGACAACATAGCATTGATCTCGACCCCGTATCTGAGCCATGAGAAGGATGAGTTCGTTCCCTGATGAACTGTTGGAGGCTTGGAGCACATATTGGCATTCCTGTTGTAGCAGAGGGACAAGAACTCGGTTTCACTGGTCTACAAGTCGTGGTTTTGAATTGGATGGGATCGCTGCCATTGCCGCGCATTGCAGGCAATTACAGAGCCCAACCAAAGTACCATGTTCATCGACTACTACACAGATTCCAGCCTCCAGCCCAGGCCCAGCTATTGCTTCAACACCAAAAAACGGAGCTGCGACCACCTCTAAGGTCGAGAAGACCATCGCCATCCTGATTTCTATAAAGATCACTTCCTTTAAGTCTACAGTGCACATGGTTCTCCTGTCGGCCTAATGTGCTCAGTCTGGACATATAACCGGTGTTCCTCTGATGCCTTCCTTGCTAACGGTACTTTTATTATCACCAGTCTCACCGTGTTAGTAGCGACGGGGTATTCGATGGAGTGGGCCCAACAATTGTTGGTGAGTGCTTCATCATTTGAATCATTTCTACAACGACCATTTGGCAGGGGCAATTGTGAAGTCCCGAATTTGGTGCGATCATACATGACCACTGTATTTTGATAGGTAGTGGTCATATGCATAGTAGAAACACCTCCGTTAGCAACCAAAAGCTCCCATGATCTAGGCAGCACAGTTTTCTGAGCACTCACCCTCGTTACAACAATATGCACGCAGAAACACAACCTTTTTTTTTGAGGATTTCCCGCAGATATTGAAGAAAAACATCATTGTTGAACATTTGCTGGATACTTCGGATCTGTATGTTCCGCCCACCGAACATTGTTGAACCTGAATTGCACAATGGCAAAGGTTTTTTTGGTTTCCCATCCTGCACGTAGAAGCGTAGTATAAACAACACTGATGACTTGTCTGGACCAGCAGTGAGTGGTTTGAAGTTGGTCGTAGTCGCTATTTGAAATTGTGTGCAGCGGAATAAAATGGGAGGTTGATACCTATCATGACCTCAGCGAACTTGTGGAGTTTGAGCCCGTACGTGGAAGAAGAAGCATTTAATGCTGAGCAGAGGACCTGCGTATGGATCATGGCACAAATGTTGAGAATGTAGGATGACATACAGTAAACTGCACCATGTACTTGCCATGCGTTGAAGGTGGCATGGTTTTAGTAGTAGCAACTGCTCTATTCCATGGTGTAAACCCTCGTGCAATTTTCTTGATGGGAGAAGGTATCATGATATGGCGCACCCCGTTGACAAAGACGCTTCTTCTCCTTGGTATCACTAGTGTTATTAAAGACCCATAGTATTTTATTTTAAAGCCATAGTCTTTCATAATGCACATTTTTGTAATGGGGGATTTGCTTTTTGTTTTTTCAACATTAATGCATTTGGATGATATGGGGCATACATATGTTAAAAGGGGTTTTTGAACAATTTGTATTTTTTCCCTTTGTGCACATATTTGGAACTTTAAATTACTTTGTAATTGCCATGTAAAAGGCCATAGTTGTCATCATATCTTGGCATCAAAAATTTGGCAATGCCATGTAAAAGGCCAAAGTGGCCAACGATGAAAGAGATGATGTAAAATATGCTTATGAAGCATTGGAAAAGGCTTGTTTTTAGCCACTCTTATGTAAGGGAGAGTGAGAGTGAGAGGCGTATTTTTACGCATTAAGCCTTGTTGGCATCTTTGTAAGCAAATGGGATTAGGAAATTTTCCTAAAGCCATTTTGGCATGTAAACTTGACCAATGAACCCTTGGCAAGTGTTGTAAACAGGTATGATCAGCTACAGGTTGCAGCTTTATGCAGATGTGGAATTTTGCATTCCGATTCTGAAGGACTAAGGTGAAGGGATCTTGAAGGGATGTTCCTTTTTCAGGCATTTGTGTTGCAGCTTTATGCAGATGTGGACTTTTGCATTCCGATTCTGAAGGACTAAGGTGAAGGGATCTTGAAGGGATGTTCCTTTTCCAGACATTTGTGTTGCAGCTTTATGCAGATGTGGGCTTTTGCATTCCGATTCTGAAGGACTGAGGTGAAGGAATCTTGCAGGAATGTGCCTTTTCAGGCATTTGTGTTGCAACAGTTGCAGGTGTTGGCATTATCTTCCGATTCCGAAGAACGGTAGGTGAAGGAGTCATGATGGAATGTGCCTTTCAGAGACATTTGCATACAGTTGAGTTGATTGAAGCTGATACTTTTGGAGACCAAAAGTTTTCTTTTCGGGGAGGTTTGATCCAGGAGGATCTCCACCAACAAAGAAGTTTACTTATGCACCATGAAGACACTTTATGATGGGTGACAAAGTAATGAGTGAATTAATTCATTATTTCATTTAAAAATTATGAAGTGGATAATGTTCTAAGTGAGTGGAAAATGACTCACCAAAATATTCACTTATTATTCTATTTGAGAAATTAGTTTTATGTGAGAATTGACCTCACAACTAATTTGCTATTTCTCATTAAGAGGTTGAGCTTTCTTGGCATGGTTAAGATCCTTGAAGTTGGGTTTGCCATTTTTGCCTTGAGTAAGTTTTGAAGTCCTAGAATCATGGAGTTTGTCTTTCCTTAAAATTTCTTGAGATCCTACTATTGTGGATTGGGGATTTATGGGGAAAAACTATATAAACTCATGATGTGAGCCTTTGAAAAGGGGAGAGGGAGAAAGGACAGGAAACTTAGCCTTTGAAAGCCATAGTGCTTGGCTAATGCTCAGCCATGGAACTGGAATGTATGAAAGCTTAATTTGAAGATGAAATATAAAGGATCTGCCTTCCAATTGAAGCAGGTCCGGAGATGTAACCCTAGTGAGTTGGAGGGGTGAACTCCGTTACCAATTTGGTTGTCTTTCGCTTATGTGTTATGTGCTTCCTGATTATGTTTAATTCATGTTAATATGTGTATGCGAACTAACATGCTCATTTAAACCTGTATAAGCCAGAGTCGTTTTAAAGGATCTTAGTACCGTACGCGTGATGGTTGGGTAGTACTCGACCCGTGATCGGATCAATTAATCAACTGAATTTTTAATTGACTCCATTTCCTAATCGTTTTCCAATTTTTTTCCAACCAAAACAGTTTAAAAATGAAACTCCGAACTTCACAACTTTTCTAAATTTTTGAAAGTAAAAAAAAGTTAAATATGACAGATTTCTATTTGAATTTGGCAGGGCTAGATCCTAACTTCCAAACCGGTTCTGTGGTTACCTCTGGAATTTCTTACAAAATCTTAGGAAACTATGGAGTTATAACATTCTGCCGACCATACTCGGGACAAACAAATTCATTTAAAATAAATTTTCCTTGGTGAAATATTCATTTAAGTTCTTAAACCTATTTCAAGGTTTTTCACTAAGAAATAGATATGATTTAAGGTTGTTTCCCACTCAATATTTATATATATTATATATATGTAAATATATTTTAGTATATCTAGCTTCTAAACGAATATAGAATACATCAAACCCACATCTATATCCTCCATAAATTGTAGATAATCCCCAAAAAAATAATTGGGAAGAAAAGTGCAACTAAGAGTGAATCAAGTGAAAGTATTCTTCTAATAGTTAACTCCCTTCCTGAAAATTTTGTTACCTTAGAAGAATTATAATTTTATTTGGATTTTCCAGATACACTTTTTAGGAGTAAATCTGACAGCTTTGTACCTAAAACTATTGTTGATAATGACCTGCTACCACCTCATAAGTCATATCAAATATAGCATAAATATATGGGCCATTAATCTCCCAAATCATAAAATATTTCCTCTAATGCATAATCTCCTATTCCTCAACTAATTTCACCCATTGGTTATGTTCCTCCATTAATCCCTCCCAACAGTTCTATGCTTAGTTCAATCAGTTTTATACCCAGTTCATCTACCATTCCTACAACTTCCACTACAACACATCAAACTATTATAACTCCCCCTTTCATATCAACTATACCCACACCTCCTACTACTACATTTTCCTCCCATCCCCATATTCCCATCATGGTTGCTCCTTATGCTCCTCTAATTTTACATGGGAAACTTAATCCCATGCCACAAGGTTATCAAACTTAAATACGTCAGTTTGATAGCAATAAAACAATTACTTCTTAGAAGCATATAGATCAAATGAATGATTACTTTGAATTACAATAATTTGATGAAGATGATGTTTAGATGAGGTTATTTTCCCAAAGTCTCACTCGAGAAGTTAAAATATGGTTTAATCATTACGAGCTGCCTCCATCCCATATCTAGCTCAATTTCATGAACATTTTCTTAGAAAGTGGGAATAAAATAAAAAAAACTCTCTAGATATTAGCTGAATATGAGAGTATAAAGAGAAATCAAGGATAATCCATCCAATATTACTGTACTCGGTTCAACATTGTTTTTAAATATATTCCAACTGAAATAAAACCACGTCCCGGACTAGCTTTGCTGAAGTTTACAGATGATTTTGACCCTGATATGGCCTACCAACTTAGGGAAAAAAAAACCATGAAATCTTAGAATAAATGAAAAGGAATGTAGTTAGTGTAGAAGCAAACATTTTAACAAAGAGAGCTAGATTCAAAACCGAAAGAAATGTCCAAATTAAAGAAGAACCAACTTCTTCTTATTTAGATGATAAGTTGATACCTTAGTAAAAACTATGGAGATAATGATGTATAGGATAAGAGAAGCTAATAGAAATCCTCCAAGAGAAAATCAAGGAGCTTCGCCTATCAGGAATCCTAATTTCAGAATAAATCGCCCAAAAATCAAACAAAGAGAATAGAGAGGCCCAAGTGACCAAAAAAAATTAGGCCTTCATTTTAGGAAAACTATGTTAATGAAGAAACTGAGTTAACAGAGGAACTTGAAGACAATCAGATAAATGTATTTGGAATAAATGAGATAGATCAAATATTCTTGAGTAAGGAAGAAGAAGATCAATTTTTGTTATCAGAACCAGAACAATACCATTTAGAATTTGAGGAATACAAACAAGGATATCAAAATGGTATGATGGAGTTACACAAGAAATAAAACTTAAGGAGAAAGAAAGGAGATGAAATTTCTCCTAACAAAACTGAAAAATACACTTCCTCAACCAGTAAAAAAAAAAAACCCTCAAAAAGAAATATTTAAAAAGCTAGATACTCCTTCAGCTAGTCGAACAAAATTTGATCCTCAAAAGGAAGTGCCCAAGAAGCTAGATGCAGACGTCAAATGGGTTGAAAAATCACAAACATCCTTTAGCATTGAAATATAATTGTTTAAAGTGAAAACTCCCATTCCTGTAAGTGAATTGGTGACTAGAGATATTTATAAGACTCGAGTCATGAAAGCCTTGAAGTTGGAAGAAACGACCAACACAATTAATTTAAATTATGACCGACTTGAGTTGTGTTTTGGACCTAAGGTAGAAGGAAAATCCCATGATGGAAATGTTCCAGCTTTTTACATTAGCTTGAATATTCATAAAAAAATCTTGCATAAATCAATTCTTGATTCTAGTGCTTCCATAACTTAATTCCCAGGGCTATCATGGAAAAACTAGGACTAGACATCACAAGACCTTATAAAGTTTTCTATTCTTTTGATTCTATAAAAGTGAGATGTCTAGGGATGATTAAATATCTATGTGTCACTTTAGTTCAAATACCAGCAAAGATTATATTCATGGAAATTGTAGTAGTAGACATTCCACTCAAGTATGCGATGTTGTGTTCAAGATCATGGGGTACAAACTTACACGGTACTTTGCAAATGGATATGACCTATGCCAACATTTCTGTCTTTGGTTAGAAAACGAGGTTATACAGAGAAGCTTTGATGAAATACATGGCCAGTAGCCAAGATAAACCCAACAAATACTTCTTTTACTCAATTTACTTTGACTTAGATTCCTTCATTATATACAACGAAAAACCAATTGAAGAGGAAGGGTCAGAACAAGAGATTGAAAACAAGAAGATTGACCAAATAGTTGAAACTAAAAAACAAGAAGTAGTGGAAGAAGCTATTTGGAATATGGATTTCGATAGTGTTGTATGTAAATATGGTGAAGGAGATGGTGTTTTTGACATGAACTCATGAACCAATTTCTCTAAAGGATATGGCTATAAATTAAATTTCGAGTGCACCAATAACATAGAAGAATATGAAGCTTTGATCTTAGGACTGAAAATTTTAAATAGATTAGGAGCTAAAATGATTTTTATGTATGGGGATTCTGAGCACATTAGAAAGAAGATAAAGGGTGAGTATGCCACAAAACACCCTAGATTAAGAGCTTATAATAACGTCGTTTTAGACTTTCTGCAATGTTTCACTAAATATGATTTTTTTGTTATCCCTAGAAGCCAGAAAATTTTAGCTAATGCCTTGGCTGTTTGAGCCAGTACTTTTAAAATTCCTTTTGACCCCAATAAAAAATATGTGATGGAATTTAGAGATAGGCCAGTTGTCTCTGAGAATGAAAGATATTGGAATTTTTTTGAAAAGGATGAGAAAATTGAAGATTTATTACAGAAGAAAAATGAATTTGATTGTGTAAATATATACATTGATAATGATAGTGATAGTGATGTAAATAGAAATAAAATAGAAATGGAATTAAATTAAACTCATGATAATCAAGAAGAGGTATAAATTCGACAATTGAAATACGATGTGTTTCTAAGCGGGTTAGTACCATTGGAAGAGCTTTTTGATTTCAATGTTGTGTCCAAAAAACCAAAAATTGAAATTGTGGGTGATAATGTAAAAGACTTTAACATTGGAATGCAAGAAAGTCCCAAAATTGTAAAAAATTGTAGATCCTTACATCTTAAATAAAAAAATAAATACATTAAACTTCTTAGGGAATTATTTGATGTGTTTTCATGGAGTTATGAGGACTTAAAATATTATGATACTTCTATCATCAAGCACACCATACCCATAAAATAATACCAAAATCATTTCAAGAAAAAACTAAGAAGATTTAATATAGTATTGTTACCTTTGATTAAGAAAGAACCGAAGAAACTATATGATGCCAAGATAATAGTACCATTGAGGTTCTCAATATGGGTTTCTAACATATTGCAAAATAGGAAGAAATCAGTGAAATTAGACTCTATGTAGACTTTACAAATTTGTACAAAGTCTCACTAAAAGACAACTATCCACTTCCTAAAATGGACCGAATATTAAAAAACGTAGTTGGTTCCAGTAGAATCTCCTTTTTAGACAGATTTTAAGCCTACAACCAGGTTCTAGTTCATCGTTGTGAGCAAAATAAAATAAGATTTACCACACTATGTGGCACTTTAATATATGTAAAAATTCATTTTGGCCTTATGAATGCAAGATTCACTTTCCAAAGAGAAATGGATCTTTATTTTGCTGATGAAATTTATAGGTTCATTGTAATCCACCTAGATGATATTAATATATTCTTAAAAAAATATGAAGAACACTTACTACATTTGAGAAATGTTTTTGAAAAATACAGGAAATTTGGTATATCTCTGAACCCTAAGAAAACTTTTTTTGGTTTAGAGGAGGGAAAAAATATAGGTCATATAATTTCCAAAGAAGGAATTAGAATAGATCCCATCAGAGTCGAAGCCATACAAAAAATAGATCCTCCTAGAAATAAGAAAGAAGTTAAATCCTTCATTGGTAGAATAAATTTTCTTAGGGGATTTATTCCTAACTTGGTAGAAATATCAAGATCAATTACAAACATGTTAAAATGTGAGACTGAGATTAAATGGAATACTAAAGCTAAGAACTCTTTTAGTGAAGTCAAATTAGCTTTAACCACTACTCTTGTTTTGATAAGCCTTGAATTTAATAAATATTTTATGATTTTCTCTTTTGCTTCTGAACGTATTATTGCAGTTGTTTTATTGCAGACAAGCAGTGATGACCATGAACAACCCATAACCTTCTTCAACAGAGCTTTGATAGATGCATCACTAAAGTAAAATATCATGGAGAATCAAGAATTTTCTTTGGTTAAAGCATTGAAAGACTTCAGGGTTTACATTTTACATTCTCATATCATTGAATTTGTTCCAAGTGTTGTGGTAGAGGATATTCTCACACAAGTTGACCCAAATGGTAGGAGAAGGAAATGGATTGCTCTAATACCTGAGTATGACATTGAAATAAAGCCAACCAAACTCATTAAGGGTTAGGGATTGACCAAACTGATGACTGAGTATAAGTTTCATGCCATTGATATCATTTTTTTGGTTACACCTGATGAACATGAAGAGCTGGTGACTTCACAAATATCAAAAGCTTTTTCTACCTCACCATGGTATGTAGACATCATTTTTATACTACATAATTTACAAGCTCCTCATTGTTTAACAAATACTAAATCTAGATTTATCAAATTGAAAACCATTAAATTTTGTATTTTAGATCATAATTTGTATTGGAAAGATTTTGGGGATATCTTGCTTAAATTTTTACTGAAGTATGAAGGAGACTATGTAGGACACTTATTTGGAAAACCAAAAGCTATAAAAATTTAAGATTTGGATTTTAGTGGCACACTTTGTTTCCATTCGTGTATAAGAAAGTCACCTCTTTCCACCTATGCCAAAATTTTAAAGGCAAGAAAAAGGTTTTGCCTTTACCATTAAAGCCTATCTCAGTTGAGGTCCCTTTCCAACAGTGGGGTGTATATTTCATAGGTGAAATTCATCCAACCTCCTCGGGCCAACACAAATGGATCTTGACAACGACTAATTACTTTTAAAAATAGAATGAATTTATCCCTATTACACAAGCCACAAATTGTGTCATTATTCAATTTCTAGAGGCTAATATTCTATCTAGTTTTGGTTTTCCCTATAAAATTATCACTAACAATGATGCAGCCTTTAAATAAAAGAAAATGGTGCACTTCTACGATAAAAAACATATCAAACTAGGACACTCCACTGCCTACTAAACATAAGGAAATAGATTAACTGAGTCTTCAAAAAAACGTTTGGTCAACATTATCAAAAAGTTGTTGCAGGAAAATATAAAATCTTGGCATAAAAAATTGATTAATTCCCTATGGGATTAAAAAATTACTACCAAGAGATCTATTGGAATGTCTCCATTTCAAATAGTATATGGGGTGGATGAAAATTTTCCTACTTTATTAGGAATCCCTATACTAAAATTGTTTCTTGAAGCACAAGTGGAAACAAATGATTTGTAGAGAAGAATTAACCAGATCATCTAACTACAACAATCCATAGAGGAAGCCTATAACAAGAAATAATTGATTCAGGACAACGTAAAAATTATTTATGGAAAAAGGAAAGAATTTGATGATTTCTAGATGGAAGATTTGGTGCCTAAATGGGATTCAAGGAATGAATATAAGGGAAAGCATGGGAAGTTTGACATCTTATGCAAAGGGCCAAATAAAATTGGAACTATTGGAGGAAGCACTGCATTTTTCTTGAAGGACTTAAATGAAGAAGAAATGTCTAGTGGACTTGCAATGACAAACTTGTTAAACATCACCTTCTTCTAGAATAAAGAAGTTTCAATTTAGAATAGTTGGACATATGTCATTTTACTTTTTATTGCAAGAGTGAGGGAAATTTTAATCACAATTTGAAGCCCAGAGAGAAGGCCCCAATATTGTGTTGATTGGTTTCCCACATTTAGGAATAAAAGAAGATGGATCAAATACAGATACAAAAGATAAACACTCCATTACCCAATGGATTAAGGCTACTGATCTACAATGTTCTTGGCACCTCACAATGAGAGTGTCATCCACATTGGAATCATTTTTAGAGTTCTATATTTTATATGATGAATTGATTGTAATTTTTATTTTGTACATCATTTGTTGTAAATAAATTTCCATTCTACAAATTTATTTCCAAATAATAATAGTAATAATAATAATAATAATAGCAGTAGAAAAAGGGGATAAAAAATAGATATGTAAGAAAGAAAAATGAGAAAAAGAAAAAGAATAAATAATCCATGAAAAATAAAGTTTAAAGGACTGAGCAAGCTTAAATTCCACTCAAAGAATGAAAAAATGCATCAATGAATACTTATAATTTTTTAATAAAGTGTGATGCTAGTTAAAATGCCACATTGTAATAGGAGAAGTAGAATAGCTATTTTAATCATACTGTTTGAACGTGATTAGGCTAAAAAATAATAAGTTAGTGACATTAGTGAATAAATCAATCATGTAGTTAAATCATGGTTGAACTAGGTCAGTTAAAGTAAAGATGAAGCTAACCACACTATGTAATCATGATTAATTGACAAGATAAGAGGAAAAAATAAAAAAGGCCTTGCAAATTGAAATACTCCATTAGAGTATAAATAAGTAGTCTTAGAAGGTAATCAAGTGTGTATTAAATCATTTCATCACAATTTTCGTAAGTTGTGATAAAGTTAGGATATAAGGTTTTATATTATGTAATAATAATAGAATGTTTTTTGACGGCCACAATATACCCCGCTTGGATCAATGATGTGGGATTTTCCCCCCCCACACACAAGCTCCTTCATGCTTTATCCACGAGGGTGGTCTGAAATGGAGGGTCCTACCAGCTAATCTACCACCACCATATTAGTTTGTGTAGGAATTTATAGGGTAAGTTCCTTAGATCAAACACAAAAGGTCACCGCTCACAAATAGATCACAAATCAGTACACTATTATTTGACCTTGTTAAAACGTTCGAAGAGGGGAACAATCCATGACCTGATCCAACATAGCCACTTTAGTAAGTTTATTAATATGAAGAAAATAAAATTACATAAGATTCTGTCATAAGAAATTATTGAAAAAATGACCCTCCATGCTATTTAAATATAGATCATCGATTAATCGGGTGTTAATCCACGGATCAAGTGTCAGTAATATCGAGGAGAGAATGAACCGTCATATCACTACATATCATGATCGTCATATTATGAGTTACGAATGTACATAGTAAAGAAACACGCTTTACCTAACTCTACGCTAGACCAAGTTATACTTAACTATTTCCTATGTGTTGGAATATCCTAAGATCGCCCCTTAAGAACAACTTGGAATAGGATTGAAGGATTTAAAAAGGTGACACTATAGGATATGAAAGGAGGCCTTAGAGCCTATCCCCCCATTAATGATAACTTTCATGAACTCTAAGCATAGATCTAAGTTTAGTAAAATTTGATTCTATGAGAGAGATATCAACAACTTGATCATTGGTTGAACAATACTAAACTTGACGAACACAATCGTGAAGGAGATTTATGATGAAGTGTATGTGTAGCTCAATGTGTTTCATGCACTGATGCTGAACTGGATATTTGCATAGCTAAATGGCACTCTGATTATCACACCAAAGTACTTGGATGCTATTGATAAATATCAAATTCAGATAAGATTTGATGAATCCATAAGGCTTCCTTGCTAGATTTAACTGCACCACGATCTCTGCTGCTACTAAAGAAAGAGAGATGGCACTCTGTTTCTTACAATACAATGTAATAGTTCATGAAACAAGAGTGAATACATAACCTGGAGTAGGATTTTGACTATCAGGGTCACCATCATAATCAGAATCAGTGAAACCAATCAACAATGGAGATTCTCCTACACGGTAATGAATCCCAAACTGAACTGTACCTCGAATATATCAAAGTATTATTTTAGCTGCTTTCCAACGACTTTCATGAGGTTTTTACATAAATTGAGAAACATTTCCAAGAATAAAGGAAAGGTCAGTATGGGTATGGGTTGGATGCAGAAGTCTACCAAAAATTTGACTGTATAAGGTAGCATCATCTTCAGGGGAAGTACAAGTGGCTGAAAGCTTGAATCTATACTAGAAGGGAGAAGGGGCTGGCTTACAATATTCCAGGTGAAAGTGGCATAGAAGATCACAGGCATACTTGGATTAATAAAGGGTAATACCTTCTTTGGATTCAAATACTTGAAGGCCAAGGAAATAATTCGAGTTTTCTAAGTATGTCATTTCAAACTTATTTTTGGGTTTATAATTCACATGGTTTATATGGTTGGGATCACTACTAGTAAGGATAATATCATCAACATAAAGAACAATGATGATTAAGGACATACCCACTTTCTTGGTGTATATAGTGTTGTTAGAATGACATATAGAAAAGCCATTATCTAAGATAAATATATCTATTTTGGCATACCAAGCCTCAGGGGCTTGTTAGAGACCATAAAAAGACTTCCTAAGGCGAAAAAAAAGGCTAGAGTCATTTTGGATAAAGTCATGGGGTTGTTCCATGTAGATTTGTTCATGAAAATCCCCATGTAAGAAGGCGAATTTAACATCTGTCTCATGGAATTCCCATTTAAAGGAGGCAACAAAAAAAACAACAAGGCAAATAGAATTCATTTTGGAAACAGGGGAGAAGGTTTCAGTATAGTTAATGCCTTCAACTTGTGGAAATCCTTTAGCAAAAAGACGAGATTTATGTTTATCCACTTTTCCATCTGGTCCAAACTTTGTTTTCTAAAACCATTTGAATCTTACAAGTTTTATTCCCTTTGGAAGAGGACCAAGATCCCAAGTATAATTTTCCAATAACGAATGATACTCTCCATTCATAGTTGCATCCCAATCTAGATGACCTGAAGCTTCTTCAAAGGTGTCTAGATCAGGATTTTTTGGAACTTGAGCCAATAAGGAAGAGGCTCCATAGAACCAAGAACGCATATGACGTTGACCTAGAGGGTCACCTATAGGAGAACATGTTGCATCCCGAGTAGAGCGGACCAATTTTTGAAGTTGTGGAGCTGAACAAGGATCCTAAGGAGGTGGAGGAGGGTTTTCATCCTCGTTGTCATCATCTGAACTAGAAGGAATGATTTCAAAAGTAGAATAGATAGCGAGAGGTGGCACATATGTGGAATCAGGCTCGTAGGCTAGAGGTGGCACACCCACAGAACTAGGCTCGTAGGCCAACATATTTTCCCAAAATTTTAAATCTCTTCTAATGATTACATTTTTTGATTTGGGTTGAAGAATTATATATCCTTTGACATCTTCAGAATATCCAACGAAAATGAATTTTTCACTCGTAGGTTCTAAGGCTTTATGTTTCTCATAAGGAATATGGGCCCAATCTTCACTTCCAAAAACATGAAAGTGAATTACATCTAGTTTGATTGAGCTCTAGGCTTCTTCTGGGGTGATATTCATTAAAACCTTAGTATGAGTGTGATTTACTGTGTAATTTTTACAGTTAATTGCTTCTGCCCAAAAATTAAGACTAATTCCTTTACATTGAATCATACAATTATCCATTTCTTTTAGAGTGTGATTCTTCCTTTCAACTACACCATTTTTTTGTGGAGTATATAGAATAATATGTTGTAATTGAATGCCATGGTCAGTGAAAAAGTGGACAAATTTGTTGTTAACATATTCGCCTCCATTGTCAGATATTGACTTAAGAATGTGATGTCCATATTGTTTCTCAACAAAGGCCTTAAAGGCCAGTAACATGTTAAAAAATTCATTCTTGATTTTTAAGAAGTATACCCAAGTGTGTCTGGAAAAATCATCAATGAAAGTTAAATAAGTACTTGTAGCGAGAGAAAGAAACCACTGGAAGTGCACCACATAAATCACTATGCATAAGCTGCAAAGGGGATGAAGTGTGCCAAGAGGCACGTTTGTCAAAACTATACCGATAATGGTTTCCGAGTACACATCAAGAACAAGCACCATACCATAGCAAGACCTGTCACCATATTTTCTTTACATAGATTTTGAAGAGAGAAATAGTTTAAGTGACCAAATCACTCATGCCAAAGTTTGCTCACTTCATCATTATGAGAAAGAAAAATGGAGGGAAGACATGATGACACAAATTTGTCAAACTTATACAACCTTGTGGAATCATCAACAATTCCAATAACTAAAATATGTCTACGATATCTTAGGTCCTTAATTACAACATCATGAGCTGAGAATTCTAATGTTTTCCCTTCACTTGAATGAGTTATCCAATAAAAAAATGGAAGGTTGCAGGACAAGGTAGGAACACACAATACATCATTAAACTGACCATTATCTAGATGAATGGTTCTAGACCCTACAACACTAAGAGATATATCATCACCAACATAAATATTTTTGGTGTTACAATCATTTAATGAAGAAAGAATGGATTTATTTTTGGCCATGAGGTAATAGGCTCTAGAATCAATGGGTCACTCATTAGAATGATAAGAAGAAGATCCATTCAATGCATAACCAAATCTTAATTCTTGAAAACCACAAGCTGAAAGTGCCATTCCTGAAGATGGAGTTGAAGAGTTCTTCAAATTGACGTTGTGCTTCTTCATTCATGTTTCCAAGGCTTCCATCCTCTTAAAACATTTTGACTCTACGTAGCCATCATGATTACAAAAGTTTCAATGTATATCTATCTTATTCCCTTTGTTTTTAGTTTCCTTATCAGTTTGTTGAGTTTCTTTTTTCTATTTTGTGGTTGAAATTGCTTAAGACCCTTGTTTGGTTTAGGAAAATTATTTTTAGGATGCTACTTCTTAGGATTATTTGGATATGGTTACTGCTGGGCTGCTAAGTCCCTCTTAGAAGAGTTTCTAGCATTAATAAGGCGAAGGTGTAAGAGTTTTTCTTGTTCTTTGATAATCCACAGCCTGAGCCAGTGCGACCACTTCAGGCAAGTTATTAATATAAATAAAAAAATTTACATAAGCTTCTCTCATAAACGATTACCAAAAAAATTACCCTCCATGCTCTTTAAATAGATATCATGGACCAATCGGGTGTTAAGCCAGGGATCATGTGTCGATAATACCGAGGAGAGAATGAAGCGTCATATCACTACATATCATTACTGCCAGATTATAAGTTAAAAATGTACATAGTAAAGAACCACACTTTACCAAACTCTAAGGTAGAACAAGTTATACTTCACTATATCCTATGTGTCAGAATATCCTAACAGTTCGCACCCCCCTCCGAAAATTCTTCCCTCTATTTTTTGCAAAATTCCGCTACTCCCCCACCAATAAGTATCTACCATGATGACCACACGACCCAACCATCATCTCTTGCCATGATTAATCCTCCTCCACTCATCCTCTGCCACCTCATCTCTGCAGACCCCACTCCCCCACTTCCATTCCATTAAACAACTTCCCGCTATCTTTCCACTCCCAATAAGAAGTTTCCACCTGGCTCTCTCTCGTCTGCGTCAGCTAGCCATTGTAAGAATTCATTTTTCCCACTCCCACAACAAAAAACCTGTTCCTATTTAAATGGTAAAACACAATGGTAATTCTTAAAATCCTATATTAAACAATGTAAAACCATTTAATTCCCTTCTTTGTTGTTTTCACTACCAGACAGAAGTTACAATGTTCCACATTGTCCCAACATCTAGTCAATTGCCCATCAACTGTGATCAGACTTCCATCAGGGAACCCACTTCAGTTTTCAACTATTACCTATCTATTCCAGGAAATCCTAGCATCCTCACTCTTCTATTTTAAAAAATGGCACCTAAAGGAAATACCCCTAAGAATAAAGCCAAGAAACCTGAAGAAAATCCTATGTTTCCCCCTTCCGTCGACCTTTGTCACCTGCCATTAGTCAACCTACAATATAAAGTTTCCAAAATGATTTGTGAATTCAACATGGAAAAACTTCACAGTTGGTTGAATAAAAAGTATTTATACCTCATTGACGAATTGGGCTTGTGGGAATCCTTCCTGCCCGAATTCATGTTCCCATAGACCCATTACTTTCCTGAACTAATATCTTGGTGCCAAATCAGATGTGTACCCAACCAAAGAGAATTTTTCATCCATAATTGTGAATTTTTGCTCACCATAATTGCTGAATTCATCTCACAAATGTTGCAAATTCAAAACCATGGCTCCCTAAATCCACTATTAGTAGACTCTCTCACATAACTCTACAAAACATTAACCTTTCCACAGAGCCAATATATTTGAAGTTTTTCTCCTTGAGGATGCTTAACTTCCTAAGACAAGCCCCCCAGACTTATCCTCTATGCTCCTTGAGTTATGCAAGCAGGTAATTGCAATAATTTCATGCATTCTTGGCTACCACTCTAATTAGTGGGTTGATGAGGCCATTGTTAGATTTTTTTTAATTTTTACAATGGGTGAAAAACCTAATGTTTTCAATTACAGTGAGTTTATTACAGAGGATGTCCATGACCAGTTTATAAAATTTCCCACTGAGGGAGATTTAAAATACACCTTTTTATTAATTTATTTGTTTATTTATCATCAAGCAGAGAGGTTTCCATTTCATTTGCAGAATTTGGATGAGCAGGGTAATTCACAATTGGTCATACATTAGACCTCCTTGATGAGAAAAAACTCCATTGAGTTTATCTTTGCAGACTATGTTGGTCGGTCTCTTTACATTGTTATTTGTATGCTAAACAGTGATATGGAACCTATAATAAGATCAAATATTTAGAGAGTTTTTCGTCTTAGTGATTAGGTGAAGATACGTGATTGATATTTATACGAGAACTATATGGAGATCACAGTTTATGGGTGCTAATTTCCACCCTACGTGCTTCAAAACATTGTTCCCGTGAGACTGTTATTCATTAGAATACATAAGGAAAATGATACATATGGATGACTTACACTTTATTGCAACTAAAAAGGTGGCACGGTTCAAAATCAAATATTAGATTAGGCCATTTGTTTTCAATACCAGAGTATCTGGTAAAGAGGAAGATTTTCTCCTGAAGAAAATGAATTTAAAATTAAGTTTCACTTGGTATAATGACCCTTTCAGCCTAATTTCAAATTTGAGAGTGGAGCAAAAGACCAATCCTTATACGCACACTCTTAGGCCAGAGATAGAAAATTTATGAACCAGAGTCAGTGGGAGGAGAAAACCTTGCAGGAAGTTGAAGAACAAACCTTATACACTACCACCTCTCAGACCCATACACGTAAAGAAAAAAAAGAGAAAATTATAAGGGTAGAGGAGTATTCTCCAGTGACAGAAATTGGAGCCAAGTAGTTCCTAATATGTAAGAAGAAACATAAGACTATCTCTGCACTAGTTTTTGAGCAGGGAAATAAAGAGCAGGAAATTATAGTTATGACATGTTCTCAGCTTTCTACAAGAGACTATGATTTCTTCATAGGATATCCCTCTTCTTCAACCTCCAAAGATCCTCCAAATACAGCTCCGATAACAAATTTTTCTCAGGACACAACTGAGCCGCACATATTTTCCATATACAAGGTAATTAAATAGAGGAATGAAATGCAAAAATTAAACACATGCATGGAATTCTAGAAGAAAAAAAATACCTCACAACACATGCTTCTCCGAGCCTTTGATACAGTTAAAGAAAAAATGAAAATTGCATTTCTTGAAGCACAAGTTCAAGTGCCAAAGACACCAGAAGATTACAAATAATCCATATTTTCTTTTGATGCACAACATATTCATCCAATTGACCAAATGGATATGAAAAAAAAACCGGTGAGATGATGTACTCAACTTTAACTAATGTTTTTGTGTCAACCTTCATATTGCAGGTATCTTTCAACAACATGCAAACATAGTTAAAGTTGGAAATAATTCCATATTTCCCAAGGATACCAAGCTCATGTCACTAGAAGGCTTCGTGATCAAGCTGGGATACAATCCCAGTGATGTAAAGGAAATAGAGGAGATTGTGAAAAGGAAAAATGTTTACATAGGAACATTGAGGAAGCATCTAAAACTACCCACTACAGAAGATCCATGGACCAAGGAAGTTGGATAGATAGAAAATAAAAAAGAGGACATTTTCAATATAATAATTTTACATAACAACCAGATCTAAGGCATGGAGGTGGAAATGGAGAACCTGCTCAAGGAGAAATATAAGTCATCACAGTTAGCTATAGTTCCACTAACAACAATCCCCATTTCAATTGCAACAACACCAGGGCCATCTACTCCAACATCAACATCAATAGAGACTACATATCCTTCAAGCGAACTGGTTAAGGCCATGGACAATATGTCCATTCAAGGGCAAGAAATTGTTAAATTAAAGGCCCATATTAAAAATTTGCACAACCAAAAATTAAGAATAGACAATTATTATGTTGTATAAATGCAGAAAACTTACAAACCCACTCAGAGAATTGAATTGGAAAGTGGATCAACAATGGCACATAATTTGGCATAGGAAAAAGAAGGTGCATTTATAGATACTAATGAAGAAATCACTGAAATATGGCCTTCAATCCAAATTATTTTTGAGCAGCAAGAATTGATACACATATATAAATAAGTGATGAAGGAGATTAAAACATATTTGGGATAGAAACCTGGTAAAGCAACAAAAATTATAAAAATATTGAACTCCAAAACCAAAGAATAATTAGAAGAGCTTGAAATTCAAGGCAGGACAAAAACTGTCTTGTAGGTGAAAAGGATGCATACTAAAAGGAACCTTATGCTGCAACTTGAGAATAAATGTAACAATATGGAATCCATCATTTAAAGATTCTGTAATAAACTTCATGTGCTAAAAAGGAAAGCGCTACCAGGATTGGTTGGGATAGGAGACAATCTGATTAGCTTTAAATACTATCAAGAGAAATTATGCACTATTTCCCAAGATAAATCAAGATTTGTAGGCATAAAAGGAAACATCACAGGGAAGGCATTCATGGAGGCCATAAAATTTTACTTATTCATATGTCATGAGGTCAAATGCCTTTTTTTCATCAAATGCACCTTCCAGAAGTACACGGATGTAGATGATACATGTAGAAATGTAATAAAAATTTCTATCCCAAATGAATATCGATAGGAGAAGTTATGCAAGTTACTTGGGTGAAACAACTTCGTCTTAAAAAAAAAAGGAATAGCGCAACACATTTTGAGGTCTTGTCATCAATGCTATCACTCAATAATTTCTCAAGGTTAAATAAATAACTCTCCAAGGTAACCACAAACCTACTTTTGAGATCAGGATCTAGCCTACCTAATACTCAGAGAGGGCTCTCTCTTTATGATTTAACTTTTGTTTGTTTTTAGTTGATTTTAGGCTAGTTATGAGAGATTGACCGGGTTTCGATTTTGGTTTGGTTTGGTGATGGAATTACTAATTCAGATGGATAGAATTTTATTTTTTACCATTGGGCTATGGAATCAAAGTGTCAATAAAACATGACTGAATCAAGGTAAAAAGGAAGTGTTCACAGGGAAAGGTAGTTGAGTAATTTCAAATATTTTAGGCTGATGGTGAAGTGGCTTCAATCAGATTGAGGAGAAATTAAGGATTCCTCAAACCGGATAATGAGGGAAGTGAAAGAGGTCAATCAAAACTAGGGAGCAATGAAGAATTACCTAATCTGGATATCAGAAGAAAACATCAAAATGAATAACAATTTAGAACAAAGTGTACTTAATTTTTTTTTTTTAATAATATTCCTGTTATACATTTAAATTGGAAAACATTCAAATATGTGCAATACTTAAGAAAATAACAATTTAACAGTAGAAAGATACTTCACTGAAGTGGTCGAACACATGAATCCTATAATGCAATGCCTTTATTCCTTAGTCCAATCTACTAAATTGAAAATGTTACAACAAAACCTCAAGTTTGAAGTCAATATAACTATAGAAATGTTCAGAAATCCACACACACTAATACTTTGAATGGCTGAAGTATTTATACAAAAATTAATTCTAAATGTCATGCTTAACCAATCAGGATTTATTCTAGGAATAAAATATCTAAAAGCTAAAATGTAGTGACACCTTTCAAATGAATAAAAGTTGTCCATATTCTACTTGATTGATGTTATATGTTTGTTTCTCTCATGCTGGCTTATCTCTTACAATTTCTTCTTCTTCTGACTTTGTCTTTTAACTCTGATTTTATCTCACTGTGAATTATTCCTTTATTTTACTTCTTGCTCTATCTTCTCTATTTTCACCTTATGTAAATCAGTGTTGCTGGTGAAAATGATTTCATATATGTTTTACCATTTACGGTGTAAAGTTGTTTCCTTCTATTGTATTTCTGATTTAACTTGATTTTCCTTCCCGTTTATGAATATTTTATTAAGTGAAGCTTTTGAATTAAAATGCTGAGAGTCTGCAGAAAACAGGTTTTGTGACTAGTATCAAAACTGTTTATCTAGGTATTGTCTGATCACCTGCAAAAAATAAACCAATAGTTAACGAAGCAAGGTTTTTCATAAAAGTGATAATGGCTTCAGGGAAATGGGGGAAGTCTGTGAAATGAGTCAGAACTGCAATGGGGTTACAATTCGGTGTTTTCAATGGTCTTGTAGATCTGTTTTCATAAACCAATAGAAGTGGGTAAATCAATAAAAAGGTTAGGAGTTTATTGTACTGCGCAGAGTGGTATGGCATTTTTAGCACAACGCAAGGTTTTCACATTGGTTTACCGCATAGTGCACAGTGGGAAGATGGCATGATGGTTTAACATAGTGCGGGGTCCACAGGTAAGCATTTTATTGCATGGGCTAATAGTGGTTTGGTGGTTTTGCTTTGAGGAGTGCGATATGATGTGGGAGCACCGTGTGGAAAAGGGAGAGGGTGCGAAAACTGCTCATTTTTCAATTTCCCATGGTGATAAATTTCAAGTTTTTAGGTGATGTGAAATGGTGCAATGGCCACTATATCTAGTCTATAGAGTTCAAATGGTTATCAAGAGTGGCAGGTTAAAAGGTGGGGCCAGGAACTAGATATGCGAAGGCTTATATAATATGTCGGAGGTTTTTTTAATATAATGATAGGTTGGGGGGTTTAATGTAAATGATATAATGGGTTATATATTAATACGAGGATTAATATAATATTGGGATAGGGTAAATATAATATAAAGCGGGGAAAACAATATAATGTAAACTATATGTTAAAATGATAAATGGGGTTGAGAATTATTAAAATGGGAATTAATAATTATGGGGTGAATAAGTATGGATGCGGGATGTTTAGTAATATTTTAGGAATAATCATTAAAATGACATTTGGGAAGAGTTTTTTTCATTGGGTCCTGATATATAACAAGTAATACAAACCTTGGGTCAGTGGGTTTTCGGTGTTTTATTAGAAAAAAGGGGAATTAGTAAAGGAGAAGGGAATGAGTTTTGAACTAGGGAGAGGGGATTTTAGGAAGGTTGAAGGGATATTTATCAAAATAAAAAGGGTTTTTTACAACAGAAATGTGTTAGAATAATGGAAAATGAATAGGGAAGGAATTTTATGGAATTAGGAAGGGAAAATTAGTAATATATTAGTGATAAGAAACAAACTAATTGATGCTTTCCAATGCTTGTGAGAGTAATCTACCTACCATTTTTTATCCTAACATTTTCCTTTTCTTTATTGGGTGCATTTTGAGATTGATGACCCTTTTATTTTATTTTTAATAAGAAAACTATCTACTTCTATCCTTATAGCTTCCAAAGGCTCAGATTAAACTGATGAGCTTTTTTATTTCTCTACCTAACTACTGATATGCCAATATTAAATGGTTTGGCTATATCTTTATTCTCTAACTATCAACATGAAATTTAAAAACATGAATAATCAAGATTAAACTGTATGATTATCATGAATTGTGGCATTTTGGACAAGTTGCACACAATTTAATTTGCATAAAGTAAACTAAAGTAGTGGCATTTGAATGTGCAACACTTTCATGATCTTATTTTTATCTTTTTTTGTGGGGTTCATACTTGATATTCATTTTTTTGTTCTTCTTTCTTTTTTTCCTTTCATTGTTCTTTTAGGACCTACCCTCTTTTCATTTTTTAAATATGGGAAAACATTTTCAGAAAGAAAACGTATGTACAAATTTGCAAAATTATACATAGTCAATTCAAAATTATGAATCCTATTATTATAGGACCCTAACAATGGCTTCACCTGGGGATGGAATCTCCTTATGAGATGTTAAGAACATAGTTGACTAGTAGCCTGATCCATTGGGCCAATCCCAAGCCTGCACATGCTTCTCTGTTACTGAAAATATTGAACTGAAAATCAAAAACATTTTCTGCAAATTGAAATATGATCTGAAACTAAAGGGCGCTACAACGTTCAAACCAAACTACTAGATCATCAAGAATTTTTAGGGTATTTTCCTTGGCTTCAAATTTTAATGAATTCTGTCAACACTTTCTTGAAAATTGAAACAAACTTACTGCTCAAAACTGACTTTAATCAAAGTGAAATCCTGCCTACTTACTTTAATCATCTTTCCAACTTTTTGTTAGGTAAAATTAAATAGCCAATGCAACCATTAAATCATTATATACGTTGATGTATTTTGTTGTATGTGCTTGTTTGTGATCAGAAATGAAATTCAAAAACCCAATAAAAAATTGTCAACAGATGTGAAGATAAGGAAATACTCAATTTCCTTTGTTGACTCCAGAAACTGTACAAAAGGATCTTCCAAGTTATATGTACATATGTTAAACTGATCCAAACAACTGTACATTTGTTCTAGATGGCCTCCATGACATGAAACTAAAGTATTATTTCCCTGCAAAATTAATTGTTTATTTTCAAATAAGAGTTCAGATGTCTATCTAATGAAACCTTTATCGTCTCTATTCTGAAGCTCGTAGTTAGTTAAAGGAGAAAATTTTTGATTGTATTCATCATACAACACGTCAACTATTGGATCATAAAAAAATTGAAAGGATTGTTGCAATCTATTGGATATTTTTTTCAATGGGGCTTCATAGATTTCTGCAGGCTGCTCATCCTTTGATTTATAAAAAAAATTCTTTAAAATTTGAAATGATTCAAAACATAGTGGTAACGAATTTTCCTATGTCAACTGATTAGGAAATTCAATGGAATTTGGTAACTCTAATTGCGAAACTGAAGAGTCCTGGTCAAGAGTTTCATTTTCTTCTTTGTTGTCAAGAACAATACCTAAATAGTGTTGAATTTGGATTGATTTAAAGTTGTTTCTGATAAACTAAAATGAAGCAAAACAAAGAGGCAAATAATCTTCACATATTTCCAAATTTTCCGCATTTTCTTCTTCACTTTCATAGTTGATCTGTATTGGCTGATCACTATATTCAAGCTGTTGAAGCTGAATTTCCCCATCCCTCAAACTAGCTACTGATTTCTCCGTAAACTTACCTTGAGTTTAGAGAACATAATTATCATCATAGTCATCATACTTAGGCAAATCATTAAAAGAAGAAATGTCATCAATCATACACATCAGATTAATAGATTTCTCTTCCACATATTGATCTGTAAATATATTTTATGATATATGGTAGTTGGGATTAATAGGAAAGTATTTATGGGCAACAACATCTTATTTTCTTGCAATAATTTGGTCATCGTGATCTTGAACAAAAAATTCATATTTAATGGTGAAATTTTGTATCATTTCTTCTATTTTGCTTACCAAAATGTCAAGTTTTACCTCTAAAGATGTCAGGTGCCCTGCAATTTTGTTTTTCTTTTCTTCTGCTTTCAACTTTTCCCTTCTAATTAGCAGATTAAATTCTACATCTAATGCAATGTTCTGCATATTTTCAAGTGTTGCAAGGTATCTTTCTCTTAGCTGAAATTGTATTTCTGGATCAAATGCTTTTGGATAATGCAAGAGAGATGAATCAGGAGGAGTTCTGATATTTGATGGCATTGAATAAAAAACTTGATTAAATTATGATAGAAAATTATTGTATTGTCTTATTTGGATGTATTTTCAACTGATTATATTCTTCTATGATCACAAAAAGATTGACTTTGATTATCCATCTATCAAGGAAGAATTTGAAAAAATGTTATAAATTAGAGATGCTTGCAAAAGGAAGATTATTGAACCAAATCTTTACTTTACTTTCCAATGAAGAAGCAAAAATCATGATTCTAACATCATCTTCATCAATCTCAAATAGGTCTAGATAATTCTCAAAACCTTAAATATGTTTTTTTGTAGTGATGTTACCATTCTCTCCATCAAACTCGAGGAGATATTTGAAATAGTTATGAGGGAAATTATGGAGTATAGGAGGTAATATGAGGGGCTTATATCTATCAGGAACTTTACAAGGTACATGAATATGTACAAGAATTTTAAGATTAGTATTGATTACTTGAGGCTTATCAATTGGAAGATGAACATTATAATTTTCAGAAGAAAGATTCTCAAATGGATAAGGAGATTTTATATTTACAATTTTCAAAGGAAAATAATAAAATATTAATCTAATATATTCTCTAAAATACAATATACATTGAAAATTTTTCTTGATGAGAAAGAACATGATGTCTTGGATTGTAATCCAAGTTAAAAGCCTGATCTTCCCATATTGTTCTTTCAGGTTCATTCCTCTAGTGGAGTCTTGATTTTGAAATTGATTTGGAGTTTGAGTCGCCAGGTGGATGATTTTAACCTTTGTATGTCTGATCATTCTCCACCATCACAGATCAGATCTAATTCTTCCATAATTTTTTTGAAGAAAATTTGATTTTTCCCTAGTATGGTCGCCAATATGTTATCACTCATTAATTTCTCAAGGCTAAATAAAGAAATCACTGAGGTAACCACAAATCTACTTTTGAGATCAGGATCTAGCCTTCCTAATACTCAGAGAGGGCTCTCTATTTATGATTTAACTTTGTTTGTTTTTAGTTGATTTTAGGCTAGTCATGAAGGATTGATTGGGTTTTGATTTTGGTTTGGTTTGGTGATGGAATTACTAATTCATATGGATAGAAGTCTATTTTTTACCATTGCGCTATGGAGTCAAAGTGTCAAGAAAACAACACTGAAGCAAGGTCAAAAGGAAGTGTTCACAAGGCAAGGTAGCTGAGTAATTTCAGTATTTTGGGCTGATGGTGAAGTGGTTTCAATCGAGATTCGGGAGAAACTAAGGATTCCACAAACCAGATAATTAGGGAAGTGAAGGAGGTCAATCGAAACTAGGGAGAAATGAAGAATTCCCTAATCTGGATATTAGAAGAAAACATCAAAATGAATAAAAGCTCATAAAAGAGTGTACTTAAACAAATTCTGTAATAATATTCTTGTTATACATTTAAATTGGAAAACATTCAAGTATGTGCAATACTTAATAAAATAACAATTTAACAATAGAAAGATACTTCATTGAAGTGGCCCAACACATGAATCTTGTAATGCAGTTCCTTTATTCCTTAGCCCAGTCTGCTGACTTGAAAAGGTTAAAATAAACCCTTAGGTTTCATATCAATATAATTATAGAAATGTTCAAAAATCCACACACTAACACTTTGAATGAATAGATTATTTATGCAAAAATTAATACTAGATGTCCTATTTAACTAATCAGGATTTATTCTAGGAATAAAATATCTGAAGGCTAAAAGGTAGTCACACCTTTCAACTGACTGAAAGTTGTCCCTATTTTACTTGATTGATGTTATCTTTTTGTTTCTCTCATGATGTCTTGTCTTTGACGCTTTCTTCTTCTTCTGACCTTGTATTTTAACTCTACTTTGTTGTCACTGTGAATTCTTCTTTTATTTTAATGCTTTCTCTGTCTGCACTGTTTTCAACTTATCTAAATCACTGTTGCTGGTGAAAATGATTTCTCTATTTTACCATTTACTGTGTAAACTTGTCTCCTTCTGCTGTATTTCTGATTTAACTTGATTTTCCTTCCTTTTTATGAATATCATATTAAGTGAATCTTTTGAATTCAAATGCTGAGAGTTTGGAGCAAACAAGTTTTGTGAGTAGTATCAAAACTATTTTTCAAAGTCTTGTCTGATCACCTGCAAAAAATAAACCAATAGTTAATGAAATAGGATTTTCCAGAGAAGGGATAATGGCTTTAGGGAATGGGGGAAATCTGTGAAATGATTCAGAATTACAATGGGGTTTCAATTCAGTGTTGGAAATGGTCTTCTAAATCTGTTTTAATAAACCAATAGAGGTGGGTAAATAAATAAAATGGTCGGGAGTTTATTGTACTGCGCGGAGTGGTATGGAATTTTTAGCACAACGTAGGAGTTAGCATAGTAGCTTGGGGTTTTTGCATTGGTTTACTGCATAGTGAGGAGTGGGTAGGTGGAATGATGGTTTAACACAATGTGGGGTTAACAGGTAAGCTGTTTATCACATGAGCTAACAGTGGTTTGGTCGTTTTGCTTGGAGGAGTGCGATATGATCTAAGAGCGTCCCGTGGTAAAGGGAGGGGGTGCGAAAACTGCTCATTTCGTAATTTCCTGTGGCAATAAATTTTGAGTTTTTGGGTGATGCAAAATGGAGAAATGGCTGCTGGATCTGGTCTAGAGAGATAAGACAGTTATCAAGAGTGGCGGGTTAAAAGGTGATGCCGAGAACTAGATATGCGGAGGCTTATAAAATATGTCAGAGGTTTTGTTAATATAATGATAGGTTGGGGGGTTTAATGTAAATGATATAATGGGGTATATATTAATACAGGGATTTATATAATATTGGGATAGGGGAAATATAATATAATGTGGGGAAAACAATATAATGTAAACCATATGTTAAAATGATTAAAGGGGGTTGAAAATTATGAAAACGAGAATTAATAATTATGGGGTGAATACGTATGGATCCAGAATGTTTAGTAATATTTTAGAATAAGCATTAAAATGACATCGGGGAAGAGTTTTTTGCAATGGGTTTTGACATATGACAAGTAATACAAACCTTGGTTAAGTGGGTTTTGGGTGTTTTATTAGAAAAAATGGGCTATTAAAGGAGAAGGGAATTTAGTGAAGGGAATGAGTTTTGAACTAGGGAGAGGGGTTTTTAGGAAGGGTAAATGGATATTTATCAAAATAAAAAGGGTTTTTTATAAGGGAAATGTGTTAGAATAAGGGTAAATGAATAGGGAAGGGGTTTTCTGGAATTAGGAAGGGAAAATCAATAAGATATTAGTGATAAGAAACAAACCAATTGATGCTTTCCAATACTTGTGAGAGTAATCTACCTACCCTTTTTTATCCTAACATTTTCCTTTCCTTTATTGGGTGCATTTTGAGTTTGCCGATTCTTTTATTTTCTTTTTAATAAGCAAACTATCTATTTCTATCCTTATAACTTCCAAAGGCTCAGATTAAACTGATGAACTTTTTTATTTCTCTACCTAACTACTGATATGCCAATATTAAATAGTTTGTCTAGATCTTTATTCTATAACTATCAACATGAAATTTAAAAGAATGAATAATTAAGATTAAATTGTATGATTATCATGACTTGTGGCATTTTGGACAAGCTGCACACAATTTTATTGGCATAAAGTAAACTAAAGTAGTGGCATTTGAATGTGCAACACTTTCATGATCTTATTTTTATATTTTTTGGTGGGGTTCATACTTGATATTTTTTTTTTTCTTGTTTATTTTGGTCCTTTGATTGTTCTTTTAGGACCTACCCTCTTTTCATTTTTTAAATATGTGAAAACATTTAAAGAAAGAAAAGGTATGTACAAATTTGAAAAATTATACACAGTAAATTCAAAATTATGAATCATATTATTATAGGACCCTAACAATCAACAATCATCCTTGAGGATAGAGCCAACAACCACATCAGTTTCAAATTTCCTTTTATTTTTTTCTACCTTTGTAAAACGTTTTTGGTATTTTGTAAAAGTTCTTGAGATTTTCACTCAAGATATTTTTGATACGTTTTGTATAAATACTTCCAAATTCAAAGTATTAGTGTGGGGATTTATATGAAGAAATATATTGTTGAATGTAAAGCAGTTGATTGAGCTCAAGTGGATAAATTTTAGTAATACATAAAGATTTTCAGGATTCCTATTTAAGGGTTGTTGGTGATGTTATTATTCTTTTGTTAATGTGTTTTTTTCTCTGTTAATTCATATGTTTATCTTATGTATTTTGTTCAAAGAAAAATAAGAATTTGAATTTTTTTAAGTACACTCAATTCTGGCTTTTGAAAAAAATTAATGTTTTCCATTATAGTTAAACAATATAATTCTTAATTTCTTTATGTTTAGGATACTTAATCTTTTCTTATTTACCATATCTCAAATATTTTTAGATATAATAAATCGACCTACCGTGCCCTGTTAAATTTGTCTGGCATTGCTACAATTAATCAATTGAAAGTTTAATTGACTCCATTTCTCAATGGATTTACAATGACGTTCCAACCAAAAGAATTTAAAAACCAAACTTTGAACTTCATAAATAGCCTAAAATTTTGAAAGTAAACAAAGTTAAATTTGATAGAGAGACCCCTTTCTGAAGTTGGTAGGGCTAGAAGCTTCTAAAGAGGTTCTGTGGCTACCTCTAGAATTTATTTCGCAACCATAGGAAATTATAGAGTGATAACACATCCCAAGCTATCAAAAAATTAACACTCCCTCTTAGTGATGGATTTTTTTCCAATACTAGGAAGTAACTTGTCATTCTCATCACTACTCATAACACTCACCCAAGTCCTAGCACTCACCACAGCAACAATCCCTGTAGTATGAACTGTGCCTCCCTTGGAACTTTCGCCATCACTGGAAGCATAATCCTTAATATTATTCTCCTAGAGTGTCTTCCACTCTTTCCATGATTCCTTCTTGGAATTTGTAAGATCACCCTTTCTCCCCACTCACCACATGATTTTCTTGCGCTACAAAGTTTCCCTATGAACCTAAAAACTCCCTATAAACCTTGAGAACCTAGAATGTCTTATTTGCAACCTCTAGATGATCAACTAAATCCTGCACCTGCACATGATCCTCTTCATTCTTCTTCCCATGATCCATAAGATTTCCCGTCAACATATATAGAGCATTCTCTCTAACTCCAAGCACAATACCTGCGGAGCTACAAGCTGTAGGCCTGAGTCTTCCCTTCCCATACTAGAATAAGACCTCAAAACTCATCTTCTCGATCCTCGAAACAAATATCACTCTCTAGTTGGGTCCTAGTAAAAATAGTACATCATATACCCATGTCACCCGTGTTTTCTCCATATTGAATGGCACAACTCCCGATCCTTAGATCTCCATCTCACTCTTGACACTTAAATCCATGTGCAACTTTGAGTCCCATTCAGCTAGAGTCTGGAAAACCTTCTGTCACTCTGTTGTTGATCAGCGGTTGTCATTGATGTCAACCCAAGCAGCACCAGGGGCTAACCCAATATTGCATGGTAATTTTGACCTACCAAATTAATATTTTATGGGTCAATAATGCATTTGATGGTTTCTAATTTTTGAGATGTTTTCATTGATATATGGCACGCCATGTAATTCTTCACGGTTTGAGAGATATTCATGTTTGAAGTTTGTACCCCCAGTTAGTGGGCTAAAACCCCATGGGGTTGGGGCATGGGTCATTGAAAAGTCATAATTAATATTTTTTAAGGTCCTAAGATCCCTCCCACGTTCACTTGTTGAAGCCCCTCTCAACTTAAGCATTCATATAAATGGTGATCTTCATTTCCTCCTTATGCATGGGATTTGGCCATATGAAACAAGTCATCGTGGTATTTTCTCTCTAACATTTTTTCTATGAAGGCTCAGAAGCTGAAATTTTTATGAGGCGAAGCCAAAATCCTGAGGAAGCTTTAGTAAAAAATTTAGATCAATTTGCACAACATTTTTTGAGATATGATCTGTGGAAGTAAGGGTTTTTGCAAGCTCCTGAAATTCATCTCAAAGAAGTGACCTCGGTAAAATTGTCATAACTCTCTCTCTGAGTATCAGATTGGAATTCCATAAAAAGTGGAAGATATTTCTCTGTATATAGATTTTTCTCTATTAATTTTAGAAGAAAATGAAGAAACAGTGACACATGGCATGCTGTACAAGTGCGCTCTGCTGAAACAATCCATAATTAAGGCAGTGTACGAAATTGGGTATAACTCTATCTTGAGGAATCCAAATTGGGTCAGACCTATGGCATTGGAAAGATGGCTCAGAGGACTATTATAGGAACTAAAATTGAATATTGAAGATCTGAAATAACAGAGATACACCAGATTCAATATCGAGCTCCTAGAAGGAAAAAAAAGCTAGATCATGTGTTTTCAAGGGTTGCAAAGGACCAGACTTTCTACGGCAGAAAAGAAAAGCAAGGTGCAGCAGAGGGTAGCATGACAAGAGCAACATCCAAGGTGCATAACAACAGCAAGAAGTTCATCATATGAAGTCTTCAAGTGGGCAACACTGCATACAATCATTGTACGTAGTCATTGTAAATACATTATTGTACAAATTGTACTAGTATCTATTTTCCAAGGGTTGAAGAGGCGGCGTTGGGAGGTCTAGGATCATCATTAGGTGTTTGTGTCAAAGTTGGGGTTATGGTCTAGTATATCTTCTTCTTCTACATCATTCTATATTATTGTAAAGTGGACCATTTTCCTTGGTATGGGAGTCGATTCATTTTTTATTCTTCTCTAGGGTGGTAGGGTGGTGCTATGGTGAGCTATAGCTCATTGGGTATTGGGGCATCCATTTAGTTGACTACTGAAGAATCTCGGGCATTGGAGCGTCCATCCAGTGGGAGCTGGAGAGGAATGCTTTTCTAGATTCTAGGAAGTTGGAGCTTTATTTTCAATTGGAGTTGAAAAGAATTATTAGAAAAGCATTAGGTGGTTTTTGTCCGGGAGTGGGTTTCCACCTTAAAAACTGTGTGCATTTGTGTTCCTCTTGTTTGCTGCTATCATTGTACAAACACTGATAATAATTGAAGATTAACTAATGCTCTGATTGAAAGAAATACTGATTCGCCTCCCTCTCAGAATTTCCAACACATGTCGTATGTTTTGACAGATCACTGTCCACGTACCATCCATCCTCATCTATAATACCCTACGAGAGATGAGAGATAATAGCAAATTTCTCCTCCTTCAATCTCTTGGTGAGTGTATCTATCTTAGCATAAGTCGCAACACTGATGAGCTTCTTCCCATTCTTCCTCTCATTATATCCGTTCTTCTTCATCGAACATCTCAACAAAAAATGATCCATCTCACCAAAGTTGAAACACTTGAATTTACTCAAGTCCTTCTTTTTATTACCCTTCATTCTAGTTGCAAGTGTCATGTCATCATCTGAAACCCTCTTCTTCGGATGAAGATACTCATATTGTAGCCTTTTGTCAATGAATTGATACCACAACCTATTCTACTCTAAAAATTTGTCTCTTGGAACAATCCCCTTGATGAAGGGATTACATTCCTCCTTGAACCCTTTCAAATAAATCCTCACTGTATCATCCTATAAAATATTCATACTAATCACAGTAAGCTCGTCTTTAACCTCAGACAATATCATCATATATGAAGTCACTCCTTCACCTTGCATAATATTAGTGGACTTCAACTTATCCTCCAATACACAGTTCTCGTGATTATTATGGAACAAATTATGAAGATCCATCCACATATCATGTGTAGAGTTCTTCCTAGAAAAATAAGGTGTTAGGGGATTCTTCATACCATTTAGGATGATCAATCTGACCCTCATATCCAAATCCTTGTAACCTTCTAGATCCTTTGGGTGAGTTGGATTGTTGATGGTTTTCTTGGTAAACTCCCATATCTTGTTGGCCTCTAAGACCAACTTGATCCTTTCCTTCCATGGACTATAGTTACAAAACCCTTACAACGTATCCTCATACCAAATAACATCCTGCAACTTCAACATTGTAGTGAACCCTTCACCTACAATGTGACAAAATCCTTCTTAAGCTATACTTCACTTGTGCACACTTTTTATTCACTGTCTTCCAAAGTAGAGTAGACATGCTCTGATACCATGTTGAATTTCCATGATATTGTGTCTAGGATAGAATCTTAAAATATCTAATTCTACCAAACCAATAATTCAATAAAGCTAATTTTCACAGAAGAATATAAATAATAGTAAATCACACATGCAAAAGTATAGATAAATTTTTATAAAATGTTGTACAATAATGTACAACCCCATCTTCGTTATATTAAACCAATGAAATAATATGACAATCTAGTGCTCCCATGCAAGGGATAATGGTCCTCAATTATCCATAAGAACAAGAGTAAAATATACAATGACATTCTCATTGTAGTTTCTATGTTGTTTCTCAACGTCCTAGTCCTTTGCTTTTGTTCTACTCTCTAGTGCCCCATAGTCCATCAAGAGACAACAAATAGAGTCTCTAGGAGGGCTTCCACCTATCACTTCCACCAGTCTCTTCTGCTAAAATTAACATAGGCTTATCTAATATACTCTTCTAGGTTGTCCAATACATGAGCTCCAATCTTCGAATCTAAAAGTCCAATACTCCATCAATGTACTGCACATTAGTTTCATCAACTTCACTCTCAAGCTCTCTTTATGACTTCTTCTCAAGGAATACTTTGGGTCACCAAAATTCTTCACTCCACCAATCCAATGTCATCCAATACTTCAACTATAATATCTATTCCCAGTAAGGGTTTCTTAACACCCATGATAACCCCAACACATGGCTCCCAGAGGATGCAACAAATGCGACCCAAAACTAAAACTTCACTTTATAATCTTCCAAATAGTTAGGGTATCTAGCCACCAATTCTACCCCCTCCTCTATGGATTCTATAGGATACCATCCATATAGTAAAAAAATAATCTAGGAAAGCTAAAAATACCATTTAACAGAGATATTCTTCCCTTATTGACATAGGCTTCCTGTGTTTACAATATTAAAATTTTCGGCCCTCCTAGGTATGACTTTAATTACAGTTGCAACCCAAAAACATAACCCAAACACCTCCAAATCTCTTCATTAGGTCTTCCCTTGACTGTCCCTTGACTTTCTCCTCCTCGACATCTAATATAGAGTTGTTCGAGCTCCTTCCATAACTCAACCTAGCATAGAAAACACCATTGTACATGTCTGCAACAAATGCGCTTTCTATTTAAGAGAGATCATGCCCAGAAACACAATATTAATGCCCATAACTTCTCCTCTCCCACATAGTTTTCTTCTCCACTACTTCAGCCTTCTTTCACAAGAAACTAGGGCACAAAACAAACCTCTTTTTCTCCTTCATTAGGGCTTAAATATGAGGCTACCTAAAAGGTAATTCTTCACTTTGTTGTTTTCAGTTTTGGATGCCAAAAATGAATTCAATCACCTAATATTTATATCCAATATGAGGCCTCCAATGAATTGAAATAAGAGTGTTCTCCAACTACCAACAAGGCTTCCTCAACTAGGCCGACTTGTGCAAAACCCACGAGTGACATTTAAAAATTATTATCTCGTGTTCTAGAGCTCTGATTTGAGTGATTTTCGAAGTGTTGGCATTAGGGGAATTTTGAGGTCTAAAATGGGCCTCTTAATGAAATTATAAAACAATAGTGGAAATAATAAAATAATATTATATTATATCATCAAATTTTAAGGGAAAAAAAAAACTATTTTTTCAACTCATATTTTCAACTTATCTCCCTATGGGTTTACTCAAATTTCGAATGAAAACACTCGTTGGATGAAAAATTTGATTCCTCATCCAAGGAGTACCCATGTTGCATACTTTCAATGGAACTTTCTACACAAAAAATGAGAAATGCATTAAAAACATTATTGTTATCACGTTTTTTCATGTAATTTTTATTTTTCATATAGAAGGTTTGATCAATAGTATGAAACATGAGTACTCCTTAGATGAGGAATTAAATTTTACATCCAATGAGTACTACCACACAAAATTTGAGTAAAAACGGGGAGAGTATTGTTTTAAAAGTAGTTTTATTATTTTATTATTTTATCGTCTTTTTAATTTTTTACTCCAAAAATGGTGAATCATCCCCCATAGTTGACATCATCATCTTGAATCCTATTGGTTCTTAAAAGGTGTATTTTGGTTGTATATTTTTCTTATGAGGCCCATTTTAGACCTCAAAGTTCCCCTAATGATTCACCACGATGTTACAGGTCAATTTGGGTATCATCCTAAAACACAAATCAATATCTATTAGGGTCTATCATACTCTAAATTAGTTGCTACATGCCCTAAACAATTCATTCCATTGGTGGTTTTACTTAATGAAAGTTTCACTACTTAGATGCCAGTTGAAGTGCCCCATTGAGCCATCAATGCACCCTTAGACAGCTATAACTGCTTTACAGAGCATCTACTCCCATGCAAGGCTCCATTGCAGAGGATCTAGGCCCACTTTAGAGTGTGTTGGTCGATTGGGAGTGAATTTTTCATTGGATTCCAAGAATCTTCCCAACCTCTGGTGGCTTCTAGAATTTGTTCCAGCTTTAACCTCATATGATAGCTTCGAATATGGAACCCATAGAGCCATTAAAACTCTTATCCTCCTATTCCCTTGAACAAGGAAACTTCTTCATCCATTTTAAGGAAAACCATTTAATTATTCAATTATGTCAAACTATCTTCATCTACTTATAAATAGAGTGCTGATCATAGTCCACAAGGGACCAAGAATTTGTGTTAAGTAGAGATATGCTGGTGAGATCACAACTCTGGGAGGTATTGCACATGTACTGTGATGCTTCTGGATTGTTGATGCTGGATCTGATGAGGATGGGACTCAATTTGGATGAGTGACAATGAATCAATCAACTGGTTTTACTCTTCCTTCTACTTCATAATAAAAAAATGTGTTCCTTTCCTAATGCACATGTAAATGATGTTATATGTGTATTTATGAATTTAATCAACTCAATTTCTTTAACTTGAATAGATCGTATTGAATTTATTTTGTTTTATGTCTTCTGTTTACCATTGTAGGTATCAATCAAGCAAGTTAAGTTGGATTGAGAGTGAAGAAAGTGACAAAGGGAGGCAAGGAAAAGTGAACAGATTACAAGTAGGGTTTCCTCCCTTTATCTATAAATTTGAAGGAAAATGTCAGATATATTTCTTTCTATTTTTCTAATTACACCACCACACTTAGGGAAGGCATACTTTATATCAGTCGGTGTGATTTTCATAAAACAAATTGGGGACCATACTGGGGATCTATGGATCATCCTTGGTGGTTTTTTCCTTGTCTATCAACATCTACTAGACTTTACCTATTTATTTTCAGTCATTCGAAAGTGTCTTAGAAAAAGTAGTGTGTTTGATTCCTTTTTCAGAGATTCATATGGCACCAATGCATTGTTGGTCTTGAAAAATTGCTCTGCATAGCACTGCTGGCTTAGGGACAGTTCTGTACAATGCACTGTCTCCCACCTAGGGGTGTGTTTCCCGTGTGACCAACCAGAATCTATCATATTTTGTCTTTTTCTAATTCATGTCAGTGTCTTTCTTGCTGACGTTTTGAGTGATTGGTTCCCTCTATGGACCTGTTTTCCTCTTCTCTTCTTGCCTCACTTTAGATTTGTTTGATTAATGTTTCTTTTTGTTTCTTTGTCATTTTCGAATAGTTCCAAAGTTAACTTTTACATTTGATCAATTCAGTATTTTTGAAAAGAGGAATTGTTGTTTCAGTCTTTGTTTCTCTTGAAATTTTTGAGTGACTGTTTGTACATTAGTTTCTTTTTCATTCATATAAAATAAAAATAAATTGAAAAGAAAAACGTGCATATCCATATAGGGATTGTGAGTGTTTCTTACGAATAGTTTAGGGAAATTTCATATCGATGTGCTCATTGTTGATTGCATACAATATGATTTCTCTATCCCTTGTAGCTAGTATTTCATTGTCGAAAATCAATTTGAAATGAATGCTTATCATTATAAATTCATTCTAGGAATGTTAAATACATCTTGCAGTGAAATTGAAAGAAAAACTGATAATCGGGATCAACATAAAAGTTTTCTAGAATTTATCTAAGGAATCATTGTAACACTAACGATAAAATATATATGTCTAGGCTAGAAGACATGTTGAGACATCTTTAAACATAGAATTTGTCTTTAATTGTCTGGGATACATTTTGAGTGTGACACCTCATTCCACGTACATAAGTATATTAGAGCTCGTCCACGTACTTTCAGGTATCTCGGGCACTATTGTAGTACGAAAAGTATAAGGGGATGCTCTCACTTTATGGTTTCACATTAGACAACTCTAATAAAGAATGGGCCTCCATGTACCTTCGTATATATTTTGGAGGACAAATTTAGGTTTCTTACCATCCATAGGTAACTGAGTCAACTGCCTTGTACCAGTAATACACTAAACACAGTATTTGAGGAGATTGCCTGCACGTACATAAGTCATTGGTTTACTAGGGCGATATATTGCAGTTCACAATTACTTGGTAAACCTTTTTCCTAACATTACATTCTTTTTTATTATCTTTTTTTTTTAAATTTAAAATCAATAAAAAATAGTGGAATAATATCAACCCTTTCCCCGTCATTCATGTAGGAAAAAGAATAAACCACCATTACCTCCAGAAGATACGTTTACTAGATGAAGGTGCACTCTTCCTACCGAGTCCGGTACCTTTGGAACTCTTGGTGCTACATCATCCAATATAATAGAGACATCTGATCCTTTGAGTACCGAGTCTCAAGTCATTTCGTCTGATCCCGATTATCTGCTATTGTCGAGACAGAACCCTCACCGTTACCTGAGGACACTAAAATTAAATCTAGTGAAACGGTCAATCCACAAATCAAGCTTGTTCAACTGGAAGTCGATCTAGAAGTTGAACAACAAGAAGTTTTTCCAGTGCAATTATCTGATCCTCGGTCATCCGTAACTGTTGAGTCTTCCTCTTTACCACAAATTTTACCGTCTCGAATTCATCTCATACCTGACGGTTAAGTGCTTCCACCTAGTTTGATTTAGATAGAGGAAAAACTTTAGGAAGAGGTTAGGGCTTCATTCATATCTGTGTTTTCCTCGTTTGACCTACTCTACTCTTGTTGATTCTGTTCACTCTCAAGTTCCCATAGATTTTTTAGAGTATTTGCTCAATTATTTAACCATTGAAGAGATATCATCCCAGGATGTACCATCTATTACAGTTGTGAAAACATCTATTGTTTCTCAATATTATATGTTTTCTACGACAACAGAGTCTCAGAACATTGGTCTCAGAATCTTTAAGGATCCTTCCCTAGTGGGCACATTTTTGTTACCGTCGCCTGTGACATCAAAGAAAATCACAAGTATAGAGACCTGCAATATGATATATTCCACTCCATCTGAGTCAAGAAATATTCCCAATGATCTTGAAATAGACAAGCTGGGTGAAATTTTAGGATGGTTCTTTTACTATGTCAACCTTGTTAAAAAATGAATCAGGCCACAAGGATGGTTATTCTACTATGTCAACCATGTTAAAAAAATGAACCAGGTTATGAGGATAGTTCTTTTACTGTGTCAACCTTGTTAAAAAATGAATAAGGTCTTGAGGATAGTTCTTTTATTATGTCAACCTCATTAAAAAAATGAATCAAGTCATGAACACAGTTCCTTTTCTTCTGTCAATATTGTTAAAAAATGAAACAAAGTTCTATGAGCATAGTTTTTTTCATGTGTCAAGCTCGTTCAAAAAAATAAACAAATCCTCTCCCAATTAAGTCGAGTCTTTCATCTAATCTCATAAATGAACCTTCATTCCATCCAACTATTAGTAACCAGTAGTCTACTTAGGTGAATGAAAGGAAGCTTAGGGGGCATGTGCTCTTGTAGGGGGCATTCAAATTTTTTGCAAGCATGGTTTTCTACATTTCAAGCTTGTGTAAAAATGAAACCACTTTAAATCGTGATTTTTCCTTTGTTTCAATCTTGTGTAAATAAATAAACTTTTTCCAAGCACAGTTTTCTTTGTTTTGAGATTGTGTAAAAATGAAAATACTCTCAAGAATAATTTTTCCTATGTTTCAAGCTTGTATAAAAATGAAACCTATCTTGATTCCATTTCAGATTTTATTTTCGAGAGTCATTAAACTCATGAAAATACCAATCTTCTTTTTCTGTTCTTTTCATTCTTGTAAAAACATGAAAATTCCAAGTTCTTTCTGTCTTTTCCTGCTTGTAAATTAAATTGAAATTTGGTGATATGAGTACATTTTTATCACTTTTTTGGACTCGTTAAAAATTACCAAAAATCGAGACCACAAAAGACACATTTATCACTTTTTTGAGCTTTGTTAAACATGAAAAAGGAACTCAAAGCATACTTTTACCTCTTTTTCTAGAAAGTTTGTTGAACATGAAAAAGGAACACAAAGCACACTTTTATATATTTTTCTAGCTTTGTTAAACATGAAAAATGAAACCCCATAGATTTCTCTTTTAGGTCTTTTCAGACTCTCAAAATATTAAAATATTTATGAGCACTTGTCATTTCAAGCTCGTAAAAGGAATTGAAACGATATCTACTCATTATAAGTTTAACGTTTTTATGGACGGAGATAGATTATGTTTACAAAAAAGGAAAACCCTAGTCGAACATGGCTACTAGGTTCTCTCACGTATTATTTTACACTTTTTTGGATCTGATGAACTGTTATATGAACGAAAAGGACCGAGTTTTCATTATCATTAGACTTGTTAAAGCATCAAATAGCAATGGAATTGTCCATCATGAAAATATCAAGTTTCTTCTTCGGTAGACTCGTTAAAGCATCAAATAGTGATGGATTCACCCAAAGGGTGCCATTATACATCAAGCATATGTTATCCTCCTCAAGCTTGTTATATAATAAAAAGGAACTAGTCAGCAATGACTAGGGAAAATTGGAAAGGGATGAAACACTTTATGGTAGTAGGTCGCTCTTTAACATGATGATTACACTTCATATCCGTGATTTTTGTGTTGGGTAATCTGCTTGATGGTCTATCATACCTATGGTCTATCACACCATCCATCACTTCAGTTTTGGGTCAAATGCTGCCAATTCATCCAATATTTCCGATATGTTCAAGAGAAGTCACTTAGTTATTCCTCATCTTTGCAATACTCATAAACCTTCATTTCATGACCGTCATTCGTGGCATTGCTTCATCAGTCACATTCTATTTCCAAAATCATTACTCTCTTTTCGTGTCATTGATCGGGGAAACATCAAGGCCCTCCTGTGATGAGTCGCTTCCTATTAACATCAACTCATCATCCAGGAAGTTGAATTGGAAATAACCTTTTAGCAACTTTCAGATTGCTTACATCAATGTCAGGTTTCTCACTTTTTGCGATAGGTTGACATCCCATGCTTCGACTGAAAGAATTTTTATGGTCTTCAACATCAAATCATCTATTCACACCATGCAGAATATATTGCGATACCTTGAGAGACATTATCATCAATGGTGGTTTCTCTCGATTCTGTTATTGCCTCATATCAATGGCTGGTAATGAGATGATGTATACCCATGTTCAACTTCAAATCATATATTCGCATGGTAAGACTCGTACTTTAAGCGATCAAGTGAACGAGATAGAAGACCCTTGATCTAATTTCATCCATGCGGGCTACGATCTCAAGAATAGTACCAAATCATCTGTATTATGGTCATTAGTGAGATGGTCATCCTATCATCGGTCTATATTTGTAGATGACTTTCTGATGTTATGATAGTTTATGTGTTGAGTATGGGATATGCCTCCCTTGGAAATTAATGTCCAAGATGAAGATATATCAAGATGTAATGTATTGTAATTGATGCAGGTGGTCGTTTGCTTCAGTTCCTCCTCATCATGTCATAAAGAAAACCACTCGACATTATCATCAAAAAACACATATCATTATCTATTAGGGTCTAAACTACTCTAAATTAGTTACTAAATGCCCTAAACAATTCATTCCATTGGTGGTTTTCCTTCATGAAAGTTTCACTGCTTCGATGCCAGTTGAAGTGCCCCATTGAGCCATCAACGCACCCCTATACAGTTGTAACTTGTTTGCAGAGCATATAATCCCATGAAAGGTTGTGTTGCAGAGGATGGAGGCCCAATTTAGAGTGCATTGGTCGACTGGGAATGAATTTTTGATTGGATTATGAGAATCTTCCCAACATTTAGTGAATTATAGAAGTTGTTCTAGCTTTCACCTCATCTGATAGCTTCGAATATGGAACCCATGGATCCATTAAACTTCTTATCCTCCTATTCCCATGAAAAAGGAATTATCTTCATCCATTTTTAGGAAAACCATTCAATGATTCAATTATGTCAAATAACCTTCATCTACTTATAAATAAATAACTGATCATAGTGCACAAGAAATCAAGAATTTGTGTCAGGTAGAGTTATGCTGGCGAGATCACAACTCTTGGAGGTATTGCGCATGTAATGTGATGTTTCTAGATTGTTGATGCTAGATGTGGTGAGGATGGGACTAAAGCTGGATGAGTGACAGTGAATTGATCAACTGGTTGTACTCTTCCTTCTACCTCATAATAAAGATATTTGTTCCTTTCCTAATGCATTTGTCAATGAGGTTATATCGGTATTTATGAATTAATCAATTCAATTTATTTAATTTTAATATATCATGTTGAGTTCATGTTTTTTTCCATCTTCTGTTTACCATTGTAGGTATCAATCAAGCGAGTTAAGTTGGATTGAGAGCGACGAAAGTGATGAAGGGAGGTGGCGAAAAGCGAACAGATTACAAGTAGGTTTTCCTCCCTTTATCTATTCATTTTAAGGAAAAGGTCGGATACCTTTATTTCTATTGTTCTAAGTGCACCACCACACTTAGGGAAAGCATACTTATTCGTAGGTGTGATTTCTGTAAATGTATTCTATCTCAGCCTGGAAATGGACTCGAGATAGGTTTCATTTTTATACAAGCTTGAAAGATAGGAAAAATTATGCTTGAGAGTAGTTTCATTTTTACACAAACTTGAAATAGAAAAAACTTTTCTTGAAATAAGTTTGTTTCATTTTTACATAAGCTTGAAACAAAGGAAAAATCATGCTTGAAAGTGGTTTCATTTTTACACAAGATTGAAATGTAGAAAACCATGCTTGAAATAAATTTGAATGCCCCCAAAAAACCACATGCCCCCAAGCTTCATTTCATTCACCTAAGTAAACTACTGGTTACTAATAGCTAGATGGAATGAAGGTTCATTTACAAACTCAGATGAAATACTCAACTTAATTAGGAAAGGATTTGTTTCTTTTTTAAAATGATCTTGACACATTACAATAAATATGGTCATAGAAATTTGTTTCATTTTTTAACAACATTGACACAAGAAAAGGAACTATGCTCATGACCTGATTCATTTTTTTAACGAGGTGGACACAGTAAAAGAATTATCCTCAAGACCTGATTCATTTTTTAACAAGGTTGACATAGTAAAATAAGTATCCTCAATACCTAATTCATTTTTTAACGAGGTTGTAATAGTAAAAGAACCATCCTTATGGGAATCTGTTTCATTTAATGATGTTGATATAGTAAAAGAACTATCCTCATAACCTGATTCATTTTCTTAACATGGTTGACACAGTAAAAGAACCATCCTCATGACCTGATTCATTTTTTAACTAGGTTCACACAGTAAAATAACTATCCTTAAAATTCACCCAGCCTATCTATTTCATAATCATTGGGAATCTTCCTTAAGTCAGATTAAGTGGAAGATATCATATTTCAGGTCTCTATATTTACGATTTCCATAGATGTCGTAGGCGACTGTAATAAAAAAGTTTCCCATTAGGGAAGGATCCTTAAAGAGTCATACACAAATGTTCTGAGACTCGGGTCTCATCGAAAACGTCAAAGATGAAGCAATGGTATATGTTGTCGCAACCATAACAGATGGTACATTTTTGGATGTTGTCTCTACCATGGTTAAAAAACCCAACAAATACTCTAAAAAATATATGGGAACTTGAGAGTGAACAGGATAAACAGGAGCAGAGTAGGTCAAACAAGGAAAATACAGATATGAATGAAGCCCCGACCAAAAATGAGTGGTAGATGAAGGGATTGTCTCTTCCTGAAGTTCTTCCTCTATCGAAATCAAACTAGGTGGAAGCACTTCACAAACAGGCATGAGATAAATTTCAGGCGATAAACTCTGTGGTAAATAGGATGACTCAATGGTTACGGATGACTGAGGATCAGGCAGTTGTACCATAACAAATTATTTTTGTTCAACATTGAGATCAGATTCTAGATCGACTTCTAGTTGAATAAGATAGGGTTCTGGATTTACTGTTTCATTGGATTGAATTTCAATGTCCTCAGTTAATTGTGAAGGTTCCTTCTCGACACTAGCAGATAAAATAGGATCAGTCAAAATGATTCAAGACTTGGTACTCAAAGGATCATATGTATATGGTATATCATATGATGTAGCACCAAGAGTTCCAAATGTACCGAACTTGGTAGGACGAGTGCGGCTTCATTTACTAAGTGTAGCTTCTCGCAGTAGTGGTGGTTTATTTGATGTCCTATGCAAACGACTGTAAAAGGGTTGATATTATTGCATGATTGCTAATTTATTTTATACAAAAAAAAATAAAAAATAAAAAGGTAGTGCTAGGAAAAAATTTAACCAATCAACTGTGAACTTCAATATACCACCCTAGTAAACGAAGGACTTATGTACGTGTAGGAAATCTCCTCGAATGTTTTTTTGGATGCATCATAGGTACAAGGCAGCCAAGTCAGTTACCTATGGATGGTAAGCAGGCTAAATTTTTCCTCCCAAATATACACAAAGGTACGTGGAGTCCCAATACATATTAGCGATGTCTAATGTGAAACTAGATAGTGAGAGCACCCCCTTATAGTTTTCAGACTATAACACTGCCCAATATACCCGAAAGTAAGTGGAAAATCTCTGCTATACTTATGTATGTGAAGTGAGTTATCACACTCGGAATGCATTCCAGACAATTAACGACAACTTCTATGTTTAACGACGTCGGAACACGTCTTCTAGCCTATACCTCTAAATGTTATCGTTAATGTTATAATGCTTCCTTAGATAAATTCAAATAGATTTTATGTTGATCTTGCTTATTATTTTATCTTTCAATTTCAATGCGAGATGTATTGAATATTCCTAGAATGAAATTAGAATGATAGGCATTCATTTCGAATTGATTTTTGACAATGAAAAACTAGCTACAAGGGATAGAGCAATTAAATTGTATGCAATCAACAATTAGCACATCTAAATGGAATTTCCCTAAACTATTCCTAAACAATACTCACAATCCCTATATGCAAAAGCATGTTTTTATCTTCAATTTTTTTTAAGTTAGATGAACAAAAAAGAAACTAATGCACAAAAAATCACACAAAACTTTCAAGGGAAACAAAGACTGAAACGAAAATTCCTCTTTTCTAAAATAGTGAATTGATCAAATGTAAAATTTAACCTTGGAACTATTCAACAATGACAAAGAAAAAAAAAGAAACATTGATCAAACAAATCCAAAATGAGGCAAGAAGAGTAGAGAAAAACAGGTCTCTACAGGGAATCAATCACTCAAAACTTCAGCAAGAAAGACACTGACATGAATTCGAAAAATACAAAATATGATTTATTCTGGTTGGTGACAGGGGCAACGCATGCCTGAGTGGGAGACAGTGCATTGTAGAGCATTGTCCCTAAGACAATAGTTCTATCCAGAGCACTGCATCAATACCAACAGTGCATTGGTACCAAAGGACTCTAATATAAAGAAATCAAACACACTAATTTTGCTAAGGCACATCCAAATGACTAAAAATAAGCAAGTAAAGTCTACTATATGTTGATGGATAAGGAAAAAACCACCAGGGATGATCCGTCGTTCCCCAAAATAGTAGCCAATTTTTTTTTACGAAAATCAAACCTATGAATAGGTATGATTTCCCTAAGTGTGGTGGTGCACTTAGCACAACACAAAGGAATAAATATGAAATTTTCCTTAAAATGAATAGATAAAGGGAGGAAAACCTATTTGTAATATGTTCACTTTTCCTCGCCTTCCTTGGTCGCTTTTGTCACTATCAATCCAACTTAACTCGCTTGATTGATAACTGCAATGGAAAACAGAAGACAAAAAACAACATAAAGGCAATATGATATATTAAAGTTAAACAAATTGAATTAATTAAATTCATAAATACACATATAACATAATTGACACATGCATTAGGAAAGGAACAAATGTCTTTATTATGATGTAGAAGGAACAGTACAACCAGTTGATCGATTCACTGTCACTCATCTAGCTTGTGTCCCATACTCATCACATACATCATCAACAATCCGACAACATCATAGTACATGCATAACACCTCCAAGAGATGTGATCTCACTGACATAACACTTCTTAGCACAAATTGTTTCCCTCTTGTCCACTATGATCAGTTCCATATTTATAAGTAGATGAAGGTAGTTTGAAATTATTGAATCATTGAATGGCTTTCCTAAAAATGGGTGAAGAGGTCTCCTTGTTCATGGGAATAGGAGGATAAAAAGTTTAATGGCTTCATGGGTTCCATATTCGAAGCTATAAGATGAGGTGAAAGCTAGAACAACTTCTAGAAGCCACTAGAGGTTGGGAAGATTCCCATAATCCAATGAACAGTTCGCTCCCAGTCAACCAATTCACTCTATGGTGGGCCTAGATCCTCTACAACACAACCTTGCATGGGAGTAGATGCTCTTCAATGCAGTTACAACTCTCTAGGGGTGCGTTGATGCCTTAATGGAGCACTTCAACTGACATCTAACAAGTGAAACTTTCATGAAGGAAAAACTCCAATGGAATGAGTTTTTTAGGGAATGCAGTAACTAATTTTGAGTATGATAGACCCTAATAGATGTTGATATTTGTTTTGGGATGATGCCCAAATTGACCTCTAACATCTGCCCCCTAAACCATGAAGTCAAAATGATAATGTTTAGTTATTTTATTTACGACGCGATGAGGAGGAATTGAAGCGGACGACAACCTGCATTAATTACAATACATTACATCATGATATTTTCTCATCTTGGACATAAATTGCTGAGGGAGGCATATCCCATACTCAGCACATAAACTAGCATAACATCAAAAAATCATCTACAGATATAGACTTGTCTACAGATATAGAACCATGATAGATTGACCATATATGTAATGAAAAATGTTTGAATGATTTGGTACTACTCCTTAAATCGTAGCCCGATTGGATGAAACTAGATCTGGGGTCTTCTATCATGTTCACTCAATCGCTTAAAGTACGAGTCTAACCATGCGAATATGTGATCTGAAATCAAACATGGGAAGACACCATATGATTACTAGCCAATGATGTGAACTATTAACATAGGAAAGAGAAACCACCGTTGATGATAATGGATCTGAAGGTTTTGCAGTACATTCTGCATGGTGTGAATAGATGATTTGATGTCAAACACCATACAAAGCCTTTCGGTTAAAGGCGTGTGATGTCAACCTGTCACCAGAAGCGAGAAACCTGTCATTGATGTAAGAAAGCTCCAAGGTACTACAAGTTTGTTTCTAAGTCAACTTCCTGTATGATGAGTTGATGTCAATAGGAAGCGACTCAAAGAAGGAGGTAATTGATGTTTCCCCCATCAATGACACGAAATGGGAGTAATGATTTTGGAGACAGAATGTGACAGATGAAGAAATGTCAGGAATGGAAGTCATCAAATGAAGGTTTATGAGTATTGCAAAAGATGAGAAATAAATGAGTGAATTCTCTTGAATATATCGGTCACACTAAATGAATTGGCATTATTTGACCCAAAACCAAATTGATGGATGGTGTGATAGACCATAGGTATGGTAGACCGTCAAGCATATTACCCAACCCAAAAATTACACAAATGAAGTGAATAAGTGTCATGCTTAAGAAAGACTTGTTAGGTCCCTACATTACTAGTATAGTCCCTTATTTTTGTTAGTGTAACCCCCTTATTGTTATTATTGTACCCTTGTAACCCCCATATTGTTATTATTGTGCCCTTAAATTATTATTGTTAGGTTAGCCAGGATTACATTATGGCCGCGTGGAATCCTATATATAGAAAGGAGGTTTTGTAATTTGTAACATTCAATAATTTTTCATTCATGTAATGTATTGGAGGTTTCCCCCTCGAAGTGGCTTATTTCTAAGTCGTTGATATCTCTTTTCTTCTATTCTTGGAGCTAGTTTCACAACATTTGGTATCATAACTTTGGATTCTAGGGTTTCACTGCTCCAAATAGGTCATCATGGAATTTTCACTATAACATGTTTTCTACGAAGGTTCAAAAGTTGAAATTTTTAGAGTGCGAAGCCGAAATACATTAGAACATCATCACAAACTTTCATAGCTTGGTTCGCAATATTTTCGAAGATATGATCTGTGGAAATTAGGGATTTTTGCAGGCTCCTAAATTTAACATAAACAGGTCATCGTGGCATTCTTTCTATAACGTTTTTTCTACGAAGTTTCAAAACCTAAAATTTTTAGAGTGTGAAGATGAAAGCCTGAGGAATAGCTTCCCAAAATTTCAAAGCTTTGTTCACAACAGTTTCGGAGATATGGTCTGTGGAAGTTCGAGCGTTTTCAGGCTCTCGAATTTCATCTCAACGAGGTGATCATGGGAAGATCTTCATAACTCTCTCTCTGAGCATCAGATTGGAATGTTGTAAAAAGTGGAAACAATTACATGGATTTTAGTTTCCTGTCTATCAATTTCAGAGCCAAAGGAGGAAAAATTGCCACACGGCAAGTCATACAATTTCTCTCTACTGAACCAGTCCATAATTAGGTTATTGTGGAATATTGGACATAACTTTGCCTTGAAGAATCAAAATCAGGTCAGACATGTGGCATTAGAAAGAAGCTTCAGATGGCTAGTACAGGGCTAAATTTCAGATATTGAGGATTATCAATGATAGATATAATTCAATTTCAATAGCAAGCTCCTCAAAAGAAAGTAAAAGGTGTGCATATTTTTTTCGAAATTGCGTCTTGTTTGAAGAATCAAGTTGAATTGGTTCCAAGGAAATATTGTAGAATAGATATCAGTATTGGATTGTAAAATGGCCCTTAAAAATAGTTCAACACCGATTAAGCCTTTAGAAGGCTCTACTATGACTCATGAAGATGAATAATGGAAAGATGACATATCAAAATTACAAGAGAAAGAGCAACAAATTTCGCTCTTGCAAAGAGCAACAAAAAATGACATGGAAGTTTTGAAGAAAGGCGTGGAAACTAAGATGGATGGTTTGACGAATGGCATGGAAGCTAAGATGGATGGCATGGATTCTAAGATGGATGACATGGAAGCTAAGAAAGAAAACATGAAGAATGATCTAAAAGCAGACATGGAAGGTTTGACAAAGTTGATACAATAAATGTTTCCTAATGGTGAAAAGATAGTAGAGAAAACTCATGATGAGAACAAAATAAATGTTAATCATGATTTCATAAACTCTAATATTGAAGGGAAGAACCACCATATTCCAAAAATGGATAGGAGGAAGTTTGATGGAAAATATCTTGTAACATGGATACTACAGATGGAGCAATATTTTGATCTCAATAATGTGCAAAATACAGAAAAGGTGCGCATTGCAACTTTACATTTAGAACAAAATACATTTGTATGGTATTGATGGCTTTTCTCCCATAAAAAAATTGTCACTTGGTCTATTTTTACGGAGGAAATGATAGCACCTTATGAGGATACAAAGAGAAACACCTTCTTTAGCCAATTGATAAATCTCAAACAAAAGGGTTCAGTGGAGGAGCACATTGAGGACTTCCAAAAATTGAATATAAGGGTAACTGATATTCCAGAGGAACATAGGATTGATATCTTCATAGGTACTTTAAAGGATGACATCCAACATGAAGTTCGCGTTTTGGAACCTGATTCATTGGAGAAGGCATTCAAGTTGGCAAGAAAAATTGAATGTAAAATTATGGTGACAAGGAAGCCTACTACTCACTTCTATAAAGATGGAAGTTTTGCTACTCCTAGATTTCCACAACCTACAAGGTTGACACCACAACAATTGGAAGAAAAAATAGCAAAAGGGCTTTGCTACAATTGTGATAGAAAATACACTAAAGGTCATAAGTGTGCAAGAATAAATTATTTTACATAGATTGTGAAGAGGAAGAAGAAAATGAACAAGGATATTCAAAAGAAGAGGATATACACCAGGAAACAACCCTAGAAGAGGAAGAAATGAGTCCGACCATATCGTGTAATGTATTGGTAGGAATTACCACTCCTCAAACTCTCAAGATAGAAGGACATATCAAGAAGAAAAAGGTAATAGTGCTGAATGATTCAGGTAGTACCCATAATTTTATCCATTGTAAGGTAGCCAAGGAATTGAATTGTTTCCTATACTTAGCACTAGAATGTCAGGTGATGGTTGCAAATGGAGGAACTATAAATTTCTCTGGAAAATTCCATAATATAAATCTAACCATGGGGGACTATGTATTGAATAGTCGAATTCTTTCCATTCCTATGGAGGTGTTGATGCTGTACTAGGAGTACAATGGTTACAATATTTGGGGACGGTAGCCTTTAATTTTCAAGAAATTTTCTTGAATTTTTTTTCAAAAGAAAAGGAAGTCGAATTACAAGGTATTGTAGGGAATCTGGGAAAGATAATAATCTCTAATGTCATGACAAAGCTTCTAAAGAAATAACAACAAGGAGTAATTGCACAATTTTTCTCACTATAAGTTCCAACATCAAAATCATCTATTTCTGCAGATCTCCAAAAAGTATTAGACAATCATTCCAAGGTGTCTGAAACTCCCGAAGGACTCCCACCTATTTTTGATCATGATCATGCTACTCATTTGAATCCAGGAATTTTTCTCCAAACATCAGGCCTTATAGGTATCCTTATGTCCAAAAGAGCGAAATTGAATGTATGATTGCAGAAATGTTAGAGACTAGTATAATTCAACCTAGTCAACGTTCTTTCTCTGTTCTTGTAGTATTGGCACGCAAGAAGGATGGATCATGGGGCATGTGTCTGGATTATTGGGAGCTCAATAAGCTCACCATTAACGATAAATTTCCCATTCCTATGATTGATGAATTATTGGATGAATTACATGGAGCAATTTATTTTACCAAGTTGGATCTTCATTCAGGATAACATCAAATTAGAATGAAGACTGAAGATATTTTGAAAACAACATTTCGAATTCATGAGGGTCATTATGAATTTTTTGTCATGCCTTTTGGCCTTACCAATGCACCTTCTACATTTCAAGGGTTGATGAATTCCATTTTCAAACCCTTAGAAAATTTTTGCTAGTATTTTTTGATGATATACTAATCTATAGCAGGCCTTGGAAGGATCATGTTCAACATGTTAATAGGGTGCTCAAACTATTGCAGGAGAAACAATTATATGAAAAAACATCCAAATTTTTCTTTGGAGTACAAGAGGTGGAATATCTAGGTCATATTGTATCTCACGAGGGAGTTAACGTAGACCCTAACAAAATTAAAGCCATTAAGGAATGGAAAGTCCCCACAACCATAAAGAAGTTGCGAGGATTTCTCGAGTTAACAGGATATTATCGCAAGTTTGTTAAGAATTATAGGGGAATAGCAGCACCTATAACAACATTATTGAAGGAAGATGAATTTTCATGGACTCCTAAAGCAACTAAGGCCCTTAAACATATTAAAGAGGCAATGTGCCTAGCACCGATCTTAGCTATGCCAGAATTCACAAAAAACCTTTATTGTGGAATGTGATGCCTCATGAAAAGGAATTGGTGTTGTTTTAATGCAATAAGAAAGGCCCATTTCTTTTTAAATTCGTCCAATCAAAGGAAAGTATTGACAGAAATCTATTTATGAGAAGGAAATGTTAGCAATACTGCATCCACTAAAGAAAAGGTGAACTTGCCTAATGGGAAGACACTTCAAGGTAAAAACTAATTGTGATAGTCTTAAACACTTTTTGGAACAAAGAATATCTTCAGAAGAGCAGCAAAAATGGGTCACAAAGGTGTTGGGTTATGAATTTGAAATAATCTACAAAAAAAGGAAGCTAAATTTTGTTGCAGATGCACTCTCAAGAAATAATGAAGAGGTGGAAGCATTGCTTTGTGCCATTTCTATTATCCAACCATATTGGATAACTGAAGCAAGGGATAAATGGAAGAAGGATGAAGAAGTGTGGACACTCATTCAAAAGTTGTAGCAATATCCTAGTACATCTGATACATTTAGTTCGAAAAAAGATTCCTTATGGTACAAAGATCACTTATATCTTTGTAAGAATTCCTGACTAAAACAAAGGATTCTTTTGGAATTGTACACTTCTCCTTTAGGAGGACACTCAGGATTTTAAAAAAATTACCATAGGGTGAAGAAAGAATTCTTTTTTGATGGCCTTAAATCTAATATTCAAAATTTTGTGATGGAATGTTTGGTTTTCTAGCAGAATAAAGTTGAGACAATTAAGACCTAGGGTCTTCTACAACCTTTATCCATTCCAAGTCAATGTTGGGAGGATATTTAAATGGACTTTATCGCAGGTATACCTAAGTTCGAAGGAAAGAGTGTCATCATGGCGGTAGTTGATAGACTTACCAAGTATGCAGACTTTTGTGCATTATCTCATCCATTTAAAGCAAGTAAATTTGCTACTACATTTATGGACACAATTCAAAAGATACATGGAAACCCAAGGTTTATTATGAGCGACGGAGATCCCAGTTTTACTTGAAATTTTTGGATGGAGTTATTTTCTAGTTTGGGTACTCAATTAGCTCATAGCTCATCTTATCATCCTCAATACGATGGTCAAACTGGGAGAGTAAATAAATTTTTGGAAGGATATATTTGTTCTTTTGTATATGATAAACAAACACAATGGGTCAAGTGGTTACCTCTCGCTGAATGGTGGTATAACACTTCCTTCCATACTATAGAAAAAATGGACCCATTTATGGCACTTTATGGATATCATCCATTGTCCATCACATCATATTTAAGATAAAATTTGAAGGTTCAAGCAGTGGAAGATCACATTGAGAATCACCAAGAAGTTCTCTAACTCTTAAAGGATAACTTGAATTTGGCACAAAATCTAATGAAACAACAGGGAGATCAACATCGCAGTGAGAGAAGTTTTGATATACGAGACTGAGTATTTTTACGGCTACAACCATACAGACAAATGTCCCTCAAGCAAGCTAATAAGGATAATAAATTATCGCCAAAGTACTATGGTCCTTACAAGGTGTTGCAAAAGATTGGTAATATGGCATACAAATTGGAGCTTCCTGCTTCTTCACAAGTGCATCAAGTTATCCATTTTTCATGCTTAAAGAAGGTTATAGGTTAAAATATTCCAGTTCAAACGATATTTCCAGAACTTGATGAGTAAATAAAAATAGTATTGGAACCTGAAGTGGTCACGGAAACAAGAACTTGACAACTACGAAATCAATCAATTTCAGAGTATCTCATCAAGTGGAAGAACTTACCCATTGAAGATTCTACATGGGAGGATGAGAATTTTGTACATAAGCACCCAAAGCTACTCAAGCGTTGAGGAAAACACTTTTTTGAAGGAGAGGGGCATGTTAGGTCCCTATATTTCTAGTATAGTCCCTTATTGTTGTTAGTGTAACCCCCTTATTGTTATTATTGTACCCCTGTAACCCCCATATTTTTATTATTGTCCCCTTAAATTATTATTGTCAGGTCGGATAGGATTACATTGTGGCCCCACTAGGATTACATTGTGGCCCCATGGACTCCTATATATAGAAAGGAGGTTTTTAATTTGTATCATTCAATAATTGTTCATTCATGTAATGTATTGGACGTTTCCCCCTCGAAGTGGCTTATTTCTAAGGTGTTGATATCTCTTTTCTGTTACACCATTTTTTGGTCATCTAACCTCTTATCATTAGATGGACCCAAGTACACCATGTAAGACCAATTTTACCCTAAGTAAAATTTCTTTCACTATGTAAAATAACTTAATAAACCACATTTATTAGGTTGTTTATGGTCTAAACAGGAAACCCCAAAAGGAAATATTAAACAAACCTATTTTTGTTTGATTTTCCTCATGGAATAATTAATTAAACCATAATTTAATTATTATTCCCAGTCATGTTTAACCCAAAAACAAAGAAATTAATGAGATAAACCCATAGTTATCTTATTATTTTCTAGGAATAATTATTTAAATAATATTCCTTGTTAAACATGACCAAATCAACCACCATTAATCAACTAAATCATTATTTATTTGATTATATCCCAACCACTTCCTTAAAAAGATAAATAAATCATTTATTTATTTATTTTTCACTAATCAAGGGATTTGACCCAAGTCAAACACCCTTTCCCTCCAACAAATAATAATAAAATATTTCATAAAGGTGGATCTAGATTTGGTTAACATTATTTTAATCATGCACCAAGATCTAGAATGACCCAATATTTTGTTATAAATAGGAGGGGTTTTCCTACCATTCTTCACCTTTTGTTGCCTATTAGATCACTCTGGATCTATACACTTGGTCACATTTTTCCATCATTTGTTGTGTGAGCTCCCATTGAGCTCCTTTCTTTGCATTGGGTTTTCTACACCAACAAGAGAGATAAATCTTAGATCTGAAGTGCTGAGGACTTCCAAGAACCCATCCCATTGAGGAGAATTGGATACGCCTTCTTGTTTTCCTCCCAGGTGCCCTTAATACAAAAATTCTTTCAAAAAACATTGTTCTTGTCTTGTCTATTGGATGTATGGAGCAAACCCTTAATTTTACTGCTTAATGTCTTTCTATGCATAGATCTGGTTTTTTGCAGCACTTGTCTTGATCAACTAACTGCAGATCTGAAGATATTGGCAGCCACATTTGATGTTAGGGCTATAAGTTATGCGTAGCTAAAGTGGTATTTTTTCGTACGCTTCGACAAAAGATTCATACTAACAATTAAGCCTTTGGCGACTCCACACGGGTTTTAAATTACGGCCAGTGTCATTTTTCATATTCTGCATATCAGGATATGGGCACTAGGTTTCTTTTTAAACTTTGTTTTCTATTTTTATATTTGTTTTCTCCATAAAACCTAAAACATTAAATTTTCTAATATGATGTTGCCACAGGCCCTATTATAGTGTAGAGCATCGGCCTGGCCCAGCGAGAGAACCTTTACGAAAATCTGCCGCAGAGACACCCCGAGCTTCGAGGTCCACACTTTGACCCATAACCTATGCCTGGACCTCCGGGTCACACTTTTTCAGCCAATTTTATGAGCACACTTGCTGAAACAATCGGAGCACACGACACAGCAATTTTTCGGTTGTTTTACGAATTTCGGGTTTCTTGAAGCACGAGCTCGGGGGTTTTCCGGCCTATCCCGTTGAACTTTGTTTGATCTTTCTCATCTATGTGGGAACTGGCCCCTGGGAGCCCGGGAGTACCCTCCAATTTTTGTGGAAGAGTTTTTATCCGTTGCAGGTCTATTTTTTCAGAGTTTCAGCCCCTCTTTTTCCAGATCTGATACCTCCTTTTCAGACCTCTTCTAATCAGCTCTTCTCCCTTTCAAATCACCTCCTGAAGATTTGTTTGGATCTACTTTTAGGGCCTCCTCCTTGCCCCTTCTGCTTTTTACTGATTTCCTCCTTTTTTCCAGCCACCTTGCCTCTGCCTCTTGGATGTGATCTGCACCTCTTTTCAGCAACTTTTCCCTTTAGATCCCTGTCCCTTTTTGACCCTAGATCTATTGGCCTCTTTTTAGTGTGTTTTGACTAGATTTGTTTTTCCCTCTTTTAGAATCGTTTTGAGAGACCCGCCTTCTTGGGTTCAATCGATGCACTAGTAGCTGTTAATTTTCTGTTATTTCAGCATTATATACTGTTTTTGCAGCATTATTTTCAGTTACGCAGCACAATTTTTCTCTTACTCTCAAAACGAAAAGGGTTTAAAAATTAAAATTAACGCATGCCACACACTCACCCTAAGCGAAGAAGAGCCTGGTTTACACCGCCAGGAAAAGACTTTAAAATCAATTGACACTGCACCTATCTGCCCTTGTTTCGACATTGTAATCACTTGATTCTGCACGTCCTTGCCCTTGTGGTCATTCTTCTTCCCCTTGTGCCGTGATTGTGTTGTCATCATTGTGCCCCCAAGGCGCACTTCTCGGAGACTTCTTGGCCTTCACCCTCAGTTTCTGGTCGATCGACCTGCTTCGTCCCGCCGTCGTCTAGCCAGTCCTCCCCCGAGTCCACACTCCGACTTCTCTTCTAATTCTTTTGGTTCTCCTTTTCCTTCTGGTTCTCCCCCGATCACCTTCACTATGTCTGGTCCAGGGCCTAACGCTAGCGGTGCTCTCGGCCCTAATGCCGGAACTACTACTAGCGGAACCGCCACAGGAACTACCTCGACCACATCCTTGCTGTCATACATCGCAGGCCTCAGCCTCCCCGATTTCAATCAATTGATCAATGACCCTATTCGCCACGATGTTGGTTGGCCTGCTATGCCAACCAAGCTCCCCTTTGACATCCCTAAGTTCGAAGGCCTTGCTGGAGAAGATCCAACCAACCATGTCCGATCTTTCCACATGTGGTGTTCCTCCAACTCCATTACCGATGATTCCATCCGTCTTCGGTTGTTCCAATGCACGCTTACTGGCGAAGCTTCTAAATGGTATGTTGACCAAGCCACCTCTTCCCATACCACCTTTGCGACCATTGCCCAAGCCTTTTTATCTTACTTCCAGCTCCCTCTCCGATATGATACTGGTACGGAGCTCTTGACTTCCTTCAAGCAAACATCTTCGACCCGCATTTCTACCCATGTTCAGGAATGGCGACGAAGACGCAGCTTATGTCGAGCTCCCCCCTTCGAAGATCAGATCTATATGGACTGGTTCCTTCGCTCTCTCTTAGCTCCCATTGGCAAAGATGTCGCCTCCCATTTCCCTCAAACCGAAGAAGCCGCCCTCCAAATAGCCTTGAAATATGACCTGATCTATGCTCAGTCTGGTTATGTTTATACCATCCTCCCTGACCTCCCCAGGCCCGGTAGCGCTAACGCCCAGGGGGCATCTCATTCCGCCGACGGTATCATTGGAGCCCTTTCTCATCCGTATGCTCAACCTCCTATGGGCTAAGGTCTCCCTCAGGGAGGGGCCAGCACCTCTAGCACTCTTCTCTCTCCCGGTAGCATGTATCCAGGATACGGCATGCCTACTCCTTTTTCCCAACCTCCTGCTTACCCCAATGTTGCCCAACCTAGCCATTACCTTTATCCGCAGCCTGGTGCGCCAGCTCCTCCAATGTATGTGGTTCCATCTCCCTTGCCTCCTCCAAACCCACAACAGCACCTACAGCCCCCTCCAGGGCAAGTCTTTGCACAGCAAGGCGTGACTAATCCCCCTTCTTCTCAAAGAAGGCGGAGAGGCAATTCAAACTAATCTGCCCCTGGTACTCGGGGACCGAATCCTCAAGGTGTCGACCCTAACACTGCTAACCAGCAACAGGGCACTCAGCCCAAGCCGGACAGGCCGCTTCGCACAAATAAGCCTTGTTCGTGTTGCGGTGTTTACGGTCATTACACCCACAATTGTCCCCTCTTACCACATATGCGGCAGATGTGGGTGTCTCAAGCCACATTGCGCGGACAACATGCCTCCCTTCATGCTCCTCCTAATGTTGCCACTACCCAACCAGCTGTGTTTACCGATCCTTTCCCTCAGCAAGGATTTGTGGCTACCCAACCACCTGACGGACAGGTCGCCACTCCAACTTTCATTTCTGGTTCCTCCGATTACCAGATCCTCATGATGAAATCTGATCCTTCCCCTCCCGTTGACCTTAACCTTCAAACTCGGTCTCGCCAGTACCCCACACCTTCCACTCAGTCTGCCCCCGAGTCCCCTTCTTCAGGTTCTACAGAGCTTCTTTCGACATCCAATGGTTCCTTGCATATCCCTCAGCCCAAAGTTGAGGTCCATACCAAGATTCCTAAGGGACCATTACGCCGAAATGCTGCTTCTGGTCGAGATGCTCATTCGTATAGCATAGTAGATGATTTGGCACAGTCTCCTGCTGCCATTTCCACATTGGAACTCCTCCAATCATTCCCTTCCCAAAAGAAGGCTCTGTTATCTGCATGGGTGCTGCGATCCTGATGATGACCAAATGATTGATTTCGACACCCATCAATCATAACATCCTCCTCTTCCTGCTTCCGTTGCCTTCCAAGTCCCAGTCAAAATCTGGAACGCTCACGTTTACCGGTGTATAATTGATGAGGGGGCATCGACCTGCGTGATGTATGCTTCGGTTTGGAAGAAACTCAGATCTCCTGAGTTGGCCCCTTCCACGATCACCCTTCGAGCGTGGGATGGCCACGCCTCCCAGCCCATTGGCCTCTTCCGTAATTGTCCTATCACTCTTGCGGGCAAGACTGTTTGCATTGACGTCGAAGTCATCGACGCCCCTCTAGACTACAACATTCTATTGGGGCGAAGCTACACCTATGCCATGTCTGTTGTCCCATCCGCGGTTTTTAGGAAGATGTCTTTTCCTCACAATGGAAAGATAGTCACCATCGACCAGTTGACTTATCATGAGCCAAAGTCTTAGACCTCCCCTGAGACGAACATCTCTTCTGTAGCCAATAAGCAAACCGTCGATTCTTTGACCAGTGTCTCTCCTGGCGTCTACAACGACTCCTCTTTGCTTGGAACCTTCCCTGGTCTTCCTCCTCCTCTTGTCTCTGACCCCAGCTCATCGAATGTTTGCATAATGCAATCGTCTCAGGCTGCTCTCAAGCAACCTGCTTCGGCTAGTCAGCAACCACACTCTCTGCAACCTGCTCCTAGCCCTTCACCTATAGATGGTAGTCATGAGCCTCTTTATCCTCCTAGAATGGTTCCTCTAAGCCTTATCCATATAGGAGACGTCCCACCTGGCCATTACCCCTCTGGTCAGATACCGTTCCTATCTCCCCCACCAGGAGTGTCCACGGTACCCGTCATGGCCACCCTCTCTCTTCCTCACCTGACCCTTGGGATTCCCATCTGGTAACTTGATCCTCCAGCCCCAACCTTGCCTGGTCAACCCAAACCTTATCTTGCTTTGACTCTGGTTCAACCAGTCCCCAAGCCTTCTCCCGCTGCAACAGTGCCTCAACCACCCCAATAGGAACCACCTCCTGTTGCGACCGCTTCGGGTAAGGGGCATCAAAGGACAAGGCTGCCCCAAAAAACCCTACCCCTCCTCGGCCTCCAAAGCATACCATCCAGTGTGCTTTGTGTGATGTTTTTGGTCACACCACCCATTCCTGTCCTAACTTGCCTCATCTCAAGCCCATGGTTAATGTCGCGTTCCCTGAGTCCACGGTCCCGGAAGCCTCTATTCCTTCTGCGACCGCGATCAAGAACCCCAAGACTATTCACACCAACCACCCCTGTGCTTTGTGTGATCTCTATGGCCATTACACCCTTATTTGTCCCCGCCTTGAGGACTTTCGCACCTCTCTAGCCGCGGTCCACCAATTCGAGGCCAAGCGCAATGAGTCCACCTCTCCCCTATTTGCACATTTTTCTTCGACAGAACTACCAGACATGACTGCTCCCATTGACATTCCCCATCCTGATGTCGAGATGACGGAGCCTTCATCCACCATTTTCTACCTATCATCATCCATGAGACCCTTGGGGAACATTCCCTCTAAATCCTCCCCTGCTGTTTCGCTTGACCTTCCTTCAGCGATCACCCTGGGCTCGACATCGGTAGATCCTTTATCTGCTTACTTTTCCATCACCCCTTGTGATGATGCGCATGTGAACCTCTCTTCTCATGATGATGAGTTAGGTAGCTTCGCCGCGTCAGGTGGTCTTTCTTCCACCAGTCACCCCATCTTCTATCACGATGATGACATTATGGATGAAATCCCCAACCCTGACTTTATCCATTCCCCCTTACATCGAACCCATGTGTTTACACCACATACCCCTTGTGGCCATTACATTGAAACCCAATTTTTGGGTAAGGGGGCACCCACATTCGAGAGACCAAGAGAAGCAATTCTCCACAACTCTCCTAGTGTATCTGGTTGTGCCGACTTTAGTACCATTATTCTTCCACATTTAGAAGAACCTCTAGAGTCCCATATCACTTCAGATCACTCTAAGGATGATACCCCTTATCATTCCTTCATCTTACATCAGCAACTCCATCTCTTAGACATTGTTGTTGACCAACCTATAGCTTTTCTACGAGAGCATCAGTTCATTATCTCCAACTCCTCTCTTTGGGATAGGGACACCAGGTATGCCAACCCAGAAACTTAAAGTCCATTTGCTTCCTATATGCAGTACCAAAAGAGATTGGTAATCCTCCATTCCCTTTCTTAAAATGTGTTTAGATTTCTCCTTTTCTAAATACATTTTGGCATGACCACACCATGCTTGGGGGCACCTATGCCCCTCAACCATAACCCTCCTCAAAATCGAATTTCTTCACTTGCAACACTCATACTAGAGGCACCATTTGGCCTCTATACTTATCTATGCTCGTGTTGATGTTCGTCATGAGTTGCCATCTTGTACTCATGTTTTCATGGTCCCCCATTGGACCTTTACTGTGTGGCAGCACCATCAAGTCGCCCTTGTTTAGAGCATCCAAGTTGAGTCATCATCGCATTCATGGAGTCTATCTTGAGTCCCTTTGTACCCCGCCATAGTCCTCCATCCTTCATTGCTTGGTCCCTCTCTTGTGTCGCACATTATGGCCTTCAGTCCCACTGTCCCCTATCCCTCATGATATTATGTCAGTCGCTGCCATGTCGTTCATGCCCTTTATGCTCTAACAAGGGAAGTCGTCCATTCGCTACTCAGTCCCCTCCATTTCATCATCATCATTGGTATTAGTCTGTCAGTCGCTCTACTATTTTCTCTTGTGCCTTAGTTGAGGATCTCTCATTGCCTCACCTATGGCGGACCTCCTTATATCGACATCATCTCCTTCATTCCAGAAGACAGGTCTAGAGGGCGGTGTACCTTGGTTCCAGCTTCCACTCTTGTTCAGTGCCTCGGATTAGGCAAAGGGATCTCTCCTTCCCCTTTGAATTGATTGTTTCTCCACTCCAGCTCCTTTCAGCATGCTCGAGATCCGTATACTTGAGGTTTCAGTGATGCAGCAGCCGCTCTTGGTGATTCTCGGGTTTGTGTGAGATGTCTCAACCCTCATGAGGGGGTGGCCCTGCAGGTAGCCCCCGACATGCCCGGATGACCTCTTCCTTGCAGCCTTCGATGCAGCTCCATATATTTGATGATGTTGGCCTTAGCCACTTGCAACACCTCTTTAATTTGCATGTATCAATCAGATTTTGTGAGCCCTTCCCTGCTTATAAGGGGCATTTGGGGTGTATTTGTATCTCATGTACTCAAATATTATTGTATAAGTCCTGGCTATTATCCCAGGCACAGCATGTATGTGGGATCCCTCATTGTATTTTTATCTAGCTCATGTTTATGCCGACTGTACTTTATGGTTTGGTCCCTTGTTTACTGGACACACTATTCTTTTGTACTTTGTCTCGGCGGGCATAGGTATGCCTCCCCCGCCGCCTTTAGCACAGGTACCCTCTCATAAAAAGAGACTTGTTGCACCTGTAAGTCTCGTCTCCTCAGGGTCTAGTTCTTCAACACCTTAGTCTACCTCACATTTCTCTCTCTGACTTCCCTCTTGATGTCTGGTGATTGAGTTCTTACAACGTACTTCGGTCATACGATTTTCTCCTGACACTCGCACGCTGGGGGGCAATCTGTTACACCATTTTTTGGTCATCTAACCTATTATCATTAGATGGACCCAAGTACACCATGTATGACCAATTTTACCCTAAGTAAAATTGTCTTCACTATGTTAAATAACTTAATAAACCACATTTATTAGGTTGTTTATGGTCTAAACAGGAAACCCCAAAAGGAAATATTAAACAAACCTATATTTATTTGATTTTCCTCATGGAATAATTAATTAAACCATAATTTAATTATTATTCCCAGTCATGTTTAACCCAAAAACAAAGAAATTAATTAGATAAACCTTTATTTATCTTATTATTTTCTAGGAATAATTATTTAATCTTATTTAGATAATATTCCTTGTTAAATATGACCAAATCACCCACAAATAATTAAATAAATCATTATTTATTTGATTATCCTTCAACCACTTCCTTAAAAAGATAAATAAATCATTTATTTATTTATTATTGACAAATAAAGGGATTTGACCCAAGTCAAATACTTTTTCCCTCCAACAAAGATAATAAAATATTCCATAAAAGGTGGATCTAGATTTGGTTAACATTATTTTAATCATGCACCAAGATCTAGAATGACCCAATATTTTGTTATAAATAGGAGGTTTTTCCCTACCATTCTTCACCTTTTGTTGCCTATTAGATCACTCTGGATCTATACACTTGGTCATTCTGCATTATTTCTTTAGTGACTCCCTTTGGGTTCTCTCTTTGTCTGGTTCCTACTGAGAGGTCCCCAGATCGGGGGAAGTCTCTGAGGACTTCCAAGAACCCATCCCATTGAGGAGAATTGGATACGCCTTCTTGTTTTCCTCCCAGGTGCCCTTAATACAAAAATTCTTTCAAAAAACATTGTTCTTGTCTTGTCTATTGGATATATGGAGCAAACCCTTAATTTTACTGCTTAATGTCTTTATATGCATAGATCTGGTTTTTTGCAGCTCTTGTCTTGATCAACTAACTGTAGATCTCAAGATGTTGGCATCCATTTTTGATGCTAGGGCTATTATTTATGCGTAGCTAAAGTGGTATTTTTTCGTACACATCGACAAAGGATTCATACTAACAATTGGCGACTCCACACGGGTTTTAAATTACGACCGCTGTCATTTTTCATATTCCTACATATCCAGATACTTCAGACCCTAGGGTTCTTTTCACCTTTTTGTTTTTCCTATTTTTATGTTGTTTTTCTCACATAAAACCCTAAAACATTAAAATTTCTAACTTCTGCGTGTTTCTGGCCCTATTGCACAGGTGACCGACATCAGCCGCAACTGAGAGGGCAACTTTTCTGAAAATTTGCCGCCGAGACACCCGGAGCTTCAGGTCGCACTTCTCAGCCCATAACCTACGACCTGGACCTCCAGGTCGCACTTTTCAGCCAATTTTCTGCGACCTGCACTGAAAAAAGGTCAGAACCTGTGACCTGCCAATTTTTCAGCTGTTTTTCTGCAATTTTTCTGGGTTTTGCTAAAGCTTCTGTCAGGGTTTTCCAGCCTCTGCCTCCACCCGTTTAGACTTTTTTCTGATCTTTTTTTCTCATCTAAGTGGGAACCTAGCCCCCTAGTGCTTCAGTACCCTCCAATTTTTGAGGAAGAGTTTTTAGTTGTTTCAGCCATCTGTTTTTCAGAGTTTCAGCCTTCCCTTTTTCAGATCTGATACCTCCTCCTCACTTTAAATCAGCTTTTATTCCTTTCAAATCACCTCTTGTCGTTTTGTTTGGACCCGCCTTTAAGACCTCTTCCCTGTCCTTTCCGCTTTTTGCTGATTTCCTCCTTTTTTCCAGCCACCTTGCCTCTGCCTCTTCTCTGTGATCTGCACCTCTTTTCAGCAGCTTTCTCTTTTAGATACCTGTCCCTTTCGACCCTAGATCTATTGGCCTATTTTTAGTGTTTTTTGACTATATTTTTTCCCTCTTTTAGATTAGTTTTGAGAGACTCGCCTTTTTGGGTTGAATCGATGCAATAGTAGCTGTTAATTTTCTGTTATTTCAGCATTATATACTGTTCTCTGCAGATTTATTTTCAGTTACGCAGCACACTTTTTCTCTTGCTCTCAAAATGAAAAGGGTTTAAAAAATTAAAATTAACGCACGCCACACACTCACCCTAAGCGAAGAAGAGCCTAGTTTACACCGCCAGGCAAAGACTTTAAAATCAATTGACACTGCACCTATCTGCCCTTGTTTCGACATTGTAATCACTTGATTCTGCACCTCCTTACCCTTGTGGTCGTTCTTCTTCCCCTTGTGCCGTGTTTGTGTTGTCATCATTTCACCCCCAAGGCACACTTCCCGGAGACTTCTTGGCCTTCACCCTCAGTTTCCGGTCGATCGACCTGCTCCGTCCCGCCGTCGTTGAGCCAGTCCTCCTCCGAGTCCGCACTCCGACTCCTCTTCTGATTCTTTGGGTTCTCCTTTTCCTTCTGGTTCTCCCCCTGTCACCTTAACTATGTCTGGTCCAGGGCCTAATGCTAGCGGTGCTCCTGGCCCTAATGTTGGAACTACTACTAGCGGAACCGCCACAGGAACTACCTCGGCCACACCCTTGCTGCCGTACATCGCAGGCCTCAGCCTTCCCGATTTCAATCAATTGATCAATGACCCTATCCGCCATGATGTTAGTTGGCCTGCTATGCCAACCAAGCTCCCCTCTGAAATCCCTAAGTTCGAAGGCCTTGCTGGAGAAGATCCAACCAACCATTTCCGATCTTTCCACATGTGGTGTTCCTCCAACTCCATTACTGATGATTCCATCTGTCTTCGGTTGTTCCAACACACGCTTACCAACGAAGCTTCTAAATGGTATGTTAACCAAGCCACCTCTTCCCATACCACCTTTGCGACCATTACCCAAGCCTTTTTATCTTACTTCCAGCTCCCTCTCCGATATGATACTGGTATGGAGCTTTTGACCTCTTTCAAGAAAACCTCTTTGATCCGCCTTTCCGCTCATGTCCAGGAATGGCGACGAAGACGAAGCTTATGTCGAGCTCCCCCCTTCGAATATCAGATCTATATGGACTGGTTCCTTCACTCTCTCTTAGCTCCCATTGGCAAATATGTCGCCTCCCATTTCCCTCAAACCGAAGAAGCCGCCCTCCAAATAGCCTTGAAATATGACCCGATCTATGCTCAGTCTGGTTATGTTTATACCGTCCTCCCTGACCTCCCCAGGCCCGGTGGTGCTAACGCCCAGGGGGCATCTCATTCCGCCGACGGTATCATTGGAGCCCTTTCTCATCCGTATGCTCAACCTCCTATGGGCTATGGTCTCCCTCAGGGAGGGGCCAGCACCTCTATCACTCTTCCCCCTCCCGGTAGCATGTATCCAGGATACGGCATGACTCCTCCTTTTGCCCAACCTCCTGCTTACCTCAATGTTGCCCAACCTAACCATTACCTTTATCCGCAGCCTGGTGCACCAGCTCCTCCAATGTATGTGCTTCCATCTCCCTTGCCTCCTCCAAACCCGTAACAACACCTACAGCCCCCTCCAGGGCAAGTATTTTCACAACAAGGCGCGACTAATCCCCCTTCTTCTCCAAGAAGGCGGAGAGGAAATCCAAACCAATCTGCCCCTAGTACTCGGGGACCGAATCCTCAAGGTGTTGACCCTAACACTGCTAACCAGCAACAGGCCGCTTCGCACAAAAAAGCCTTGTTCGTGTTGTGGTGTTTACGGTCATTACACCCACGATTGTCCCCTCTTACCACAGATGCAGCAGATGTGGGAGTCTCAAGCCACATTGCGCGGACAACATGCGTCCCCTCATGCTCCTCCTAATGTGGCCACTAACCAACCAGCTGTGTTTACCGATCCTTTCCCTCAACAAGGATTCGTGGCTACCGAACCACCTGACGGACATGTCGCCACTCCACCTTCCATTTCTGGTTCCTCCGATTACCAAATCCTCATGATGAACTCTGATCCTTCCCCTCCCGTTGACCTTAACCTTCAAACTTGGTCTCGCCAGTACCCCACACCTTCCACTCAGTCTGCCCCCGAGTCCCCTTCTTCAGGTTCTACAGAGCCTCTTTCGACATGTAATGGTCCCTTGCATATCCCTCAGCCCAAATTTGAGGTCCATACCAAGATTCCTAAGGGAACATTACGCCGAAATGCTTCTTCTGGTCGAGCTGCTCATTTGTATAGCATAGTAGATGATTTGGCGCAGTCTCATGCTGCCATTTCCACATTGGAACTCCTCCAATCGTGCCCTTCCCAAAAGAAGGCTCTGCTATCTGCCATGGGCGCTATCGATCCTGCTGATGACCAAATGATTATTTTTGACGCCCATCAATCAGAACATCCTCCTCTTCCTGCTTCCGTTTCCTTCCAAATCCCAGTCAAAATCTGGAACGCTCACGTTTCCCGGTGTATAATTGATGAGGGGGAATCCACCTGCGTGATGTCTGCTTCGGTTTGGAAGCAACTCAGATCTCCTGAGTTGACCCCTTCAAAGATCTCCCTTCGAGCGTGGGATGGCCACGCCTCCTAGCCCATTGGCCTCTTCCTTAATTGTCCTATCACTCTTGCGGGCAAGACTGTTTGCGTTGACGTCGAAGTCATCGACGCCCCTCTAAACTACAACATTCTATTGGGGCAAAGCTACACCTATGCCATGTCTGCTGTCCCCTCCGCGGTTTTTCGCAAGATGTCTTTTCCTCACAATGGAAAGATAGTCACCATCGACCAGTTGAATTATCATGAGCCAAAGTCTTAGACCTCCCCTGAGACAACCATCTCTTTTGTAGCCAATAAGCAAATCGTCAATTCTTTGACCAGTGTCTCTCCCGGCGTCTACAAAGACTCCTATTTTATTGGAACCTTCCTTGGTCTTCCTCCTCCTCCTGTATCTAACCCCAGCTCATCGAATGTTTGCATGATGCAATCGTCTCAGGCTGCTCTCAAGCAACCTGCTTCGGCTAGTGAGAAACCACACTCTCCGCAACCTGCTCCTAGCCCTTCACCTGCAGCTGGTAGTCATGAGCCTCTTTATCCTCCTGGAATGGTTCCTCTAAGCCTTAGCCATTTAGGAGCTGTCCCAACTGGCCATTACCCCTCTGGTCAGATATCGTTCCTAGCTCCCCCACTAGGAGTGTCCACGGTACCCGTCATGGCCACCCTCTCTCTTCCTAACCTGACCCTTGGGATTCCCGTCTGGTACCTTGATCCTCCAACCCCAACCTTGCCTGGTCAACCCAAACCTTATCTTTCTTTGACACCGGTTCAACTGGTCCCCAAGCCTTCTCCCACTGCAACAGTGCCTCAATCACCCCAACAGGAACCACCTCCTGTTGCGATCGCTTCGGGTAAGAAGGGAAAAGCTTGCAAAGGGGCATCAAAGGACAAGGCTGCCCCAACAAACCCTACCCCTCCTCAGCCTCCAAAGCATACCATCCAGTGTGCTTTGTGTGATGTTTTCGGTCACACCACCCATTCCTGTCCTAACTTGCCTCATCTCAAGCCCATGGTTAATGTCGTGTTCCCTGATTCCACGGTCCTGGAAGCCTCTATTCCTTCTGCGACCGCGATCAAGAACCCCAAGACTATTCACACCAACCACCCCTGTGCTTTGTGTGATCTCCATGGCCATTACACCCATCTTTGTCCCCACCTTGAGGACTTTCGCACCTCTCTAGCCGCGGTCCACCAATTCGAAGCCAAGCGCAATGAGTCCACCTCTCCCCTATTTGTGCATTTTTCTTCGGCAGAAATACTAGACATGACTGCTCCCATTAACATTCCCCCTCCTGATGTTGAGATGATGGAGCCTTCATCCACCATTTTCTACTTTTCATCATCCATGAGACCCTCGAGGAACATTCCCTCTGAATCCTCCCCTGTTGTTTCGCTTGACCTTCCTTCAGCGATCACCCTCGGCTCAACATCGGTAGATCCTTTATCTGCTTACTTTTCCATCACCCCTTGTGACGATGCGCATGTGAACCTCTCTTCTCATGATGATGAATTAGGTAGCTTCGCCACGTCAGGTGGTCTTTCTTCCACCAGTCGCCCCATCTTCTATCACGATGACGACATTATGGATGAAATCCCCACCCCTGACTTTATCCATTTCCCCTTACATCGAACCCATGTGTTTGCACCACATACCCCTTGTGGCCATTACATTGAAACCCAATTTTTGGGTAATGGGGCACCCACATTCGAGAGACCAAGAGAAGTAATTCTCCACAACTCTCCTAGTGTATCTAGTCGTGCCGACTTTAGTACCATTATTCTTCCACATTTAGAAGAACCTCTAGAGTCCCATATCACTTTAGATCACTCTAAGGATGATACCCCTTATCATTCCTTCATCTTACATCAACAACTCCATCTCTTAGACATTGTTGTTGACCAACCTATAGCTTTTCTACAAGAGCATCAGTTCATTATCTCCAACTCCTCTCTTTGGGATAGGGACACTAGGTATGCCAACCCAGAAACTTAAAGTCCATTTGCTTCCTATATGCAGTACCAAAAGAGATTGGTAATCCTCCATTCCCTTTCTCAAAAATGCATAACCATAACGACAACAAATGGTGCACCACATCATTAAAATATGTTTAGATTCCCCCTTTTCTAAATACATTTTGGCATGACCACACCATGCTTGGGGGCACATATGCCCCTCAACCATAACCCTCCTCAAAATCGAATTTCTTCACTTGCAACACTCATACTAGGGGCACCATTTGGCCTCCATACTTATCTATGCTCGTGTTGATGTTTGTCATGAGTTACCATCTTGTACTCATATTTTCATGGTCCCCCATTGGACCTTTACTGTGTGGCAGCACCAGCATGTCGCCCTTATTTAGAGCATCCAAGTTGAGTCATCATCGCATTCATGGAGTCTATCCCGATTTCCTTTGTACCCCGCCATAGTCCTCCATCCTTCATTGCTTGGTCCCTCTCTTGTGTTGCACATTATGGCCTTCAGTCCCACTGTCCCCTATCCCTCATGATATTGTGTCAGTCACTGCCATGTCATTCATGCCCTTTATGCTCTAACAAGGGAAGTCATCCATTCGCTACTCAGTCCCCTCCATTTCATCATCATCATTGGTATTAGTCTGTCCGTCGCTCTACTATTTTCTCTTGTGCCTTATTTGAGGATCTCTCATTGCCTCACCTATGGCGGACCTCCTTCTATCGACATCATCTCCTTCATTCCAGAAGACAGGTCTAGAGGGCGGTGTACCTTGGTTCCAGCTTCCACTCTTGTTCAGTGCCTCGGATCAGGCAAAGGGATCTCTCCTTCCCCTTTGACTTGATTGTTTCTCCACTCCAGCTCCTTTCAGCATGCTCGAGATCCGTATACTTGATGTTTCAGTGATGCAGCAGCCGCTCTTGGTGATTCCCAGGTTTGTGTGAGATGTCTCAACCCTCATGAGGGGGTGGCCCTGCAGGTAGCCCCCCACATGCCCGGATGACCTCTTCCTTGCAGCCTTTGATGCAGCTCCATATATTTGATGATGTTGGCCTTAGCCACTTGCAACACCTCTTTGAGTTGCATGTATCAGTAAGATTTTGTGAGCCCTTCCCTGCTTATAGGGGGTATTTGGGTTGTATTTTTATCTCATGTACTCAGATATTATTGTATAATTCCTGGCTGTTATCCCAGGCACATCATGTATGTGTGATCCCTCATTGTATTTTTATCTAGCTCATCTTTATGCCGAATGTACTTTATGGTTCGGTCCCTTTTTTACTGGACACACTATTATTTTTTACTTTGTCTCGGCGGGCATAGGTATGCCTCCCCCGCCACCTTTAGCACAGGTACCCTCTCATAAAAAGAGACTTGTTGCACTTGCACGTCTCGTCTCCTCAGGGTCTATTTCTTCAGCACCTTAGTCTACCTCACATTTCTCTCTCTGACTTCCCTCTTGATGTCTGGTGATTGAGTTCTTACAACGTACTTCGGTCATACAATTTGCTCCTAACACTCGCACACTGGGGTGTAGTCTGTTACACCATTTTTTGGTCATCTAACCTCTTATCATTAGATGGACCCAAGTACACCATGTAAGACTAATTTTACGCTAAGTAAAATTGCTTTCACTATGGTAAATAACTTAATAAACCACATTTATTAGGTTGTTTATGGTTTAAACAGGAAACCCCGAAAGGAAATATTAAACAAACCTATTTTGTTTGATTTTCCTCATGGAATAATTAATTAAACCATAATTTAATTATTATTCCTAGTCATGTTTAACCCAAAACAAAGAAATTAATTAGATAAACCTTTATTTATCTTATTATTTTCTAGGAATAATTATTTAAATCTTATTTAGATAATATTCCTTGTTAAATATGACCAAATCACCCACAAATAATTAAATAAATCATTATTTATTTGATTATCCTTAAACCACTTCCTTAAAAAGATTAATAAATCATTTATTTATTTATTATTGACAAATAAAGGGATTTGACCCAAGTCAAATACTTTTTCCCTCCAACAAATATAATAAAATATTCCATAAAAGGTGGATCTAGATTTGGTTAACATTATTTTAATCATGCACCAAGATCTAGAATGACCCAATATTTTGTTATAAATAGGAGGGTTTTTCCTACCATTCTTCTCCTTTTGTTGCCTATTAGATCACTCTGGATCTAAACTCTTGGTCTGACTTTGAGCCATTATCATTGTCATATTTTCCATTATTTGCTGTGTGAGCTCCCTTTGAGTTCTATCTTTGTCTGAGTTTTCTACACCAACAGGAGAGAGAAATGCTAGATCTGAAGTGCTGAGGACTTCCAAGAACCCATCCCATTGAGGAGAATTGGAAACATCTTCTTGTTTTCCTCCCAGGTGCCCTTAATACAAAATTCTTTCAGAAAACATTGTTCTTGTCTTGTCTATTGGATATATGGAGCAAACCCTTAATTTTACTGCTTAATGTCTTTCTATGCATAGATCTGGTTTTTTGCAGCTCTTGTCTTGATCAACTAACTGCAGATCTGAAGATGTTGGCAGCCACTTTTGATGTTAGGGCTATTATTTATGCGTAGCTAAAGTGGTATTTTTCGTACACATCGACAAAGGATTCATACTAACATTTTCTTATATTTTTGGAGTTGGTTTGACAAAATTCTACCATAAAGTGTTCTATCTCTTTCCAATTTTCCCTAGTCATTGTTGACAAGTACCTGTTTATTTTTAAAAATATTGAGGAGGATAACATATGATTGATGTATAATTCCACCCATTGGGTGAATCCATCACTATTTGATGCTTTAACAAGTCTAGTGAAGGTGAAACTCAATCTTGTCATGATGGACAAGTCCATCTCTATTTGATGCTTTAACAAGTCTAATGACAGTGAAAAATCGATCCTTTTTCATGTTTAGAGAGTTCGAAAAATATACAACAAGAAAAGTCCACAAGTTTTTTTTTGTATAATAATCCCTTAGATAACAAAAAGTGAAAAATAATATGTGAGAGGACCTCCTAACTATGTTTGACTAGGGTTTTCTATTCTCATATACATAATCTATTTGAGTCCGAAAAAGGGTTAAACTTTTACTGAGTAAATGTCGTTTCAATTCCTTTTACGAGCTCAAAAGGACAAGTGCTCAACAATCTTTTCATATTTTGAGAGTCTGAAAATAGTTGGAAGAGAAATCTAGAGGGGTTCCTTTTTCGTGTTTAACAAAGCTTGAAAAAGAGATAAAAGTGTTCTTTGAGTTCCTTTTTCATGTTTAACAAAGCTCAAAAAAGATATAAAAGTATGCTTTGAGCTCATTTTCATGTTTAAAAAAGCTCGAAAAGGAGATAAAGGCGTGCTTTGTGGTTTCACTTTTTTGTACGTTTGAATGAGTCTGAAAAATATAAAAATGTATTCATATCACTGGATTTCAATTTAATTTAAAAGCAGGGAAAGATAGAGAGAACTTGGAATTTTCATGTTTTTACCAGAATGAAAATAATAGCAAAATAAGCTCAGGATTTTCATGAGTTTAATGAGTCTTGAAAATAAAATCCGAAATGGACTCGAGACAGGTTTCATTTTTATACAAGATTGAAACATAGGAAAAATCATGCTTGAGAGTAGTTTAATTTTTACACAATCTTAAAATAGAGAAAATTGTGCTTGAAATAAGTTTGTTTCATTTTTACACAAGCTTTAAATAGAGGAAAAATCATTCTTGAAAGTGGTTTCATTTTTACACAAGATTGAAATGTAGAAAATCGTGTCTGAAATAAAATTGAATGGTCCATGCAAGAACACATGCCCCCCAAGCTTCATTTCAGTCACCTAATTACACTACTGGTTACTATTAGCTAGATGGAATGAAGGTTCATTTATGAGATTAGATGAAAGAATCGACTTAATTAGGAGAGGATTTGTTTCATTTTTTAAATGAGCTTGACACATGAAAAGAACTATGCTCATAGAACTTTGTTTCATTTTTTAATGATCTTAACACAAGAAAAGGAACTATGCTCATGACTTGATTCATTGTTTTAATGAGGTTAACACAATAAAATAACTATCCTCAAGAACTGATTCATTTTTTAACAAGGTTGACACAGTAAAAGAACTATCCTTAAGACCTTATTCCTTTTTTAATGAGGTTGACACAGTAAAATAACCATCCTCATACCAATAGAAAGAGGAGGGTAAGATCTTCTACCTGGTCCAGATGACACGAGAAATGGTCCACAGAATCTATCGTAATCAACCGCTGAATTTCGAGGGTAAAACAGGCTCAGAGCACTAAAATTCGAATGAGAAAGGTGAAATGGTAAAAATTATTTTGTAATTTCTTAATTTAATAGTCTTTTTAATTAATGTATGCACATTTACCAAAATTTCTATGGTTTTTACACATTTTCACTATTTAAACAAGTATTGTTAATCCATTTAATGGTTCTTTGAGTAGGTTTGTAGCTTATTACAATGAGTTAGTCGGGCATGATCATGAAATGCAATTTTGACCACAAAGCACACTTTTATCTCTTTTTGGAGCTTTGTTAAACATGAAAAAGGAACTCAAAGCACACTTTTATCTCTTTTTCGAGATTTTTTAACCACGAAAAGGAACCCCCCTGGAGTTCTCTTTCCTCTCTTTTCAGACTCCCTAAATATGAAAATATTGTCGATCACTTGTACTCTCAAGCTCATAAAAGGAATTAAAATGACAACTACTCAATATAAGTTTAACACTTCTCTAAACCGAGATAGATTATGTTTACAAAAAAGGAAAACCCTAGTTGAACATGGCTAGGAGGTTCTCTCAGGTATTATTTTATGCTTTTTCAAATCCGAGGGACTATTATATGAAAAATAGCTTGTAGAATTTTCTTTTCGTCCATTTTTCACACTCTCTAAACATGAAAACAGACTGAGTTTTCACTGTCGTTAGACTTGTTTAAGCATCAAATAGAGACGCACTTGTCCATCATGACAATATCAAGTTTCATGTTCAGTAGATTCGTTAAAGAATTAAATAGTGATGGATTCACCCGAAGGGTGGAATTATACATCAAGCATATGTTATCCTCCTCAAGCTTGTTAAAAAATAAAGAGGTATTGGTCAGCAATGACTGGGGAAAGTTGGACAGGGATAAAACACTTTATGGTATCAAGTCGCTTTTGAGCATGACACTTATTCACTTCATCTTCATGATTTTTTGGTTGGGTAATATTCTTGACGGTCTATCATACCATCCATCACTTCGGTTTTGGGTCAAATGATGCCAATTCATTCAGTGTCGCCGATATGTTCAAGATAAGTCACTCAGTTATTCCTCATCCTTTGTAATACTGATAAACCTTCATTTCGCGACCGCCATACCTGAGAAGTCGCTTCCTATAGACATCATATCATCATACAGGAAGTTTATTGAGAAACAACCTTTCAGTACCTTGGAGCTTGCTTACATCAACAACAGGTTTCTCGCCTCCGGCAAAAGGTTGACATCACAAGCCTTCGAATGAAATAATTTGTATGGTGTTAGACATAAAATCATCTATTCACACCATGCAGAATGTATTGCAGTACCTTGAGATCCATTATCACCAATGGTGGCTTCTCTCATGTCTGTTAATGACTCACATCATTGGTTGGAAATCATAGGGTTTCTTCCAATGTCAGACATCAAACCACATATTCGCATGGTTAGACTCGTACTTTAAGCGATCGAGTGAATGACATAGAAGACCTCAGATCTAGTTTCATCAATCTGGGCTATGATTTTAGGACTAGTATGGAATCATCCGTACAATGGTCATTATTCAAATGGTCATCCTATCATGGGTCTATATCTGTAGATGACTTTTTGATGTTATGATAGTTTATGTGATGAGCATGGGATATGCCTCCCTTATAAATTCATGTCCAAGATGAAAAAATATCATGATGTAATGTATTATAATTGATGTAGGTTGTCATCCGCTTCAGTTCATCCTCATCACTTCGTAAAGAAAGTCACTCAACATTATCATTTTGACTTCATGATTTAGCGGGCAGCTGTTACAATTCAATCTGGGAATCATCCCAAAAAATAGATAAATATATATTAGGGTCTATCATAATCTAAATTAGTTGCTACATGCCTTAAAAAAGTCATTTGATTGGTGGTTTTCCTTCATGAAAGTTTCACCGATTAGATGCCAGTTGAAGTGCCCCATTGAGCCATCAACACACCCCTAGATAGGTATAACTGCTTTGCAGATAATCTACTCCCATGCGAGGTTACATTGTAGAGGATCAAGGGCCACTTTATAGTGCATTGGTCGACTGGGAGCAATTTTTTCATTGGATTCCATGAATCTTCCCAACCTCTCGTGGCTTCTATAAGTCGTTCTAGCTTTCACTTCATTTGATAGCTACAAATATGGAACCCATGGAGCCATTAAACCTCTTATCCTCCTATTCCCATGAAAAATTAATCCTCTTCATCCATTTTTAGGAAAAGAATTCAATGAATCATTTATGTCAAATACCTTCATATACTTATAAATAGAGCATTGATCATAGTGCACAAGAGGGAAAGAATATGTGTTAAGTAGAGTTATGTTGGTGAGATCTGTAATATCCCTATTTTAATACTTTTATTAGAATTTTGACAATACTAAAGGTTAAGTGGAGCTAAAGGAAAACTATATGTGTGGACATATTATATTTTTTAAATTAATAAACGTGGAATTTTAATTATTGTGCAAAGACTAGAGTATATTGGAGACTAGGATTCAAGTCCATGAGGATGGAATTAAATCCAAATACTTTAAAAAATTCTCCAAAAATCCTTGGAGAAAATAAATTAAATTAAAAATATTAGATTACAAATAAAAATATAAAATATACCTGAGTAAAGTGGAAAGTTATTGAGAAGATGTGAACTAAAACAAGGAAGAGGAAAAACCTAGTTTTAAAGAGATTTTGCGGAAAAAAAGTAAAGCATGGGATAAAGGAAAATAACATCCTGATTTAACTAGACGCAGTTATGGAAACATGCTGAAGGGAAAGCGGGCTTAAATAATCCATTCCAGGGTAGAAAATAGGTTGTCTACAATTTGGAGCAATTGGTCTCTGCTCTGGGGGAGCTGTGGAGAAAAAGCTCAAGGTTGGGTGGAAATTAGTCTTTACCGAAATTGGTATGCACAGTTAATTTAACTTTGTCTTATGGTTCTGTTTTTATGATGGGAATTATTGTATTAGAGTAATGGTGTTTTATGTATAAATATAAGTGGAAAAATAATCTTTTGTAAGTTATTAAATAGTATAATTGAATTTCATTATGGTTAACTATATAGAGTCTAATGTATTTAACATGAAATAACTATAGTAGATATAGTTTAGCTCTATATATTTATATAGACTAATTAAATTAGTAAACCAACAAACATAATTTCAAAATCCAGTTAGGGGGGTTTAAATCTGCTGTTAGGTTGTAAGAATTTAGATATTAAACTCAGAAAATACATCATTAGAGGTGGAAAGGATGTTAAGAGAAAAATTTAAGATTATTATTCTATAAACCATAATGAAACATAAATATAGATACAGTGAGAGACAATTGTCAATCTGGAAGAAAACATGATTGCACAAATTAAACCTAAATACCTCTATTGTACATCAAATACAAAAGTTGCATATATCTATTCAATATTATGGTCAAATAAGAAATTAAAGATTAGTTACATATTGATTTACTAGAGAATAGGACAATTGTACATATAACATTAAGTATAACTGATGTTTAAAAATAATAGGTATTTTAAATACTACAATAAAGTGAAAAAACACATATACAAACTCCTTATAAAAATGAATTCTTGTCATCATACTAAGAACAAAATTTTGTATTAAAAATGATAGAACATGTCATCATATACTGTCATGATTACATTGACTCAAATCAAAAGTTTTGTTTAATAATTACATAAATTATACATGAATAAATAATCTTGAGTTTAGTGGATTGAATTATTGGCATGGTATCGACCAATCGATAAATAGAAGGAATAAAAGTAATTGTCAAGGCTTGTGAGTAAGAATTCACAAGTTGATGAGTGGTGAATTGCGAGAGGTGTAATACCTGTACAGGAAATCCATGTGGAGAAGGGTTATAATTTAATTATTATGTTAATTAAATTAACCATATCAGATTTGATAATTGGACAACTGTAATTTCAATAGAAAATTACCTTACGAATCAATTGGAATTTCTGAAAATCCTTTCTATGTGAAAATAGGAAGAATATTAATTATAAGGATATAAAATACAACGAACTATATTGTAAAGTAGTAACAGTATTGAAATCATCAAAATAAATTTACCTATATTCTTGCAGACGGGGTATTTAATGAAAACCTTGAATGATCTCGAAGAAGGAAGAATATTTCCGTATAATAAATCATTTTATTAATTGAGGGAAATTAATAAAACGATAAGTACTTCCTAAATGAAGAAGTGAAATATCTTATACCAATTTATTTTCTATTGTTTTCAATAATTATGAATGTAATTATGTAAACTGAGAAGAAGTAAAAGATATATATATATATATATATATATATATATATATATATATATATATATATATATAAGACATAAATGTAATTATATAAATAAAACTGACTTCTATCATTAAAGACAGAGTCATTAAAAATATATCTCTGTGGTATACATAAATTGTAATTCTATTAAAAATAATAAGAAATTGGAAATCCATTTTAATTATCGTTAATTACCAATCATTCCCATACATCATGGATAGTATGGAATAACGAGAATTATTTTGTCTGCATCGTTGCGAAGCAAACCAGAAAAGAGGAAAAGGGACACAAGTCAAAAGTGAAATTATACAAACGTAACTAGAGATTATTATAAACATTATTGACTATGATAATAAACTAATTATATAAACAATTACAATTTGCTTTCCCTACCATTAGGGTTTGCGGTAACAACGAAAATTAACAACATCGTGGAGGATAAACAATGTTAGAATCGTTAGGGTAAACGATTATTGACTAGGCTATTCATACTGCCCAACGAGATATTAAAAGTATAAATAATTTCTCATAGCGAAGGAAAAATGAATGTGGAAAACAAATTCAAAATCTACATGATATCGAATACGAAAATAAGGTAAAAATATAGAAACAGAGAAGTAAATCAGAGGGTTAATGTAAACGTATATAGTCTCAGAGAGCATAAATAAAGCCAAGATAACTATGAGGAATTAGATGAGGAATCGAATTGCAAACATGGAAATTATATTACAGACTGAGACATATTAATTAAATACCATTCTGTGGAAAACTAAAATAACTCATATATATGTGAGAGGAAATAAATAATTGGGGAAAAACCTATTCATAAAATGTACATTCAATTCATGGTAAATTCATGAGGACGAATTCACAATGAAAACTGTAAAACCAAATAATTTATTTACATGAACAAATTCCATTATGAGAATCAAAGGAGAAGAAAAACAATTGATAAAATAGCCACGACCATTGTGAATTGTACCAAAGATAGAACTCTCTTAATGTAACTCAGTGGGAAATCGATTTAACTTATCGGTGTAAGAATTTAACGAATTGCCTCAGGGCTTACCATGTGTAAGAGGGCTGAATGAAAAGGCTACTATACTACCCTGAAAATAAAACCAACAGAAAACTCATATTAGTTATAGGAAGAATGTGACAAAGTGGATTCAAAAATTATTCAAGAACACGAAATACAGTAAGTTGTGGGAATAAATTAAATAAACAATAATTATTTAGCTGAAGCTGGGTATGCTATTGTAAGAAGAAAAAAATGGATGGGGAAATGCATAATGGCCTTGGTGGTGAACCATAGCCGAACCCTCATAGGAAATGAACAAATGGAAATGAAACAATGAAAAATGGCTTGGCATCGAAACCTAACGAGGAGGATGGAGGGAGGAGATATGACCTCATATCCACCGTCAACGTGGCACAAATTTGTAGTTCAGTGGAGCGTAAAAATCAAAATATCCATGTGTTTGAGTAAATGCAAAGGACAAACCATTAAACCTCCATATCCTCAAACAGAGAAGCATTACGGGAAGGCTAGCACTAATTTAATAGAATTGATATGACAAACAATCAAATAAGCATGGGAAATTATACATATTGGATTTGGCATTTAAAGCATAGGGTAAGAAAATCAAACATTGCATCAAAAATCCCATTTCGTAAAACAAATAATATATCAATAATAAGATATGGCTAATATTACTAAGGTAACGTGATATTTAGTTGATTCTAATATTATTCCAATATTAATGTAAAGAGGTCAAACGTTAAATTGGAATAAGATTCCAAGGTTAACGTAATGAAATGAAAGGGTTAATAAATTGACTAGGAAATAAAAACGCAACCTTGAAATTTTATAGTGATATGCTAATCATTTATTCGTTGACTAGACAGTAGAAATGAAACCCTTAAATGGGTCTAAGTCCATACATGGATATCGAATCCTGGTGATAATAATATTTGATTATTCGTTAAAACTTTAAAAGAGCTTTTATAAGCATAAAATATGAGTAATGGTATTGAATATAATTAGAATTAAGACCTTGGATAATAGGTATGAAGTTAGAATGTGGTTACATTTTTAATAGATAACTTTAATGTGGTACTTATTGAATTTATCATGTTAATCAAAATGCTAGCATAGGAATAGTATTAACAAGAGGTAAATTAATAGTAAAATAAAATACTATGATAAAAGAATTCATGTGTAGTGACAAAATGTAACAAAAGACAAAAAAGGTTAAATTATGAATTATGGAAACATGATATGCTAGTATGATCATCATTGTCAACATATTTCTAGAAACACTTATTTCGTTATAAAATATGTTGATGACAAAAAGTCGAAATGCTGTAAAATATGGTAATACGACGAAATTAAATAAAGTCAATTACGACAAAGTAACATAAAGGGTGTAAATGGATTTTTTTTTTTTTTGGTAAGTAGAGTTTTTACAAATGGTATCAGAGCCCATGTTCAAAATGTTGGGCCTATGTGTCCACACATAGAAAAAAATAAAAAAAAATAAAATAAATAAAAATAAAATAAAAACCCAAAATTATGTTGGTATAAATTATTTAAAAATTTCATAATATGATGCACTAATTTATTTCTGTGTACAGTGATTAAGTGTAGAAATGTACAAATATTATAATGAGTGATTGAGGACAGTTGTACGTGGATATTGGGGGTGAGGGATATCCACCAGATCAAAATTCTCAATTGTTGGACATGAACAAAGATATGCAGCGAGAATTGGTTCAACTGAGAACAATCAATGAATGACAGTTGCAAGATAAATAAGAGCAAGAGAGGTTGATCAAAGAATTATCCTAAAGGTCCATTCAAAAAAGTGAAGACCCTGGGAAAAAGGGGAAAGATTTTGAAACCAATTCATAAGGATCTGAGGGTGGTGAAGCATCCAGACAACAGTATAGAAATAAAAAGGAATTGCAAGGAGAATTCCATAAAATCAAACCTCAAACTTTTGATGGTAAAAAGGAGGAGGATGCAAAAGCTTGGCTTCTAAACATGGTTAAATAATTTCAATTTTATGAATATGGAAGTAACTTGAAAGCCAAATTGTCCATTTACCTACTACATGTTTAAGCTACCCTTTGGCGGGAAGAAACCAAAATGGTACATGTGCTGGATAAAAAAAGGGTTACTTGGGAGGAATTTCAAACCAAATTTAAGTCTAGATATATGAACAAGAGATATTATGATGACAAAGCCAAAGAATTTCATGAAATGAGATTGGGACAACTCACAATTGATGAGTTTGTTACCAAATTCACTAACTTGCTTCGTTATGTTCCTTCTGTTATAGAGGAAAAGGCTAAATTACAATGATTTTAAAACTCCCTACCTACTATCTATAAAGAGATAATAGAATTTGAAAATCCAAAGACAATGGATGAAGCTGTTCACAAAGAAATACTGTGTTACCAAAAGTTCAAAGTCAGAAATGATCAGCTAAAAATTTGGCAAAATAAACAAAAAGGGAAGAGTGACTCTAATGTCAAAACAGTAAAACCAGCATACTGGAATTTTTTTGGGAAAAACCATCAAAGGAAGAAATTTAATAAGACTGGAGAAAACCAACCATCACAATCAAAGACTAGGTCTAAACATATGGATTCAAATAAAAAAAAAAGGTGTTGTAAAAATGAGAGAACAACTAAAGTGTTGGGGATGTGGAGAACCTCACCTGTTACGTGACTTTTCTTAGAGAACAGTTCATAACATTCAAGTGTTACGAGAGGAAACTACTGTAAACGACATTGCTCTAAACATTCATAAGATTAGTGCTGCACTTGAAGATCATGAGACTAAACACCAATCAACCATGATATAAATCTAATGTATGATTCTTGAACAACTAGTTTATTTTTTGATATATCCAGGAGAAAATTTAAGCTATGTAAGTCCACAAATGGTGGAAAAGTGTAAGTTGAAATCCAAACAATTTCAGCAAGCATGGCTAGTGCAGTTAGCTACAGGAACAAAAAGAAAATTTATCCATAAACTTCCAAAATCCATTGTAAATTTAAATGGATATGGAACTGAAATGAATCTAAACATTTTTCCTCTAGGATCATGTGATTTGTTAGTGGTAATGGACTGGTTAGAGAAGCAGAAAAAAATAGTTACATGCTTAGATAAAAAAATTCATTGTATAGATGGTGAGGGAAGAGGTTTGATAGTGAAAGGAAAACCAAAACCCATATCAATCAAGCTAATTTCTACACTATAGCTAAAAAGGACATTAAGAAAGGGCTATCAAGTGTATGCTATACAAGGGGAGGAATTGGGACAAAAAACTGAAAAAGAAGTTGTAGAAAATTTAATAGTAATCAGAGAGTTCAAAGATGTATTTCCGGAAGAAATCCCCCATGTACCCCCTGAAATATAAATTGATTTCTCCATTGAATTAGTACTAGGAGCTACACCTGTCTCTAGAGCACCCTATAGAATGAGTACTCATGAATTGTTAGAGCTAAAACTTCAATTGAAAGAGTTATTAGAAAAAGTATATATCGAACCAAGTGTGTCCCTTTGGGGAGCACCTGTAGTGTTTGTTAAAATTAAGGATGACACATTCAGAATGCACATAGATTACAGACAATTGAATAAATTGACAATAAAGAATAGATATACTCTTCCAAGGATAGACTACTTATTTGATCAAGTGAGAGGAGCCACTATCTTCTCAAAGATTGATTTAAGAACATGATATCATCAACTCATAATAAAAGACGAGGACATTAGTAAAACATCATTCTGAACTAGATATGGACACTATGAATTTGTAGTCCTATCCTTTGGACTTACTAATGCACCAACTACATTCATTTGTTTAATTAATAGTGTATTCAGAGGTATCTAGAAAAGTTTGTATTAGTGTTAATTGATGACATTTTGGTATACTCCAAAAATGAAGAAGAACACAAGGAATATCTTAGAATCATCTTACAAACACTCAGAGAACACAGGTTATACGAAAAATTCAGCAAGTGTGAAATTTACGAGGACAAAATTCAGTATTTGGGTCATGTGAATTCAAAAGATGGCTTTGCAACAAACCTAGAGAAAATACAAGGCATAATGGATTGTCCTGTACCTACTGATGTCCCAGGCATAATGTCCTTCATGGGTATTAGTGGATACTACTGTAGATTTGTGGAATGATGTTTAGCCTTACTCTATCCTATTACTTCCTTGCAAAAAAATGGAGTAAAGTTTGAATGGACAGCAAATTGTCAAAACAGTTTTGAACAATTAAAAAATAAACTAAAAACTACCCCCATATTGAATATTTCTAATCCAATTAAATAATTTGTAGTATGTACAGATGCGTGTAGAAGGGTTAGGAGGAGCATTGTTGCGAGAGAATTTGTTCATAGCATATGAGTCAAGAAAATTAAGAAACATGAACAGAATTATATTGTATATGAATTAGAATTAGATGTCGTGATACATGCATTGAATATGTGGAGACATTATCTGTTGCGAAGGAAGTTCATACTAATGATAGATCACATAAGTTTGAAATATTTCTTTACTCAACCTGATTTAAATGCTATACAAGCTAGATGGTTATCTCTCCTTAGTCTGTTTATGTAACGTCCCTCCTACCACAATATTTTTTTTTTCCTCTATAGGTGTATTTTGAACTCTTTGACCCAGTACACATCGTTTTAATTATATGAGAATATTTCTTGAAATTTTTCTCTTACTTGGTATGTAAGTTTACCACTTATTTCGATATGGAAATTTTCAATATCTCAATCTACTAAACAAATTTTGGTCAATTATATTTTTCTCTGGTTGGTTTTGTTACCATTTTTCACTATCTCCTATAACCCATGATGTTTAATGTAAAATCCATTTGACTTTCATGGTCGATTGTCCCCAACCATCGAGCATTTCGTGGCACTTGAATGATTGAAATTTAATGGGTTTTACATATGAGAATTTCCATTTCCATAAGAAATCGAACCAACCTCTTATGTTGTCCCTATACACACATCGTATAAGTATTGACATTTGACTTAATTCGATTGGACATAATTCGACCTTCTATAGTTCCTTTCTCAGGTTTGCTTGATTACATGGTTATGCCATTTATGAATCATTGTTTTGTTTTTTGTCTAGTTGCTCACTTCTTCCCTTGCGTGATTTATTATGTGGCCACATCTCTCATGGCTATCCTTTGATATAATGCACCAAAGTACTGTGATTTGTTTATGACATTAATTTTTATGGCGTACCCGCCTGGTTTTATACCCTTGCTGGCTTATGTATATGCATGGGAGTATGGTTCTTGGTGTATGATTTTACTCCATTCGTACCGTCACCAGGACGACGGATCTATGCTTATGAGTGATGGATTTACAAGTGTTTTTGTTTATTATTTTCTTATCAATCGACTCATATGACTGCCTCTGAGAATTTAATGTATTCCCCTCTCTGTACGATATTTGTGGTTGGCGACTATGTATGAACTCGACATCGAGACCGAGGTCTCGATCCACGCCTGTTCTCTTCAGATTAAGACGCGTGGATGGTGAGATTTTTTTTGAGTTAGGGTTTCGACTCACCTTAAGTTGTGCCGCCCTCACATTGTTTCTCTTTCCATCTTTAGACTCTTTGGCTGTTACCAGTTTTCAGCCTTGGTGTATTCATCAGAGTTCGATGGCGGTGTGAGAGAGTTTATGCACCCAGGTAATAGTAAATTGACTTGTTTTAATGTTTATTGAAACCATGTTTCAGATTTATCTCAGTTCATTGATTTCCTACTGCTCTCGACTTCTGCTAATTGTTATACACAATAAATTTTAACTATCGTTTTCGTTTTTTTTCCATTCCAAGGTATTTTTCAACCTCTAGCGAATACATAATGTCGAAGGCTTTTGCGTCCTTCATGGCAATCTAGAAATCTTAGCGTGGGTGACTTAGTTAAATTTCGATGAGGAAGATTATGCTCTTCTCACATTTCAGTCCTCATCAGAAATTGGCGTTAGCTTTCTCGTCAAAGGGGTCCAAGGTGTGTTAAACGAAATAGCTGACCCTAGTTTCTTCTCCATTTTCAATAGATGAATTTCAACCTTGGGGAATTTACATGTTGTATGATATTGCAGAGGCGCTTCCCTTTCTAGGATGACCAAGGAGGTAACTTCTTTCTCTGCGATGACTTTCATGTCTGACCTATCATTTAATTTGGTTTAATTCATCGTTTTTATTTGCTTGTCTATCTTTTTGGCTGACGCAGGTAAGCGTCTACTCTGTGAAAATTTGGGGTTTCGGTGGTTTCCATACTATTTATCCTCGGAGCCCGTTAATATCATTCCTCTTTTGTTTCCTCATTGATTTCAGGTTGGTATTTGTGACTCGTTGCCTTCCTACAGCGAGACATTTCTTCCTAGCTCGTTTTGGGATCTCTAGAATCCGATATTCTGAACTTTCTCAGACACTCCTAATTTGTAATTTATAAGTGATGTTTGGTATTTGGGAATTTAAGAATTGGAATCCCGTCAACACATTTTGTTTTTATTTTTATATCGGTAGAGTTACATTCTCTGTTAATGATGGACTATGGACCGCTTAAATAATCCTAAATGAGAATTTTATTTTGTTTTTCTCTACTATTGGTAACAGTTATATTACTTGTACCCTTTTCAGTGTAATTTTCATACTGTCTGCAGACGCGAAACGTATTTATTTGCTGCTACGTTTAGTTTTCCCATTTATTTAACTATCAAGTTAATATTCTCTGATGATTTTGTAAACACTGGATACTTTCTTTTTATTAAGTGCACTCCAGGTATTCTTGCGGTATTTCTACAACAACTTATTCTCGTTTAATCCCGCTCCTAGAATAATATATATATATATATATTGATAATGTCTTATCAGTATTATATTATGCAATTTAATCTATGTACCTCAGCAAAATTGCTATATATTTCTAGAATACTTCGTTCATTCCTTTTGTTTTGGGTACTGGAATAACTTCAGATCTTTAGAATACTATTATGGCAATGATTTCATAAGGTTTTAGTACTCATCTCATTAGAATTTTTTATTTAAATTGTACTGGATAGAATTTATATAACTATAATTGGTTCTCATGTCTAGCATGCCATGTTAATCAGTACTGTTATCACCTATGTATCACAGGCCTTTTATTTCAGTACAAATAGCTGTGTAATATATTAAATATACATCTGTGTTTAGATTTTGAATTAGTTTAATTCTGTTGCTAAACATATAAGTATGCCTGTAACATACTCATATTTTTCCAATTTATTGAATTCAATATACTATAGCTACTGATCCATGGAATTTATACCAATTGTATACCCTGTGTTTTCTGCTTATTTATTTCACTGCTTATTTCAAATAAATATACTTTGTATCTAGTTTCCTTCCTCTTTGATGCATGTAAGGGTACTAGGCTTCCTTTTTCTATACCTAGGATTTAGTTCATAATAGAGAAGCAGATTAAAGTTAAATTGTAAATCATCTTTGGGAAATAAGTATTCTCAGATTTAGACCAGCTATGGTTTAGAGATTCTGATGAATTCCTTCCCATAGATGTGATTCCTACAACTGTACAAAACTGAGAGGAAATTTTCTTCTACAGACTTATGTTAAATGTAGAGAAGAAACATTTAAATTTATATTTCTATTAAATATCTGCAACAATTCGCCATATTAAACAATCTGAATGTTATAGTTACAAGTGAATTATGAGCATACCACTTCTGCACTTGACCACTCCTCCCAACCTTAGAGTCCTTCTATCTCCAGGACTCACCCCCGAGCTGAGACCACCTCTAAAACAGACAAACCCCTTAATCTGTTCAGGAATAGCTTATTTAAGCTTTTGCTCCCCAGAGCCTGTTTCTAATTCTACATCCAAAATTATAGGATGCTTTTCTTCTTGTTTGCCTAGGCTTCCCATTTTAGGGATTTTTAAAGCTGATTTCTGCTTTTCCCAGCTTTTTACCTCTTCCGAACTACTCTCCACATCATTGGGGAAACTAGATTTTCCTCAAAATCCAATTTGTAAATAAATTCTTTCAAGGATTTTTGAAAGATTTTTGGGGAAAGTAATTTCCTTTATCCATCCTCATGGATTTAGCAAGTGATCTCATAATTCTCATTTTGGTCAATCTGCACAGAATTATTTTATTCATTTTCTCAAAATTAAATATTTAATTACATTGATAAAATACTTATCCATTTTGGGTCCACTCCCCTTAGGATTAAAGTTCAAATTTCTAGCTTTGAAAGAAAACACAAACTAGGGGTGTTACATATTCCCCCCCTGAAAGAAAACACCACCCTCGGTGTTGATATCTAACTACTAGAGCTCATTTTTTTCCAAAAAAAAATGGATATTTGTCCATCATTTTAGCTTCTCTTTCCCAGGTAGCTTCTTCAGCAGTAAAGTGCTTCCACTACACCTTTACTCTTGCTACCATCCGATTCCTCAATTTAATTTCTTCCCACTGCAATATTTGAAGCGATTATGGAAAGAACTCCCCTTCTGGCTCCACCTGTATCACATTCCAATCAACAATGTGAGAAGCATAATGTACATATATTTTTAATAATGAAACATGAAACACATCATGCACTTTAACATGGGGTGGTAAGGCCAGCTTGTAAGCTACTGGTCTGACCCTTTCTAACACCTCAATAGGATCACAATATCTAGGAGCTAGTTTTGCACAACTTCCATTATAAAGTGTGCTCTTTTTGGGTTTAATACGCAAGTACACATGTTCCCCCACTTTAAATTCTCGATGTACTCTCTTCTTATCAGCATAATTTTTCTGGCGATCTTGTGCTGTCTTGATGTTTCTTTGTATTTGTTTAACAATTATTTCAATCTCTTGTAAAGCATCTGGTCCCAACATTAGCTTATCCTCAGGTTGACTCCAGCTCAAAGGAGTACGACATTTCCTCCCATAGAGTGCCTCAAACGGACTCATTTTGATGGAGGATTGATAGCTGTTATTATAGGAAAATTCAGCTAAATGCAAGTAGTCTTCCCATTTTGATGGCCTATCCATCACATACATTCTCAACATATCTTCCAAAATCTGATTAGTTCTCTCTGTTGGACCATCGGTCTGAGGGTGATAGGCAGTACTAAAATTAAACTTAGTGCCCATACCTCCAAGTAGCCCTCTCCAAAAGGCTGTTGTGAATTTAGCATCTCTGTTCGAAACAATCACCTTTGGGACTCCATGGAGTCTTACTATTTCCTTCAAGAACACATCCACTACTTGAGCTGTCCCAAAAGTAGATTTCACTGGTATAAAATGTGCAGATTTAGTTAAAGTGTCTACTACTACCATCACTGAATCGTGTTGGTATTTAGTTTTGGGTAGCCCTGTTATAAAATCTATAGAGACTGTGTCCCATTTCCATTATGAAATCGGCAAAGGATTTAAAAGAACAACATGATGCTGATGCTCAACTTTAACTAGTTGACACTCCATGCACCTAGCTAAATATTCTGCTACATCTCTTTTCATTCCTGGCCAAAACAACTTCTTTTTCAAAGCTGTTACCATTTTCTGATATCCAGGATGCCCTGCATACGGCTGTTTGTGATATTCCTCTAAAATATCTCTTTTCAAGGACTCCACATTGGGGATATATAATTTTTTTTTATAACAGATCAACCCTTTTTGGTTTTGAGTGTAATCATTCATCTCTTTCTTTAGTGCTTTCACCTGTAGTGTTTCATAACTTGGATCCTGGTATGCTACCTTTTTCACTAAATCTTCTAAATCAAACTGCGCACTACTTCCAATGCTGTTTATATTTTGACAAGAATTTCTGCTCAAGGCATCAGCAATTTTGTTTTCTTTCCCTTTGATATGTTTTATGTCCATATCAAATTCACTCAGAAAATACAGCCATCTGGCTTGTCGAGCATTCAAATCAGTTTGGGAAAAGAAATATTTAAGACTAATATGATCATTCATCAAGGTAAATTTCTTTCCAAGAAGATAGTGTCGCCACATATTCAAGGCATGAATAACAACAGCCAACTCCAAATCATATGCACTATAGTTCTGTTCATGTGTCTTTAGTTTCCTAGATTCATATGCAATAACATAATTCTCCTACAAAAGGACTCCTCCCAAACCCTCTCTGCAAGCATCTGTACATACAATAAATTCTTTATCAGGATCTGCAATTTTCAGTATAGGGGCTATAGTGAGTTTTAGTTTCATTTGTTCAAAACTGTTTTGGCATTTTTCAGTCCACTCAAATCGAACACCCTTCTTTTGTAGTGATGTTATGGGATATGCTATGGCAGAAAATCTCTCCACAAATCTGCGATAATAACCTGCAATCCCCATGAATGATCTTACTGCTAAAACATCAGTTGGCACATGCCATTCTTTAATAGCCTTTATCTTTTCAGGGTCAACAGCCAACCCTTGTTCAGAATTAATATGTCCCAAGTATTGGATCTTGTCCTTATAAAATTCACATTTGCTGAATTTGGCATATAACTAGTTTTCTTTCAAAGTTTGCAGCACTATCCTCAAGTTCTCTTTGTGCTCCTCCTCATTTTTGGAATAAACTAAAATATCATCTATGAACACAAGTACAAATTTATCCAAATACTTGTTTAACACACTATTCATTAGGCACATAAAGGTGGTAGGGGAATTTGTCAAACCGAAAGGTAGGACTACGAATTCATAGTGACCATACTTGGTTCGAAAAGCTATTTTAATAATATCTTCCTCCTTAATTATAAGCTGGTGATAACCAGTCCTTAAGTGAATCTTTGAAAATACTGAAGCTCCTCTCACTTGGTCAAAACGATCATCAATTCTGGGAAATGGGTATTTGTTTTTGATAGTCAACGTATTCAGTTGACGATAGTCAATGCACATCCTAAAGGTTCCATCCTTCTTTTTCACAAATAGAACCAATGCTCCCCAAGGAGACAAACTAGGTTGGATATAGCCCTTATCTAGCAATTCTTGCAGTTGCATTTTCAGTTCTATGAGTTCCAGGGGGCTCATTCGATAAGGGGCTCAGGAAACAGGTGTTGCTCCCGACACCAGATCGATTGCAAAGTCAATCTCTCTTTTGGGAGGAAGATGAGGGATCTCATCTGGAAAAACTTCCTTAAACTCCCTCACTACTGGCAAAGCATCCAGCTGATTTTCTTCAGTTTTCTGTTCTATTTCTTCCACATGTACTGCATAAAATTGACATCCTTTCCTAGCTATTCTTTTTAATTGCAGTGCCGATATTTGTCTTACAGAGATGGGTTTCAATTTTCCTTCCTCATCTACACAATGCAAGGTATTATCCCAACAATTCATCATGGCCTTTTTCTTTTCCAGCCAATCCATTCCTATCAGCAAGTCATATGACCCTAATGGTGGAATGTTTAAATTTACTTCTATTTGGAAATCATTTAATTTGATTGTTGTTTAAGGTAACTTATCAGTTACTTTCCTTTTGGTGCCAGTGGCTAGCTGTACCAACCAAGACTGCTGAAATTTTTCAGTTTTAAGATTACATTGCTCTACAATTTTTGGACTAATGTTACTCAAAGAAGCACCCAGATCAATAAAAACAGTAACAGATTGGTCAGAAATATTACCCTCCATTTCCACCATGGTAGCTTGGTGCTCTGCTTGTTGATTTTCCAAAGCTGCACTGATAGTGGGTATATTTCTGGCTATGTCATTTACTGTGGTAGCTTCTCGATCTCTCATAATCATCTGAATGTTTCGGTGGGGACAATCCCTCAAGAGATCAGGTTCTCCACATCCCCAGCATTTTAAAGGTTCCCTCATTTTTACCATGCCTTCTTTCTTATTGTCTCCCTCTAGTTGTTTGGAACCCACTTGGGACTGAGCAGTTTGACTTTCTTTGGTTTTTATTAAATTTCTTCAAATAAGCTGGTTTCTATTTCTTCCCCTTGAATTCACTCTTATTTACCCAACTTTTTCCATGTTCAACCTTTCCTTTAAACTGTTGATAGTGTAATCTAGCTTTCCTCACTGCCTCATCCATAGTTTTTGGGTTATCAAACTTGATCTTCTCTTTGTACACAGCAGGCAAAAAGTTCAGAAACATTTGCACCTTTGCCTTCTCTTCACGAATGTAAGGGACATATCTCAACAGATTGGTAAACTTAGTAACAAAATCGTCTATAGTAAGTTGTCCCAGTGTAAGCTCATGAAATTATTTTTCTTTATCATCATAAGAACGTTCATTTAAGTAACAGTTTTTGAACTTAACCTGGAAATCTTCCCAAGTAACTGTATTTTCATCAATGGCATGAACCATTTTCGTCTCCTCCCACCACAAGGTAGCCTTACCTTGTAGCTGGTAGACAGCTAATATGGCTTTCAGATTGCTTTCATATTCATAGACTTGGAAATATTTAATCATATTCAGCAACCAAGCCTCAGCATCTTCCTCCTTCCCCCCATAATAGGAGGGAGGTTTGATCTTTCAGAATTCCCCCTGTAATTCCTTTTTCTACTTATACTGATGCCTAACAGCATCATCATCCTCAGACTCATCATTATTCCTCTTCCTGGAACCTTCACCCTCTTGGCTGTTTTGTGAAGTTAATTCTCTGATGAGATTTTCCTGCTCCTCACTGGAAAATGACAATCTGTCATTCTGGCTTCTTAGCTCAGCCATTTCTCGTTGCAAACTGTGCAACATAGCCATCACCGGAGCATTGGGATCTGGTGTATTATCTTCATCACGTAGATCAACATAAATTTCCTCACCTTTTGCCATTCCAACACCACTATACACTACACAACACAGATCATTAAATTTTTTTTTTCAACAGTAAATCATTTTTACGGTGAGCACACAACAACATTGAGCACAACAACAACAGCCTAGTTTCATGTAACATGAGCTCTGATACCATTTGTAGCGTCCCTCCTACCACAAATTTTTTTTTTTCCTCTATAGGTGTATTTTGAACTCTTTGACCCAGTACACATCGTTTTAATTATATGAAAAGATTTCTTGAAAATTTTCTCTTACTTGGTATGTAAGTTTACCACTTATTTCGATATGGAAATTTTCAATATCTCAATCTACTAAACAAAGTTTGGTTGATTATATTTTTCTATGGTTGTTTTTGTTACCATTTGCCACTATCTCCTATAACTCGTGATGTTTAATGTAAAATCCATTTGAATTTCATGGTCGATTGTTCCCAACCATCGAGCATTTCGTGGCACTTGAATGATTGAAATTTAATGGGTTTTACACATGAGAATTGCCATTTCCATAAGAAATTGAATCAACCTCTTATGTTGTCCCTATACACACATCGTATAAGTATTGACATTTGACTTAATTAGATTGGACATAATTCGACCTTCTATAGTTCCTTTCTTAGGTTTGCTTGATTACATGGTTATGCCATTTATGAATCATTTTTTTCTTTTTTGTCTAGTTGTTCACTTCTGCCCTCATGTGATTTAGTATGTGGCCACGTCTCTCATGGTTATCCTTTGATATAATGCACCAAAGTACTGCTATTTGTTTATGACATTAATTTTTATGGCGTACCCTCCTGGTTTGATACCCTTGCTGGCTTATGTATACACATGGGAGTATGGTTCTTGGTGTATGATTTTACTCCATTCGTACTGTCACCAGGACGGCGGATCTATGCTTATGAGCGACGGATTTACAAGTGTTTTTGTTTATTATTTTCTTATCAACTGGTTCATATGACCGCCTCTGAGAATTTAATGTATTCCCCTCTCCGTACGATATCTGTGGTTGGCGCCTATGTATGAACTTGACGTCGAGACCGAGGTCTCGATCCACGCCTGTTCTCTTTAGATTAAGACGCGTGGATGGTGAGATTTGTTTTGACTTAGGGTTTCGACTTACCTTAAGTTGTGCCGCCCTCACATTGTTTCTCTTTCCAGCTTTTGACTCTTTGGTTGTTACCAGTGTTCAGCCTTGGTGTATTCATTAGAGTTCGATGGCGGTGTGAGAGAGTTTATGCACCCAGGTAATAGTAAATTGACTTGTTTTAATGTTTATTGAAACCATGTTTCAGAGTTATCTCAGTTCATCGATTTCCTACTACTCTCAACTTCTGCTAATTGTTATACACAGTAAATTTTAACTATCGTTTTCGTTTTTTTTTTCCATTCCAGGGTATCGCTCAACCTCCAGCGAATACATAATGTCGAAGGATTTTGCGTCCTTCATGGAAATCTGGCTATCTTAGCGTGGGTGAGTTAGTTAAATTTCGATGAGGAAGATTCTGCTCTTCTTGCGTTTCAGTCCTGGTCAGAAATTGGCGTTAGCTTTCTCATCAAAGGGGTCCAAGGTGTGTTAAACGAAATAGATGACCCTAGTTTCTTCTCCATTTTCAATAGATGAATTTCAACCTTGGGGAATTTACATGTCATATGATATTGCAGAGGTGCTTCCCTTTCCAGGATGACCAAGGAGGTAACTTCATTCTCTGCGATGACTTTCATGTCAAACCTATCATTTAATTTGGTTTAATTCATCGTTTTTATTTTCTTGTCTATCTTCTTGGCTGACACAGGTGAGTGTCTACTCTATGACGATTTGGGGTTTCAGTGGTTTCCATACTATTTATCCTTGGAGCCCGTTAATATCATTCCTCTTTTGTTTCCTCGTTGATTTCAGGTTGGTATTTGTGACTCGTTGCCTTCCTACGATGAGACATTTCTTCCTAGCTCGTTTTGGGATCTCTAGAATACGATATTCTAAACTTTCTCAGACACTCCTAATTTGTAATTTATAAGTGATGTTTGGTATTCGGGAATTTAAGAATTGGAATCCCGTCAACACAGTTTGTTTTGAATTTTATATCGACAGAGTTACATTCTCTGTTAGTGATGGACTGCGGACCACTTAAATAATCATACATGAGAATTTTATTTTGTTTTTCTCTACTATTGGTAACAGTTATATTACTTGTACTCTTGTCAGTGTAATTTTCATACTGTCTCCAGACGTGAAACGTATTTATTTGCTGCTACGTTTAGTTTTCCCATTTATTTAACTATCAAGTTAATTCTCTGATGATTTTGTAAACACTGGATACTTTCTTTTTATTAAGTGCACTTCAGGTATTCTTGCGGTATTTCTACAGCAACTTCTTCTCGTTTAATCCCGCTCCTAGAATAATATATATATTGATAATGTCTTATCAATAGTATATTATCCAATTTAATCTCTGTACCTCAGAAAAATTGCTATATATTTCTAGAATACTTCGTTCATTCCTTTTGTTTTGGGTACTGGAATAACTCCAGATCTTTAGAATACTATTATGGCAATGATTTCATAAGGTTTTAGTACTCATCTCATTAGAATTTTTTATTTAAATTGTACTGGATAGAATTTATATAACTATAATTGGTTCTCATGTCTAACATGCCATGTTAATCAGTACTGTTATCACCTATGTATCATAGGCCTTTGATTTCAGTACAAATAGCTGTGTAATGTATTAAATATACATCTATGTTTAGATTTGGAATTAGTTTAATTATGTTGCTAAACAAATAAGTATGCCTGTAACATACTCATATTTTGCCAATTTATTTAATTCAGTATACTGTAGCTAGTGATCCATGGCATTTATATCAATTGTATACCCTGTGTTTTCTACTTATTTATTTCACTGCTTATTTCAAATAAATATACTTTGTATCTAGTTTCCTTCCTCTTTGATGCATGTAAGGGTACTAGGCTTCCTTTTCCTATACCTAGGATTTATTTCATAATAGAGAAGCAGATTAAAGTTAAATTGTAAATAATCTTTGGGAAATAAGTATTCTTGGATTTAGACCAGCTATGGTTTAGAGATTCTGATGCATTCCTTCCCATAGATGTGATTCCTACAATTGTACAGAACTGAGAGGAAATTTTCTTCTACAGACTTATGTTAAATGTAGAGAAGAAACATTTAAATTTATATTTCTATTAAATATCTGCAACAATTCGCCATATTAAACAATCTGAATGCTATAGTTACAAGTGAATTATGAGCATACCACTTCTGCACTTGACCAATCCTCCCAACCTTTGAGTTTGTCTATCTCCAGGACTCACCCCCGAGCTGAGACCACCTCCAAAATAGGCCAACCCCTTAATCTGTTCAAGAATAGCTTATTTAAGCTTTTTCTCCCCAAAGCCTGTTTCTAATTCTGCGTCCAGAATTACAGGATGCTTTTCTTCCTGTTTGCCTAGGCTTCCAATTTTAGGGATTTTTAAAGCTGCTTTCTGCTTTTCACAGCTCTTTACCTCTTCCCAACTACTCTCCACATCATTGGGGAAACTAGATTTTCCTCAAAACCCAATTTGGAAATAAATTCTTTCAAGGATTTTTGAAAGATTTTTGGGGAAAGTAATTGCCTTTATCCACCCTCATGGATTTAGCAAGTGATCTCATAATTCTCATTTTGGTCAATCTGCACAGAATTATTTTATTAATTTTCTCAAAATTAAATATTTAATTACGTCCATAAAATACTTATAAATTTTGGGTCCATTCCCCTTAGGATTAAAGTTCAAATGTCTAGCTTTGAAAGAAAACATAAACTAGGGGTGTTACAGTTTAATATGCAAATAAAACAAATTAAAGGAAATGAAAATAAGATTGAAGATGCTTTGAGTAGGAATGCTCATTAAATTTTGAACAATGTTGGAAGTAGTCTCAAATTTGAAATAGAATAAATGATATAGGAAGTGATGATGCAACATCAAAACTATGTGAAATTGCAAGAGAAATTGCAGAAAATTGAAATAGTGGGATATACTAAAAATTAGAAAGGACTAATTTAATACAAACAAAGATTGTATATTCCAAATGTAACACCATTAAAATGGGAAATTTTAAATGAGTATCATAAAACACCTTATGCAGGTCATCCTGGTTATCAAAAACTGATTTCAGCATTGAGGAAGAACATGTTTTGGCCAGGTATGAAAAAATATGTTGTTGATTATCTAGCTAGGTGTTTAGAATGTCAACAAGTAAAAGTGGAACATCAACATCCGGCAAGATTGCAGAACCCTTTACCTATCCCAAAATGGATGTGGGAATTTGTTTCCATAGATTTCATTACTCAATTGCCTAGAACTAAGTATCAACATGATTCTATAATGGTTGTTTTAGACACATTGACTAATGCTGCCCATGTTTTACCAGTGAAATCTAATTTTGGCACAACTCAAGTAGCTAATCTATTCACGAAAGAAATTTTGAAGCTCCATGTCATTCCAAAAATGATTATATCTGAGAGAGATGCAAATTTTACTTCAACCTTTTGGAAAACTTTGTTCGGAGGAATGGGTACCAAATTGAACTTTAGTACTGCATACCATCCTCAAAGAGATGGAAAAACTGAAAGGACCAACCAGATTTTAGAAGACATGCTACACATCTATGTTATGGATAAGCCTATGAGATGGGAGGATTTTCTTCATTTAGTAGAATTTGCATATAATAATAGTTATCAAGCTTTAATTTAGGTGAGTCCTTTTGAAGAATTGTATGGAAGAAAGTTTCACATGCCATTTAGGTGGAGTCAACCATAAGATAAGTTAATTCTTGGACCTGATGCATTGCAGGAGACAAAAATATTTGTGAAAAAAATTCAACAAAATATTAAAATAGCTCAAGATCGACAAAAGAGTTATGCAGACAAAAAGATAATTCATAGATAATTTGAAGTGGGATACCATGCTTACTTGAGGATTAATCCTAAAAGGAGTACCTCATATATGGATAGTTGTGCTAAGTTAGCACCACGCTACTATGGACCATTTGAAGTTCTAGAAAGAGTGGGACCAGTAGCTTATAAATGGACTCTACCTAGTCATATTAGGGTTCACAATGTTTTTCATGTTTCCTTATTGAAAAAGTATGTACATGATCCTACTCATGTAATTGATTGGACAGTGATACAGGTGGAAACAGAAGGGGAATTTCTTCTAGAGCCCCTTCGTATACTGGCACGGGAAGAAGTCGAGCTCTGGAATAGGAATATAGCTAGGGTGAAAGTGCAGTGGAGGCACTTTACTCGTGAAGAAGCTACTTGGGAGCGAGAAGAGGAAATGAAAGGGAAATATTCATCATTTTTTAAAAAGTGAACTGATTTTTTACAACATCAAGGAAGGTGTTTTATTTTAGAGGGGGAATAAGTAATATCCCTATTTTACTGCTTTTATTAGATAATTGAAAATCCTAAAGGTTAAGTGGACCTAAAATAAAACAATATGTGTGGACATATTATATTTTTTAACTTAATAAATGTGGAATTTTAATTATTGTGCAAAGACTAGAGTATATTGGAGACAAGGATTTAAGTCCATGAGGATGGAATTAAATCCAGGGTCTTTCCCAAATTCTCAAAAAATCCTTGGAGAAAATAAAATAAATTAAAAATATTAGATTGGAGATAAAATATAAAAGGTACCTTAGTAAATTGGAAAGTTACTGAGCAGAGGTGAAATAAATCTAGAAAGAAGAAAAAGCTAGTTTTAAAGAGCTTTAGTGGAAAAAAAAGAAGTAAAGCCTAGGCTAAAGGAAAATAACATCCTGATTTAACTGGACGTAGTTATGGAAACATGCTTAAGGGAGAGAATGCTTAAATAATCCATTCGAGGGTAGACAGGAGGTTGTCTACACTTTGGAGGAATTGGTCTCTGCTCAGTGGGAGCTATGGAGAAAAAGCTCAAAGTTGGATGGCAACTAGTCTTTACCAAAATTGGTATTAATAGTAAGTTTAATTATTTCTTATGATTCCGTTGTTATGATGGGAGTTATAGTATTAGAGTAATGGTGTTTTATGTAGAAAGATAAGTTAAAATTTATCTTTTCTAAGTTATTCAACATTATAGTGGAATTATGTTATGGTTAAATGTACAGAGTTTGATGTATTTAACAGAACATAACTATAGTAGATATAGTTTAGCTCTGTATAGTTGCATAGACTAATTAAATTAGTAATCCAAAAAAAAAAAACCTAAACCCAATTAGAAGGATTTAAATATCTTGTTAGGTTGTAAGAATTTATATATTAAATTTAGAAAATACATCATTAGAGTCGGAAAGGATGTTAAGAGAAAAATTTAACATAATTATTATGTTAAAAAATTAATGAAATAGAAATCTAGATACAGTGAGAGATAATTGTCAATCTAGAAGAAAACATGATTGTACAAATTAAATCTGAATACCTCTATTGTACATCAAATACAAAAGTTATATATATATATATATATATATATATATATATATATATATATATATATATATATATATATATATATATATATATATATATATATATTCTTATTATCAAATAATAAATTAAACATCAATTACATATTGAACTACTAGAGGATATTACAATTGTACATATAACATTAATTAGAAATCATGTTTAAAAATAATAGGTATTTGAAATGCTACAATAAAGTGGAAAAACACATATACAAACTCCTTATAAAGATGAATTCTTATGATCATAGTAAGAAAAAAATTTGTATTAAAAATGATACAACATGTCATCATAAACGGTCATGATTTCATTCAATGAAGTCAAATGTGTTGTCTAATAATTAAATAAATTATACATGAAAAAATATCCTTGAATTCGGTGGATTGAATTCTGTGCATGGTATCAACCAACATGTAAATAGAAGGATTAAAAGTAACTGTCAAGGCTTGTGAATAAGAATGCACAAGTTGACGAGTAGTAAATTGCGAGAGGTGTAATACTTGTACAAGAAACCCATGTGGAGAAGGGTTAGAATTTAATTAATAGGATAACTAAATTAACCATATAAAATATGAGAATTGGACAACTAGTAATCTCTACAGAAAATTACCATATGAGTCAATGGAAATTTCTAAAAATCGTTTCTGTTTGCAAAGAGGAAAATTAATTAATTATAAGGATAGAACATAAAGCACACTATATTGTAAAGTAGTAACAATATTGAAATTATAAAAATAAACTTACCTTTATTCTAGCAGATGGGGTATTTAATGAAAACCCTAAATGATCTCGAAGTAGGAACAAGAGTTCTTGTACAATAAATCATTTAATTAATTGAGGGAAATTAATAAAATGATAAGTACTTCCTAAATGAAAAACTTAAATATATTTTACCAATTTATTTGCTATTGTTTTCAATAATTATGAATGTAATTATGTAAACTCAGAAGAAGTAATATATATATATATATATATATATATATATATATATATATATATATATATATATATATATATATATATATATATATATATAAGCCATAAATGTAATTATCTAAATAAATCAGACTTCTGTAATTAACGACAGAGTCATTAAAAATATATCACTGTGGTATACATAAATTTTAATTCTATTACAAATAGTAAGAAATTGGAAAACCATTTTAATTACCATTAATTACCAGTTGTTTCCATACATCATTGATAGTATGGAATAATGAGAATTATTTGGTTTGTGTCATCATGAAGCAAACCAGAACATAGGAAAAGGGATGCAAGTCAAAAGTAAAAGTATACAGATGTAACTAGAGAGTATTATAAAAATTATTGACTGAGATAATCAACTAATTATATAAAAAATTACAATTATTTTTCCCTACCATTAGGGTTTGCGGTAACAAAAAAGTTTAACAAAATTATGGAGGTTAAACGATGTTAGAGTCATGAGGGTAAACAAATATTGACTAGGGTATTTATACTACCCAACGAAATATCAAAAACATAACTAATTACTCATAGTGGAAGAAAACTGAATGTGAAAAAAAAATTCGAAATATAAATGATATGGAATACGAAAATAAGGTAAAAATATAGAAACTGAGAAGTAAACAAGAGGGTTAATGTAAACGTATATAGTCTCAAAGAGCATAAATAAAGCCAAGAGAACTATGAGGAATTAGATGAGGAATCAAATTTCAAACACAGAAATTATATTACAGACCGAGACATATCAATTAAATACCATTCTATGGAAAAATAAAATAGCTCGTATCTTTGTGAGAGTAAATAAAGAATTGGGGGAAAATGTGTACATACAATGTACAGTCAATTGATGGTAAATTCATGACGATGAATTCACAATGAAAACTATAAAACCCTATAATTCCTTTACAAAAACAAATTCCATTATGATAATGAAAGGAGAAGAAAAATTATTGATAAAATAGCCATGACCATAGTCAAATACACTAGAGATAGAACTCTCTTAATGTAACTCAGTGGGAAATTGATTTAACTTACTTGTGTAAGTATTTAACGAATTACCTCAGGAGTTACCATGCATAAGAGGGTTGAACGAAAAGGCTACTATAGTACCCTGCAAACAAAACAAACACAAAACACATATTAGTTATAGGAAGAATGCGACTAAGTGGATTAAGATATTATTCAAGAACACGAAATATAGTAAGTTGCAGGAATAAATTAAATAGACAATAATCATTTACTTGAAGCTGGGTATGCTACTGTAAGAAGAAACAAATGGTTGTGGAAATTCATAATGTCGTTGGTGGTGAACCAGAGCTGAACCATCATATGACATGTACAAATGAAAATGAAACAATGAAAAATGAATTGACATCGAAACCTAATGAGGAGGATGGAGGAAGAGATACGTCCTTATCTCCACCATCAACTTGGCACAAATTTGTAGTTTAGTGGAGCGTAAAAATCAATATAGCCATGTGTCTGAGTAAATGCGAAGCACAAACCATTAAACCTCCATAGCCTCAAATATAGAAACGTTACGGGAAGGTTTGCATGAATTTAATATAATTGATATGAACAAGACTCAAATAAGTATGGGCAATACATATCCTATTTGGCATTGAAAGCATAGGGTAAGAAAATCAAACCCTGCATCGAAAATCCCAATTTGTAAAAAGAATAATAGATCAATCATAAGATGTGGCTAATATTACTAAGGTAACATTCTATGTAGTCGATTCTAATATTATTCCAATATTCATGTAAATATGTCTAATGCTAAATTGGAGTAATATCCCAAGGTTAATATAATGGAATGAAAGGGTTAATACGTTGACTAGGAAACAGCATTGACACCCTTAAAGTTTATAGTGATATGTTAATCATTTATTCGTTGACTAGATAGTAGCAACGAAACCCTTAAACGAGTCTAGGTGCATACATGGATATTGAATCCTTGTTATAATAATATTCAAATGTTGGTTAAAACTTTGAAAACAGATTTTATAACTGTAAAATATGAGTAATGGTAGTGAATATAATTAGAATTGAGACCTTGGATAATGAGTATGAAGTTAGAATGTGGTTAGATGTTTTAATAAATAACTTTAATGTGGTACTTATTAAATTTATCATGTTAAGACCAATTCTAGCATAGGCATAGTATTAACAAGAGGTAAATTAATAGTAAAATAAAATACTATGATAAAAGAAGTCATTTACAATGACGAAATGTAACAAAATACTAGAAAGGTTAAAGTATGAATTATGGAAACATGATGTGATGGTATGATCGTCATTGTCAACATAGTTTTTGAAACACGTATGTCGTTATAACAGATGTTGATGACAGAAAGTCCAAATTCTATAAAAGATGGTAATATGACAAAATTAAATAAAGTCACTTACGACAAAGTAGCATAAAGGGTGTAAATAGAAAAAAAAATTGGGTAAGTAGAGTTGTTACAAATGGTATCAGAGCCCATGTTGAGAATATTGGGCCTATGTGTCCCCACACAGAAATAAATAAATAAATAAATAAAAATAAAAACCCAAAATTATGTTGCTATAAATTTTCTAAAAATTTCATAATATGATGCACTAATTTATTTTTGTGTACAGTGATCAACTGAAGAAAAATACAGTTTTTATTATGATTGATGAAGGAGGGTTTTACATGGATCTGGGGGGTGAGGGAAATCCACCATATCAAAATGCTCAATTGTTGGACATAATCAGAGATATGCAACAAGAATTGGTTCAGCTGAGAAGAAGCAATGAACGATTGTTGCAAGCCAACGAAGAGAAAGAGAGGTTGATCAAAGAATTAACCTCAAGATCTAGTCATGAAAGTGAAGACCTTAGGAAAAAGAGGAAAAAAGTTGAAACCAACTCAGAAGGATCTCAGGGTTGTGAAGCATGTAGACAACAATCCAAAAATAAAAAGGAATTGCAAGGAAAATTCCGGAAAATCAAACCTCCCACTTTTGAAGGTGAGAAGGAGGAGGATGCAGAATCTTGGCTTCTGAACATGGTTAAATACTTTCAAGTTAATGAACATGGAAGTAACCTGAAAGCTAGATTGGACATTTACCAACTATAGGGTAAAGCTACCCTTTGGTGGGAAGAAACAAAAATGGTACATGTGTTGGATGAAAAAATTGTTACTTGGGAAGAATTTCAATCCAAATTTAAGTCTATATTTGAATGAGAGATATTTTGATGACAAAGACAAAGAATTTCATGAGTTGAAATTGGGATAACTCACAATGGATGAGTTTTTTACCAAATTCACTAACTTGCTTAGTTATGTTCCTTATATCAGAGAGGAAAATGATAAAGTACAAAAATTTTTAAACTGCCTACCTACTATCCATAAAGAGAGATTAAAATTTGACAATCCAAATACAATGGATGAAGTTGTTCTCAAAGCAAGATTGTGTTATCAGTTGTTCAAAGCAGAAATGATCAGTTGAAAATTTGGCAAAAAAAGGAAAAAAGGAAGAGTGACTCTAATGTCAAAAGAGTAAAACAAGCATACTTGAACGTGGTTAGACAAGAGTAGTGATGAGGAGACTTAGTCTTTTTCCCCAGAAATGGCACCAAAATGTTGGGTGCAGGAATTTCACTTAGGAAAACTCCTTCAACACTTAATTGTCAACCCGGGGGTTTTGTAAACTTAGAGAAAAATCACAGGTAATCCTAGAAGTGGTATGAACTTTTCCTATTTCTACTTCTACTTCTCAATTTAAATATTGCAGAATCAAACAGTAAATAATATCAAAGGAAATTGACACCAATGCAATTCTAGTGCTGGAATGTAGAAGACTTTATTTGTGAAGTAATAAAATAAATAGACTTCCACACTACTGTAAATAATCTTAACTGTTGATGTAGAATTCTATGTTTATCCTCAGTATAGGTAGTGTAAGTTTATCAAGTGGGCCCTTGAAAGGATCTAGTGGGTGGATACAAGGTGAAATTCTTCCTAGAATCTCCATGGGAAATATATGTGTCACTAGAACGACATCTAATATAAGCATCAACCATATCAAGCCATGGTCGTCTTAAGATCAATGGATTCCCTCCCATAGGATTCTTTGGAAGAAGCACAACGAAGTCTGGAGTATATTCCCAAGAATCTAATGAAACAACCAAATCATCCAACACTCCTTCCGGATTTTAGATCTATCTACCAATTCAAGCACAATGGTAGTACAACGAATATGGACCAGTCCAAGTTGATCCATGGTTTGCTTGGTCATAACAATAAATGTCTTCCCCCAAGTCTATAAGTAAATTAGATACAAGGATATCACCTATATGAACAGAGACAATAGGGTTTTTGGGGTTAGTATATTTCTCCATGTGCATACACCCCATCATTAATTGTATTGCTCTACCAACAAATTGAATGGTTTGAGGTTCTAATATTTTCCTTCCTGGCTTCTTGAGGTAGAGTTCCCTAATTATTTTTGTACATATGGGGATATATTTGATAGCTTGGAGCAAAGGTACCTTTATGAAAAGGTTCCTAAGCTCAGAAGCCAAGCTAGAATCGAGAATGGGGTCATTCCTCTCCATAACTAGCCTCTCTAGGTATGGAAGTTGATTGGAAGAAGATGGAAAAGGTTCTGAAGGTATGGGGATAGGTTTAATGGTGACTGCTTTCATAGAATGGTCAAGATTTTGCTCCTCCCCTTTCTCTTCAATAATCACCATGGGCTATTTTTTATTTTCTAAGGATATGATCTTCCCCGATCTCAATTAGAGATCATTGACTCCAACTAGCATAGACTAGTATTTATATGGAAAAAGTGGGTCCATAGAATGGGTCATTTTTACAGCTTTGTTATTGGGATTTGGTATGGATTTGGCGAATAGTTAAGGAGTCCTAAATGGTGGAGGTAAAGGCAATGGTGGCATTGGTTGACTCAGATAAGGTAATGATGGTTGTGGCATTGGGTAAGGTGCATATGTAGGTGGATATGACTGCATAGGTGCAGGATAGGAATGGTGTGAATGGTTTGGCCCTCTCCATTCTTGTTGTCAAGACTGGGAGGGTTTTCCATAATGATATTGGTTCTCATGCTTCCTTTGTTGAGAGTGACTAGTGTTAGGATAGGAATATGGATGTGCATTATAACCAAAAAAATGTGGTGGAAATTCGGGAACCATACCTACACTTACCTGAGGCTAGTTCCTTTGTGCTCCCATAGCATGAAATGATTCGGCTTTAGGTTTTCCTCCTTCAAATACATATTTCAACCTAGGTATAGAGGGACATTTTTCCATGGCATGATTCTCTGCACAAATTTCACATTTACTAGTTCCTTTAACATCGAGAGGAAATTCTCTTAAAGATGCTTTTTCCTACATTTTGGACAAAAAATAGACAAAAAATATTGTTCTTCTACAAGTTTTTGCTGAAACTTAAAGGAGTATATTTTTTTGCTAACAGTATTAATTATTTCAATTTTCATATTTTCATTTTTTTCTCTAATTTGACAATCATAGCATGAATATATTTGTTTTTCTTATTTCTATTTTAAATTCCTTTACTGGATCTATATTGGTTCCTAGAGAATTTCCTGCACAAGTCACAAATTTGATCAAAATATTTCTGGGCAATATCCCCTTGCCCTAAAAAATTCAAATTATTTCTAGCATCATCAGTAAGCCCCCGTAAGAACAAGGTTCTAATGGTACTTAGATCAAATTTGTGTTTTGACCTTTGAAGGATATACAAGAATCTCTCTAAGTAATCCTCTAAAGTCTCATCATCATTTTGCACAATATTAAAGATTTCATCTTGAATATCTCTCGTTTTACAATATTCATGATATTTCGACAATAACAGTCTCTTCATCTGTTCCCAAGAAGCTATAGTGTTCCCCCCTACTCCCATGAACCAGCGTAGAGTTGCAGGAAACAACTTTAATTTCTGAGCATAAGATGAATAATCATAACTTCTACAAAAAATATCAAATCAAATAGGAAAGAGTCTGATTCTTCATGTACCTTACCATAGAAATGAGGAAGAGCTGATGGTGGTATATTTTTCATTTTCAAAGTTACATAAGGATCCACAATTGGGAATCCAAAAGTGGATTGTTCCTCATTTACCTGATTTTTTCCATATCCCTCGGCATGGTCCTCATGATCTGCCATTATTGTTCCTCCAATCGAACCACTCTCAATAGGCTGGGAAGGCTGAGTATGGGTTCTGATAGTCTCCTTCCTCCCCTTTGTGGGTTGTGTCACCCCTGGACTATTGTTGCCAGAATCCAGGTGAACAGTTCCTCTGTGATGAGTCTGGGTTTGTTTGGACTTCCTCCCTGTGAAAGAAGGCCCAATATGATAATTTTTTTTTCTTCAGATTTACCAGTATTTCCTGGGGCCCTTAGTGGGATTCAGACGCCTACCTCTTTTAGGCATTCATTTCCAAAAATGACAAAACAAAAATTTAATAAAATGATGCAATGAAAAAGTAACTCAACACCTAAAAATTCCTTCAATCAATAGAAGCACATTGCAGAAAAAAATAATAGCAGACTTACCCCTATTGTAAAAAATGGAAAATTATTACCAATTCAAATTGCCTTCACTGAAATGATGCAAAAATGTTCGGTGCAGGAATTGCACTTAAGAAAACTCCATCAAAAATTAATTCTCAGATTGGCGATTTCATAAAATTAGAGATGAAGCATAGGTAATGCCAGAAGTGGTATGAAATTTTCCTATTTCTACTTCTACTCCTCAATTGAAATATTGCATAATAAAACAAAAAATTATCTCAAATGAAATTGATGCCAAAGCAATTCTAGTGCTGGAATGTAAAAGAATGTATTTGTGAAGGAATAAAATAAAGGAACTTCAACACTAATGTAAATAATATTAACTGCTAAAATAAAATTCTATGTTTATCCTCAGTATAGGTAGTGGCAGTTTATCAAGTAGTCCCTTGAAAGGATTTTCCTTCTTGCAATAAGCATTCATTCTTGTACTCCTACAATCAGCTTGCACTAGTACAGGTACAAAACTTTATCGGAGAAGTATATTTTACACTTATATTGAAGACTTATGTCTTCATGTAGGGGCTCTAACCTTAAATCTTGGAGTGCGCTTTTCCTATAACAAGACACCTGTTCTTGTACCAGAACAGAGTTTCCTATAACAAGTTTTCCAATTTAATTTAAAAATAAAAAGGAGAGTTAACTAAAAAAAGAATTACAAAATGCAAGTAGAATTCTGAAATGACTTACACACAAAAAAGAATGCTTCAGTCGACTGAGCCTTGTATTAGAAATAAATCTTTAGAAGAAAGCAGACTTCAAAAGTTAAAGCCGACCTTCTTTAGTCAAAGTGGTTTTGCATGTGACTAGATTTAACTCAAAAAGGTTAACTCGTAATATTCCATATTAATTTTAATCCTTATACTTAAATCACGAGATGCGGATACGAATTAATATGTTGCAAAATCATTCTTTTCCATTTCAAAAAGTCATTATTAATCTTCAAGAAAGCGATTTTTAATATTATAAATGCTTATTTCAGATAGTAGACACTTACTTGCAGGCATAGATTAAATCATATGAAACAAAAGAGATAAAACACTTGTTTTAAATAAACTAGAAAACCAAGCTTCATGATCCTATATGCATTGGTGCAGGAAAAATCTCTCTGCACGATCCAAGCGAAAGCAAACTAGGAAAGAAATTGCAGGAAATAAATGAATTCAATTTGACCTCCACACAACAGATCCATTCACACTTTGACTATTCAAGGAAGTAAATCAGAATTCTTAAGCAAGAATGAAATTAAGATTCAAACCACGCACTAAAAATAAAAGAAATTAACTCACACTTTTAAGGTAATGAAATAAAGAGGGTAAACAAGCTGGCTTGGTTGGGCCCTAGCGAACCAGCTCATTTACCGTTTTAGGATGAAAAACTCTTTAGCACTTTAGCAAAACATCAATGAAAATTTAAACATAGAATTAGAAAAATCATGGCAGGGATCCTTGTATTAACTTTGATAAGAAAATATACATTTTAGGTTCAAGTCTAGCCTAGAATGAGGGTGACAACGGGATTACAAATAAAACAAAATTAGAGTTTCACTTGCTATCAGTGAACTAGTTCTATCTAAGAGCTATACTTTATACATCCCTTCGGTCGATTGACATAATCAAAATTACACAATTGCTCCAAATTGAGCCTTTTGCTTGAACATAATAACAAACAAAATTACAAAATTAAACCAATGGCTATAATACGATGTGAACTAATCATTGTTCATAGACCTTATCCTCGGCTACATCTTGGCCATCCTTTGCTTGAGTTCAAATTTAGATGACTGCAACTAGATTGTAAGTCGTGGACCAATATTCCTGCATGAAGTGAGCGAGCTTTTGTGGAGATCACGAAATGAATAGTTGTTAGTGATGCAGGGATCTACCTGCACTAGATGAAGGTAATATAATGATAACTACTTTAGCTTATCAAATACTTTAGAAAAGTAAAGATAAGTTACAAGAAATATTAAAGGCACAAAATCTATTTCAAATGATTAACTAAGCATCGATTAAACCATAAACATGAAATATGAAGTTTCTGTAGGAATACACATTAATCTTAGACTAGTGCAGGAATGAGGAGGTTTATGAAGATAAAAAAGGTTTTAATGATTATGGTTTTGTAATAAGAAGGGGATAAAAATAAAGCATTTCACCATACCAACAAGAGGATCATTAATCCCCTACTTTATCGTGACGGTAACCTATATTATTTATTCCTTGCGCTATAATAAATAAACACCCATGGTTGGAAAGGATGATCCTCAAATGCAATGTTTAGGGATTGTGTTCTTAGTGGTTCCAATATTGGCTCATTTCAAAATATATCCATAGGAATATTTTTATAATTGATATATTTTTTTGCTACTCTGTTTATGATCTCATTTACTATCCTACTCACATGTAAAAGAATAGATGTTGTAAGTTCCAAAAATATATGTTTTATTCTCTCTAGTGGCCATTTCAATCTCTACAATTCAAAACTTTAAAAATATTTAATCCATGCTACACATTTTTTTCACTTTTTTGATTAGTTATGAATCCCATTCTATAGTAAAACTTATATATTTGTCTCTGATTACTACTTGTATGTCGTATTCGAAAGCAAAGAGTTCTACTAATTTATTTTCATTTATTCGAATTGAGCCTAAAAAATATTGAGGATGGTTCCTATGTCATCTCTAAAATCTCCTCACTGACTGCTAGGTCAAAAATTACTCTTTGGGGCTCCATCAAATATGATTTTAATGAAATAAGGGGTAAGAGGAATCCATTTTCTTGGAATGGTCCACCTAGGTTGACAAGTTATCACTAAGAGCATTAGATATGGGGATATTCCAAAAGAGTTTAAAATTATAGATTCCTAAGAGATACAATCCCAATAATCTTTAGGATATTGAGGCTAGAATTGAATTTTTTATTCTCTTAGTAACTCCTTTCCATATTTATTTCTTAGGGTTTGAGATATATTTGAATAAATTCCTATTTCTTCCCTCTCAAGTTTCCCATAGGATGAATACAAGATGAATTTTCAAATCCCCGTTGATAATGGGAGGAGAAAATATTGTGTTTCTCCATCATGATAACAAATATTTGACACTATTTCTAGATCCACCTGATTGTTAGAAAAAAACGACACCATTATCTCGAAAGAAAGTGGGGAGGAGATAAGCATTGAAAAGTTTTATATCTGTTCATAATCTAAGGTTCAAATATTATAGAAGGATGGAAATTGAATACCTTTACATCGTAGAATGTATCAAATCATAATTTTACCATGACCTAGGGACTAGAGGAAGAGAAAAACTTTTAAACACATTAGTACATTTGGTCAAAATTCAGACACTTTAGTTCCGACGCCTCTGACGTATTGTCGAAAATTTCCACAACTTTTCTCAATTTTTTAAATCCCACCAACAAACATATTTAAAGTGACGTAATAGGGAAAATTTTTGGTATTGTGACGTTTAGGTACATCGTCGGAATACCAACGTTTTGGGACACAACGTCGGAACTGCGAAGTTTCTAAGACATGAGTTGTTATTGCGACATTTGGAGATAAGCGTCGCTATTTCGACGTTTAGAGGCACTTTTCAATAGTGCGATGGTATTAGGGACAATCATTGGTATTGCGGCGGTTTGTGGACAGCCATCGGTATTGCGATGGTTAGACCAAACATGGGAACAACGACGACGGTAAATATTTTGTAACATTTTGTAACGATGAAATATTTTGTGATGTTTTTTTATTTATTATTTTTTATAAGATTATAATAAGATATTTGTTATTTGTTTACTAGGGTGAATTAATTGACCATTATTATGTTAGCTATTACTATGTTTTCTAGGACAAGCTAACAAAAATAATAATATTTTTGTTATATTTAATTGTTATTAATTTCTCTTTAACTTATAACATGTTTAATCTCAAAAATGAATATATATATATATCTTTAAATTTAATGAATAAATAAATTAGAAGTTTTATTATAACTTTTTCAAGATATAATGTCTTGTGCATTGAAGAATATTTACCATTTTTTCATTACAATATTTGTATTGTGATTACCCCACAAATCGTAGCCCAATGTGGGCCCTCCCCACTTACTTTGACATGGTGACAGATCACACTTTCAAGAGTTGTTATTCATGAATAACACTCACCTAGTACTGAATAACATGCATGTCACCTTTGAAATTCACTTGAACATGACATTTTTCCTTCAACGTTACTTAATTTTTGTACCACACCAGTATAACCTCGCACATAACCACATCATCATTGATGGTGAATACTTTGTATCATAATGGTAATATGATGGATCTCATTCATTTTCAAAACACCCCTAATCACTTCCCTAAGGAAGCACCCACCATGGAAACGTTGTGCAACAAGAGAATTGGCACGTAGCACAATATCCATCGCAACTACAAGTAGAGTGAAACACCATTAAATCATGCATAGTGTGCCAAAATAATGGTAATGCGATCTCCCTTAGTCTCAGCAATATTATGCATTCCAACACTGTCATGTGATTTAATTACCATCACCATGCAAAGTTATTTAAGATCAACATCCCTTTACACCAGAGCATGTCACTTGTGCAAGTTGCAAAATGTGTCGTAAAATTTATGATTCAGCTTCTCAGCGAAGGCCTCTTGACCTTAAGGACTTGGCCTTCTAGCCATTATCTACCTTCAATAGCTCTCCCTCTCTAGCCTTCTGCTCGAACTTTCTATTACCCTCTCCTATGTTCATGCATGTAATCCCTTTAGCCTTTTTTCAAGCTTCACATCCCAATTGTGTTTGTCTAGGCAGGTCTAGTAGGGTTAGGTGGGGTCGTGTCAGGTCACGGTGTCAGGTCAGGTTGTGCTAGTTCGAGTCATGTGAGATTGGGTCGCGTCAGGTCGTGTGAGGTCGGGTTGGGTCGGGTTGTGTGAGGGCACCCAAGGAACACGTCTAAGTTGGGTCGTGTTGGGTCATGCGAGGGAACTCAAGGAAACATGTTTGGGCGGTTCGAGTAGGGTTCGATGGGGTCGTGTCATGTGAGGTCGCACAAGGGAATGAGTTTAGGCAAGTTGCATAAGGAAAGAAGAGTAGGGGAAAATTTTAACACTGGTATAATAGATTCTCAGTAATGTTTATTTCAATTTTGCCAAGATGGAAGAGTATAGCGAGCCCACATGAGTTTCTATGTCCTATTTATCCATATGTGTCTTTGTGATTTTATGCATTATAATGTCTTACAAGAGACAACAACAGTTTATGACACATGGATATTCTTGCATAACCGGTATGATTGTGACACTTCCATGCAAGCCACCTATTTCCAGGGACAAGTGGTGGAATTTTGAGCTCATACACTAGTTGAAGCAATTGTAAAACTGATCATCTCACTGATGTAATTGGATACAGTAAAAATTCCTGTTCATGAATAACACCCAGATTATTGTATCACTTGATAAACAAATTTCAATCACCTTTCCTTCATCAAGGAGATGTAGTACTTTAAGGATTTATTAGTCCAAGTCTTGCATTCAAACACTCTAAATAATTGATGGAGTGAGGGATGTTGTATTGTAGAGTGAAAATAAAACACTTTCCTAAAAGTGGAAAGATATAATAACAAGGGGATATTATGTATCAGAGAAGTTGTTGAGATTTATACTCTCAAGCGTTGGATGTATGTGTCAATTTTTTGGGAATGGAATCATGTTCCAAGGCTTTATATGCTTATACACGTGATTTTGAATACCTTGAATTACATGGTATCAATAGAATCATTAGACCCAGTTATAAGTCCTTCCATCCTTTTTGTCTTTGTTAAATATTTTTTTTTAAACAGAAAGGAGGATTGTCGGAAATTTTCACGTCTAAATGAAATTTATTGAAAAATTATGGAACATAAGTCAAGATCGTTTCTCCGGAGTCCAAATACAGTGTGCTCACATTATCAAACATAATGAAGATGTATCTCTTTTCTAAATTTTTTATGGTATTTCCATCAAAAGGCTACTCAAGAGAATTATATTTATTTGACTTCAAGTTATAATGTTGCCATTTCATCTGAGGATATTTGTGCGGAAAGAACAACAATTGAAAAATGTCACTGAATATGTAAGAATTATCTTTGGGACTTGCAATTCAAGGCCTTCAATAATTTGAGCTATCTGAAAAGAATTTTGTAACTCTATTAGGGCATACCAAAAATCTTAAATGGATATTCGAAGTGAGGATGATAAACTCAGCAAGGTTTTTTTTAATTCACAATTTCTGTTAATTGATAATTTTGTTGGCATAAGGCTCTCCTCTCTCTTTCTGCACATAAAATTTATCTAAGGGGATATATTTCTCATTCATCCTATATACCTCCTTATCATATTCTTCTTAATTTCTTCTTTCATTCCTGACCTTCTGGAGCAGAATAGGTGGGTGAAACAAAAAAGTTCAACTAGTCATGCCAAATTGTTTCAAATTTCACAACAAAGTTTCCGCTAACATAGAGTTTAAAATATATTAACACTTATTTAGATGCCAAAAATGACTATACTCTGGATATATTGCTTAAAAATGGTGCCAAATAATCTGAACAAGAAATATATTGTGAATGAAATAAAGCCACCTAACAAATTATAACAGTGGTTGAAAATGTTATTTTCCAACGAATGTGGGGTTTTCAACATTTTCATAAAACTAGAAATAAAACAGATACTTCATAAGCATTTTAGCAAGATGTTTTTGACCTTTATGATTGAGAGATTAAATGGTTTTTATCACATGCATAGAAGAGGGTAAATAATTGGGGTGAACCATAATTTTAGGGACATTCAACAAGCCCCGTGACAAAGAACATAACTGTAGCTTTTCATATGATTTAAAATTAAACTTATAAATAAACATTCCATAGAATTTTAAATTCAGAGGTGTTCTTTTACCTTATTTTTTTTTCATCTTCCTAGATAGGTTCATGTTTAAAAGTAAAAATCCTTAGTGACAAGTACAACAACTATGTTATTAACATAAGTAGGTCACTACTTTCGAGAAAGTGACCTATTGCCTAATTATCAGCCAAGCACTTACCTAAGCAAGATATCAACATAGTCATTTTTATTTATTTATTTGAAAACCCAAGTCTGGAAAAATATGGTCAAAATTGAAGGCGTTTAATTTAGCATTTATTGAAAAGTCAATTATAAAGCACATAAAGCCTTATTCTAGAAAATATACTGCTCAAGTTTGGTCTGCAATGCACTAAAACTTAATGGAAACTTGTGATATTGGAGAGGGCACTACACCAAAGTGAAAACTAGTGAATGGATATTGTTGGCTAAGCCTAAAGCGTGTTTTGTATATTTAGCTCAATGGAGCCTGGAAATTTCCCTATAAGAAGCAGCATTGGTTGTATCAGGTTGAAACAATCTAGGAGCCCTATATCGAATCAAAATATCCATTCTTCACCTCCTCATTTATTTTGGAAGGCATTCCTCTTGGCCAACAACATAAATTCAATATGTGTGGGTTCCGCAGCCCAATGACCCCTTTTGTAGTAGAATGAGCACCCATGTTCTGGTAATTGTATATTTGCTATATTAGCCTAGGAGTGGACCTAGAGTATTTGTAGCCAATTGCTCCCTACCACCATTTTTTGGAAGTCTAGTCTGTTAGGTCAAAAAATCCCTTGGGTCATTTAGTTCCAAAAAACATGCCAATTATTTGGAGTTGAAATCTTATATCTCATATGAAAAAAAAGAAAGAAGATTAAATACAAGTTTATTTAAAAATGCTTAAAATTGCAGCAAATTTACTTGGTGTGGTGGTGTTATAATATGTGTCAAGTTTCGAACCTTAATTTGTAGGTCCAGGTGCAGGTTAGAAATTTGGAACTAAATCTAAAAAATTACATTGATTTCTTGAGTTTTTTCTAGGGTTTACTCCATGTACGTAAAATGATTTCCACCCAGGATTCAAATCTCCCCACTCAACCCAGTCTTGCAAGGTTGAAGGGTTCACCCAACACAAGGTTTATCGTACTAAGTGAACATAATGAGATCTACAGACAACCTCCTCCTCATTCAGATGATGATAAATTTTCTTGAAGATCACAATCTCAGTTTTAGCTAGGTTGACCTAGTTTTTTGGTCACTTAGACACTAAGAAAATTATCTTATTGCATCTTATATTATCTCCTCATGCTCATAATCTTATAAGGGGATAAGCCACAGACCAATAAAATGATGGATAGGACACTTGTCATCCCCAACTATGGGGGCTGACAATGAAGTCGAGGGGACAAACCCAAAAAATAAGGATGGCTTTATGATGGAAAATTGGCCTGGATTCTTCCTACAAATATCAATCTAGCATCACTAAATATTTATTTTATGCAAGGTATCTAAAGTTTCTCTACCAATTCATTTGGATGCGAAGAATTCACTACACGAAACAAAATCATTGTTATTTTTTTTTGAGTTAGGATACAATTTATAATGTTAAAAAGTTGGTATTGGTTATAGGTCCATAGTGTTGCATATTTTCTATTTAAATTACATCAATATTTATAATAATTACGTTTATGGCTGTCTGTAATATCTATATTTGTTTATGTGTTGGCTCACACACAGACACAACATTGAGTTGTCAAAGATGAATCTCAAAGGTGTTTTCCAAAATATAAGCGCACATGGGAATTATTGAGCCAACAATTCCTGCATATTTCCTTCTCATGAACAAGTCTGAATGTGGAAAATCCAAGAAATATAATTATGTCAACTTTTTCACGTAATTCTTCTACATTTTTCAAAAAAAACACATTGCCACACTAGAAAATTTGGCTGAAATTCCGACGACCAATTCGTCGCTATTTCAACACATAGTCATCTCAAGAGCGACAGTTCGAGGGCGGGAAAAACATGGTTTACCGTACCGTCGCAGTTCTGATGCAATTAAAAAGTGTCTCACTATCGACACTTTTTCCGTCTCTTCCAAACAAGCGTCACTCTTCCGACGTTTCCCAATCCGTCGCACTTCCGACCTTTGTAAACTGTCGCACTTCCTATGAAACGTGGTCCGAAGTTTTGAATGTCGCTCTTCCGATGTCTGTAAACTGTCACAATTACGACGAAATGTGGTCCGACGTTTTGAACGTCTCTCTTCTGACATGTTTATGCTGTCGCTCTTCCGACGTTTCTAATCTGTTGCAATTCTGACGCTTACAAGGCGTTGGTATAGCGACGACAGGTTCAATTTAAAAAAAAAAATGAAACTTTAAAAGAGGAAAAACATTGTTTTGAATATCTTATATGAAGTAAAACAGTCCATGAAGTCATTACATTTTCACATCTGAAGATTGGAACCCAAATATCCATCCAGAAAAGTGGAAGTCCCACCCCAGACAATGATAGAAAAATACCCCATGTCACATACAGGGACATGATATAAAACCCGGTAACGGTCCACATGGAGATTATCGACAAATCTGAGAAAGCATCCAAATATGCCCGAGGCATCTATAAGAAAGTGAAATAGAAGTATGTAGAATAGTAAAGCAACAGATAGAGTACCGACGTCCATTGTTCCAAATACAAAGTAAAGTACCCAAAATCCTTGAACAGAGAAAAACGCTAATCATGTGAGGAGTGTGATATGTCCAAAATATAAAAAGACCATCAGACCATATCAATAAACCAACAACATAGACCAACATAGCTAGTTTTGAAGGCAGAGTGATAAACATTAATCATTTTTTTTTCACAAGAGAAAAAATGTTGTTTTGAATATATTATATGAAGTAAAACAGTCCATGAAGTTATTAAATTTTCACATCTGAAGATTGGAACCCAAATATCCATCCAGAAAAGTGGAAGTCCCACCCCAGATAGTGATAGAAAAATACCCCATGTCACATACAGGGACTTGATATAAAACCCAGTAACGGTCCACATGGAGATTATCGACAAATATGAGAAAGCATCCAAATATGCCCAAGGCATCTATAAGAAAGTGAAATAGCAGTATGTAGAATAGTAAAACAACAGATATACTGTGGTAAATAGGCAAAAATTTATGTAAGGATAAATTTTTACAAAAGTTCCATCATTTCTTCCCACCATTGAACTTCTGGCACTCTGGTCCTTTGCAACTTTCTTAGTGTTTCATCAGCCTCAGTATATCTGAAGAAATCAGGCTGATTTGGGAACAAATTATTTACTTCATGCTCAAGATAAAATAAATTCTCCAATCTGTCATGAAGGTTTTTCCCTGTAGGCAATGCTGCTGTTGATGAACTGGTTGAAGAACTAGCTTGATTATCGGCATATTTGTCCAATTTTTCAACATAACTATCAAGGTCCATTAGCTTATCTTCTGCAACTATAGGACTGGGAAATCCTCTATTTAACAAAATATTCAATCTTTCTCTGAAGGCAATGATTTCTTCTTGCATATCTGAGCACCTTCGTTCTAAATTCTGTACCAGAGTTCTTTTAGTAAAAACTTTCTTTATTTCCAGAATTGTTCCGGTCTTATCCTGAATACCAATTTCTGCAAGTTGATTCTTAGTCTGGGTATTCAAAAAATGTATAAGTCTATTGGCCTCTTCTGGCATATTTCCCAACTCTTTTCTTGATCTCTCAATCTCATCCAGAGCCAATTTAACTAAGTTATTCTGTTCATCCATTATTTGAATTGAGGACCAAACATCCTTTATTGATTGAATGATATTATCCCAAAGAATTACATTTATTTCTTTTAAAGGTTTCTCCAATGTGAGATCCTTTTCCAATGCTTTGACTGTTTTTTCTAATTTGTTCACTTCTCTTGTTTTATCAGCAACACTCATTTTTGAAAGATAATATTTATGTTCTAGAGTGGCCAATTGTTCCTTTGTTTTGTGAAGCTCTATGGCCTGAATGTTCATATCTTCCATTGACTTTGTTAATTCATCAGTGTTCAAATTTGCAGTGTTGCTCTGTGACAATTCTTCTGGCTGACCTGTTGTTGCTGTACCTATCACTACTCCTACTATAGATACTAGAATATTTGTCTGATTATCTTTTAATGCATTCTCAAGCTCTTTTTCAGTTGCAGTAAGTTGCTCATTCAATTTTAAGAGAAAATCCATTAGTTCTTCCTCAGAATTTTGTTTGATGATTTCTACAGTCTGTGGATGTCTTGAGGCCGGTAACTTTAATTGTTTTCTCAGAGCTGCAATATCATCATCTTTTCTCTTGATCAAAGCTTCAATACCTTTCACATATTTAGGATTATGACCCAAACCAATGATTATTTCCTCTAAAGTTTTGATTCTATTATCCTTAGCCTGGGAGGAGGCTTTTTCAAGCTGCAACTGTGTATTAGTATTATCAAAAGAATCCTGCAACTTATGGGTCATCATTGATTTATCCGTCAGAGTAGAATAAATCATCTCACCTGTTTTCTTGTGTAGCTCAATTTGATCTAAAGGATGGATATCCTTTGCTAAGACTTCAAAATTAGTCCTAACGTAATCTGTAGCTTTCTGAGGCTGCTGCACCTTGGGCTTCAAATGGCTCATTAACATCTTACCCTGTTGGATGTCATAAGCTGACATCAATCTTTCTTGATTTTTTGGAGCCATCTTCAAAAATTGGTTGTACACTTGAAGTCTAAGTGGATCGTTCCTGGCCTTTATATTGATGAATGTTCTTTTGATGTCCCAGGCAGTTTTTACTAGAGGTTTGAAAGAAGATATTTCTACACTTTGTTGCCTCTGTATTCCCTATTTTTGAAAATTAGTGGATGTCCCACTACCTGTACTTGTTTGTTGATTATCTTCTCTTCCCTGGCTGTCAGGGATTTCCTGAAATGATTCATCTTCTAGAAGGGGAGTTAATTTCTGCCTTTTAACATCTTGCTGTTCAGAAGAGCCACCAATAGGAGTAGTTGTTTCAGCCTCTCTCTTTTTTCCCTTTTCTATATTCAAAGGAGTTTGTAAAATAGAAATTTCTGGCTCACTGATCTGAGTAGGAGGAATTTGTCCTTGACCTTGTTCTTTAGAAGTCTCTGGTTGCTCTGTCATTATGAATTTTTCAATTATTTGTATATCGGGCTCCTTTTCTTTTCCTTTAGATTCTACTGCTACTGTACTAATCTCCTGCAAATTTTGTTGTAAAGTCCTGGCTGAAGAAGATCCCTGCACCTGTCCAAAAGATTCTAGGTCAAGTATCTTTTCAAGATCTTTCATTACATTTTCAACATTGACCTTCTCACTATATTTTTCAACCAATGTCCCTTCTGTCCATTCATCCATATTAGCATATTGTTCTATTTCTGGGATTCTTTGATGGATGTATGGTGACAGTTTATTTTTCATTCTTCTATCACAGATAAAGTTTTTTGGATCATAAGGCACCCAGTAGAAACTCTTTTGTAGTCTGAGATAGTCTTCTAAAATCCTTTCGACTTCCTTTCCAGCTTTCCTAGAGTTACAAATGAAGGGACCTAATTGGCTCTTGATCCTGAGTTGAGCATTTTTCTTTGCATTGCAAAAATGAATTATATCTGAATTATTCATTTGCCTGAAATATTCTAATGAAAAGAGTCTCATTGGGACATACTTGGGTAGTTTGAATGGGCATAATTCACATCCATATATCTTGATCTCTATGTATTTTTGATATAGGTACCAATCACCTATCTTGTAATGCTTTGAGAGCTGAAGGATTTTCTTGATTTCATTGTTAATTCTAGGAGGAGAGACTCCTGTCAACAAGGTAGTTACATGATGAAAAAAAAGGTCGACAAACTCATTATAGGAATAAGGAGAATCAGAGGAATTGTGAGTAATGGTAGACCAAAAGATGGCTGACCTAGGATTCCCTTTGGCATCAAGTTTCTTAACATAAAAAGGGATATTTTCTGACTGAAAGTAAATCATGAGATGATATATGACAAAAGAATACTTAAATACTCTCTCATTCTCAAATCTCATGAACTGATCATGGATTTTGTTAGCAATATAAGATGCAAAATCGTACTTGACAGCAGGAGGCTGTCCAGGGGTAAAAATGGATAACAATACTAGGGTTAACTGATCAACATACTCACTAGTATTGAAGCCCATTATGGAAGATATCATGTTTAAATAAGTCTACCCTCATTAGTAAAGAAAGTATAACCATAAGGGGGAGGGTTTTTAGGCTGATGCTCTGGTAACATGAAGGTTTGGCATAGGCGGTTTAACTCTTCATGGGATAACTTAGTAGATTTCTCAAGTAATTCAGCCATGGACAGGGGAGTGAGAGCTTGACGAGGTTGGAATTGTAGCATTTCATTTATGGACTGAGCAGTTATTGGGAAAAGGACATTTTGACTTGGGGATAAAACTGCTCGTTGGTTGGGATCATAATTTGCGTAGCAATAATGGATTAACTCAGGAAAAATATGGACTGAGGGGAGAAGTTACATAGGAAGATTTGATTCCCAAAGTCCAAAGATGTCAGAACCATTCAAATAATTGTCTCTGCAGCGGCAAAATATTCGAAGAGGATTCTCACTGAGACGCAAGTCCTTAATTTGAAAATCCATATCGGCTAAAGGAAAATAATCGAAGTCCTTGTGAGGGGCATTGATGGGCACAACATTCAGAGCTACAAGAACTTCCATTTCTGGTTCTTATGGATTCAGAAATAGAATTTCAGGGTTTTTGTGGAAAAGGGGCACAATTACTAGTTTTGGGAATATATTAATATAATTGCAGTTCTGGGAACGAAAAAGACCAAATTGAACTTCTTTTCATACCTTAGTGTAGAATTAAGACTAAAACCAGGATTTTTTACAGATTTTAGCGGGGAATTGGAATAAATACCTGTTTACGGGAAATGAAACGTGTTTAAACAGGCGCTGGTTATGACAAAAGAACCCTGAAATACTCAGCTTCAATTCTCTTCAGAAAGGTAATGGTCAGCAAGCGTTAACAGTTGGTTTTTGAATTTTGTTGCATGGAAGACTGGCTAGCGCACTGAACAATGAAAATGACGCAGACGCAATTTGTTTTATTTACAAAGTCAAAAGGGTGGCATGTTTTGATTGATGACGTCGGCATGTACGATGGTTTCGTCACAGAGGGATAGGAGCAGATCTTTGTTTGGGCCACTCGCGCAGTGGAAATCTGGACCCGAAAAAGATTAAGGTGAATTTGATAAGAAATTCACGTCACAACTCTCCCTCCATGCGCCAACCCAACTTCGGACCCGAAAAAGATTAGGGCGAAATTCATTTGGTTTTCGCGTCACAAAATTGGCTGACGTCAGCAGGCTATTTTGGAACATGAATTTGGTTTGAATTATGGTTTATCACTGTTTGAAATCCGGCGGGCTCGACTTAAGAACAATTTTGTTTGATCCCATCTTATAAAATTTGTGTTGGTTTTCTTTGATAATACACATATTTATAATAAATCATGGGAATAACACACTAGTAAACATGTGGAAAAGTTATATAAATTATTGAGAACAATCATTTTTATGTAAAAATATCCAAATGTGCTTTTGGGAAATAAGAATTTGAGTATTTGGTTCATATTGTTTTAAAGGAAGGAGTGAAGTTGGAGCCTCAAAAGATGCAAGCTATTACAAAATGACCTATTCCTAAGAAAATCAAGGTTCTTAGAAGATTTTTTAGACTTACATGATATTATTGATCATTTGTTAAAATTATGCATGCATTTCAAGTCCACTCACAATCTCTTGAAGAAAATATCATTTATATGGAATGATGAGGCTACTTTGGCATTCTCTCTTTTAATGGATGCCATGTCTTCTACACCAACATCGGTTGCACCTACTTTTGGTAAAACATACATAGTAGAGTGTGAGGCACTAGGGCAAGGAATTTACGTAACATTAACACAATAAGGGATATCATTGGCTTTTAAAAGCAAGGAATTCAAAGAAAATATTTGGTGAAATCTACGTATGAAAAATAAATGGAAGCAATATTACATGCAATAAAAAATGGGGATAGTATATCAGTGGGAGGTACTTTAAAGTCAAGATATACCATGATAGCATAAAGTATTTTTTGAAGCTATGGATTTCATTGGAAGATTAACAAAAATGAGGAGAAAAAATGCCAAGTTTTAATTTTGAGATAATCTGCAAAAAGGGTAAGGAAAATTTAGTACATGATGCTCTTTCTAAAATAGAAGAGGCCTCAAATTTATATCCAATTACATTTTCTATTCCTAGGTGGCTATAAGAAGCTTTCCATAATGGAAAAATGACAATAGTACTAAACAAAAACTAAAATTTATAAAGGATGGGATGAACTCTATGGAGCATTGGGAGTGAAAGAGAGATATACTTTGGTGCAAATGTAGAATATTTTATGCACGCAAGCATATTTGAATAAACAAATATTAAGGGAGTCCCATGTCTCTCTGATGGTAGGACGCAGGGTTCCTTAAAACATCTCAAAGGATCAAAAATATATTTTTGGAAGGAATGAAGAAAGATATTCAAAATTTTGTAAGAGAAGGTCAGGTTTGCATAATAAATAAAAGAGAGATAGTAAAATCTCTAGGGTTACTTCAACCATTCCACATACATATTCAAATACTAGAAGATATATCAATAGACTTTATTACGGGGTTACTGAAATATAAAGGTAAGTATTACATTTTTGTGGTCATTTATATAGACAAATTTTGTAGATTTTTTTTGTAGAGCTCAAAGTACATAAACAACAAGCCAAGTGGCAGAAGTGTCCGTGAAATAAATTCATAGTCTTCATGGTTTTCCTAAAGTAATAGTAATAAGAAACTTTTGGAAATAATTATTTAATATGAGTGGAGAAACACTAGCTGCCATGAGTTCTACATATCAAACACAATCAAATGGTCAAACAAAAATAGTTAACAAATGTTTTTAAGGTTATCTACAATGTTACTCTTTAGAAAATAAATCTTAATGGATGAAGTGGGTTCATCAAGGAAGAATGGTAATATGATACTACCTATCACACATCTACTAAAATTTCCCCATTTAAGGCCCTTTATGGATATCCAAATCCTAGTATCTCATACTTTTTGCAAGATAAGTCCAAAGTATAGGAAACAGAGTCACATATGGAAAATACTAAAGAAACTTTGAAAATTAATATGGAAAACCTTCAAATGACATGAAACATGATAAAACAACAAGGGGAACAACATTGAAGTGAAAGATAATTTGAGGAGGGTAATTGGGTATTTTTTAGATTATAACATTATAAGCAATCTTCATTCAAGAAAAAGAAGAATAAAGAATTAGCTCAAAAATGCAATGTGGAAAAAGTTGAAGTCGGGATTAAATCGGCAAGGGTCCAAAAGTTGAAATACTCGATAAAGTCGGGAGTTTTTTGAAAAAGTCGGCAAAAAGTTGGCAAAACTAAAAAAATACAAAAATATTCATTTTTGGAAAAAATCCTGATTTTTTCAAAAAAAATTAAAAAATTATTAAAGAAACTACCTCACTCAAGATTTTTTCGAAAAATTCGGCAAAAAGTCGGGACTTCGAGGATAAAATCGCGACTTTTTCAGGGATGAAAAATTCGGCAAAAATTCGGCCAATAAAGTCGGCTTCGGGAAAAATTCGGGATTTTTTCAAAAAGTCGGGACTTTTTGCCGACTTTTTCCACACTGCAAAACTGTTATGGCCCTAAATAATTATTCATAGGATTGCACAAGTGGTATAGAAGTTATATTTTCCTTCTTCTTGCATTCATAAGGTTTTGCATGTATCTTGCCTAAAAAAGGTTTTGGGAAAAAATATGTCAATGTAAATAGAACTTCCAAAATTAGATGAAGAATGAAAGTTGATTCTTGAACCACAAAAAGTTATAGATAAACATTTTGTATCTCTTTGACATATAACCATTATGAAGTACCTAATCAAGTGGAATAATATTCCTCTAGAATAAGGTACATGGTAAAATGATCAATTCGTGATGAAATACCCACGGCTAAAGGGTTCGTTTGAAGTTTTGACAAAGGTTTTGTTATATGTTTTATATAACGCGCGGCGTAATAGTTTTATTGTTTGTTAAGGTCCCACACAGTGATCAAATTTGAAGGGCAGGTCCGAATTTCAATTAGAAGGGCATATATCTATGTCGCCCTTCCATAATGAAAAACTTAAAAAAAAAAACTTTTCAATTGACCACAATAAATTATTTTTACATTTCATTTTCAGAAAGACAAAACCATCAATCTTTATATTAATAAAAGACTGTTACATATACAACAATGAAGAAGGCTCCATCTTTCATTGCTTAAATATCTCATTGACAATGTCAACATAAGTCTTGAAGACACTATTATAAGAGTTTGGATACATACCACCGGGATATAGGAGATTCTTATGTGTCAGATTGTGTAATGCAATTTTGACTTTGTCTCACAAGGAGCAGCAGCATGGAGGTCTGGATTTTTCTTATAGAACTTTTTTATTATTATTTGAAACGTTGTTTATAGATATGAATACAAAAATGAAATTATGAGCATGGTGGAAAATTAGTCAAGCTCATGATGCCAAACCATGATGATGTAAGTTTGGAATTTAACATTTTTACATGTTAAAGACAAATAGTCAAAATCACTGACAACTTAGTATGCCATAATTAATAATCATTCCATGTTCACTTTTGTTAATAGGTTTATGTCACATGATGATGTAGGGGCATTAGGCACTAGCCAACAATGTAGGAGGTTTTTTCCACATGTTGTGGCTAGGAGGGTTCGAAAACATTTGAGTTGTAACAGCTAGGTGTCAATACCTCAGCTGATTGTATTACTTAGACTAGTTAGAGTTGTAGGAGTCGAACAGTTTTAGTTAGTTGAATTATTATAATTAGACCTTTTGATTTCTAGAACGGTCCTCTTAGAGGAACCGAAGAGCCATATGTTATGTATATAAATTGTAATTCCTCGTATGAATAAAAGTAGAGAGGGAAGAGGAGAGTAGAGAGGGGATTTCTGCAATAAACCTGTGTGTGTGAACAATTGTTTCCAGTTAAATGATTTCCAAGCTTAGTTTCCATTGAATTATCTCGAACTGCTAATTGTGAAGAATTATTTAACTGTGAGGTGATTGGGTACTGATAATTCCATTCTTCTGTCTTTGAATTCTCGTAAATTGTTGGATAACCTTGTGAACTCACCCCACCCGAAGGCGAGGTCTGTGTAGAGAACCGGGGTCGTGAACACTGTTCAAATATAAAAATCCTGCTTAATAAAGAGACAAGATTGTTGTGCTTTCGGAACCTGACCCGAGGATTGGACATGAGTTAACAAAAAAAAGGATAGCGGAACCAGACTTGCACCCGTGGTCAAGCCCTGTACCAAAACCACGAGCGGAATCACAAAAGCGGGTTGCCCATATCGCACCGCTTTTGCGGAGTAGGCGGTATTTCCTATTCACGAGCGATTCCATAGGGAATGCGACACGTGGCGAAGTGACCCCCGGAAAACCACCATTTAACCCGCGCCATCGCACGTTAAAGCCCGACGTTGGAAGCCGAGCGAAATTGCCAAGAGTCGTTGATTTGGAGAAGGGTCATCGGACGGTGGTCGCACGTTGAACTTGCCCGGAGGTTAACTAAGGTGTGTGGAGGATAGCCAGGTACGATACGAGTGTTTGATTGGTTATTGATATATATAGGTGGGGCCGGAGTATAATGAAATTGTTTAATTAAATGATTGGCGGATAATTAGCATAAGTCTGGAGCGTGATTGTTGTAAGGCTGGGTGGTGAAATATAGAGTCGAAAGTTCATTATAAGTTATTTATTTAAAAAGAAACGTGGAGTATAAATACAAAGTGTTGAAAGTTAAACATTGGTTATAAGGATTGGAGATAATATAAAGTCGGGAATATAAATTAAAGTCCAACCATTGTGGATAGCATTTATTTATCAAATTCTACGAATTTGATAAATAAACCCGAAGAAAGAAGAAGTCAATTAAGACTCAGGCTGGAGGAAAAGAACGGGGTAAACCAAGGGAAAATGCTGACAGAGCGATTGTAGACACACTAGCTCTCCTTAGGGGTCCAATTTCAGTTTTGTTGCGTCACACGATGATCTCTCTTCTCTGGCATTTACTTGTATTGAAGATCACTATTCTAGGAATAAAGAGTTATTTTCTCCAAAAATAACCCTAGCCAAACATTGACAATGCATCAAGGATATCTTTCTATGCTTCATAAGCACATTTGTTCTACTTCTAAATCATGTCTTGGAAGTGGTTGTTGTGCTGGAAATTATTCACCAGTTGGTTTCATACGAAAGTCTTTTTCACATTTTCATCATCCAATACATGAAAAAGATAATGGTTTAAAACAACATAAATATTTGAAATTTTGCAAGAATTGTCTGGCACACTTTGAATATGAATTTTGAAGTCAAGTGCATGATGCTGTATAGGATCAAGTGTCATTTTGAATACCAAATGTTTCACAAGAAACTTCTCAACATGCTACCTTGCAGTAAGGATTAAATGAAAATATTGCATCAACTATTTCCATAATAAAAGTGCACCTCAGCCATAAGACTAAACAACTACAAATGTTGTAGATCTAACAAGACCACACAATCAAATGTATTCCACAAGGCCAATACTGTATGAAAAATGAAAAGGAGTTTGCAACCAAAAATACCTTAGGTAACTAATTCAATTAGATACACCAAACCATCGGCAAAAAGGAAAACCATCCTACTTGGCCCCAATATTTTCAACTGGGTCCTCTAATTCAACCAATAAAAAGGCCAAAACCATAGCATTGAGATGCATTTCATTACACTGTCAATAACAATAAAATTTGACTCAGCCATAACCCTTTCCTTTTATTGTTGTGAAAAGCTTTATGCATTACTTTAATATTGAATTATGAATTGTAAAGGAACTTACAAAATGTGACATTACGAACCTGGTCAAGCGCACAAGCAAAAATATCCTGGACATGACCCTGGTTGACAAGTTGTATTGCTCATGATGCAAGAGGATTTATACCTGCACTGCCAAGTCAATCAAAATCCATCATTATCTATACAATAAATACAAGTAATTGATGTAGTATTTTTTACTCTAAGATGCATTCTTATGGTAATGTTAGAACATATGTTGAAAATGTCAAAACATACCTGAATAAGCTCCTCTTCGTTTCAAGAACAATTTATTGGAGTCGCATGAACTTGGAACAAGCCTCCCATGATCTGAAAGAGTAGCAACTAAGTCAACGGTGACTTTTTTGTTGCTACGCTGGATCAAGGGAGGTTTGCTCCAAGATTAAATCGCTCCAATAAATTATTCTCTACTAAACAGGGCCAACCACGTGAAGGTGGAAGCTCTTATGGCCCCTACCCCCCCCTCACATCACTCTCAATTCCCCAATACCCAATCTATATTTCATTTTTTACTTTCATGAGCATAAAAAAAAATATTCAATAACTAATAAAACAACAATTCAACAAAAAGTACGCAAGGAAACATTGCAATTAATGCTTGACATAAAAATAGTATGATAAATGAGTTTTTTATATAACGCAAAAACGTTCCAAGTATGGTAACATTTGTCTTATAATAATACAATATTTTACATTATCGAATTTTATTTTTCTTCTTCCTATTTTTAAAGCTCCTAATTACATCATCAATATCATCATGCTCTGCTCCTGTTTCGTGCCTTTCGACCCGCACTGCTGACTTAGTTGCGTAGTCACGATGTCTGGTCTCATCCAGTGACGGGGCATCGCCTACAAAAACAGATAATATTAAATTTTAATTGTCAGTTTTTAAATATCATTGAACTAGTTCGGTAATATTAATAAAAAATTGCAATGAGATTATTTACCTGGTGCACCAGTTGTCGCCGCTGACCTAGTTGCGTAGTCACGATGTCTGGTCTCATCCAGTGACGGGGCATCGCCTACAAAAACAGATAATATTAAATTTTAATTGTCAGTTTTTAAATATCATTGAACTAGTTTAGTAATATTAATAAAAAAAATTGCAATGAGATTATTTACCTGGTGCACCAGTTGTCGCCGCTGACCTAGTTGCGTTGTCACGATGTCTGGTCTCATCCAGTGACGGGGCATCGCCTACAAAAACAGATAATATTAAATTTTAATTGTCAGTTTTTAAATATCATTGAATTAGTTCGGTAATATTAATAAAAAAAATTGCAATGAGATTATTTACCTGGTGCACCAATTGTCGCCGCTGACCTAGTTGCGTAGTCACGATGTCTGGTCTCATCCAGTGACGGGGCATCGCCTACAAAAACAGATAATATTAAATTTTAATTGTCAGTTTTTAAATATCATTGAACTAGTTCGGTAATATTAATAAAAAAAAATTCAATGAGATTATTTACCTGGTGCACCAGTTGTCGGCGCTGACCTAGTTGTGTAGTCACGATGTCTAGTCTCATCCAGTGACGGTGCATCGCCTACAAAAACAGATAATATTAAATTTTAATTGTCAGTTTTTAAATATCATTGAACTAGTTCGGTAATATTAATAAAAAAAATTGCAATGAGATTATTTACCTGGTGCACCAATTGTCGCCGTTGGGACTGTTGCCCTGTCTTCCTCTTTGGTGGTAAGATCCTCAAGGGAAACATTCTCTGTCATTTAAACAAAAAACGTTATAAGGACAACCATCAAGGTATAATTAGAAAAAATTATAAGTGGAAATTAATTACCATCACGGCCCTCACTGATAGTAGCATTGTTGGCCTGGTCCCCACTACAATGATCAGGTTGCACGTGAGGATCATCTACATTTGGCTCTAAAACTGGGTTATTTTCCTCGTCGGTAGTGTTGCTCCCCTGATTTAAAAAAAGTTGTTAGACATTAAATTTATGGATGAAAACAAACATATTGAAAGGTTAATGTTTACCTTATCAGGCATTCTGGATCTTGGGACCTGCCCCAAGCTTATGCGACGTTCAACTACGGCTTGATAGCCGAAATGGAAAGCGATATTTTTATCTTCCTCTGTAGTTTCTGTTCCAAATTCATCACCCTACATTACATATGATTGTGTATTTTTAATCATATTTGATAGGATTACAAAAACGTTGGAAGGCGATACAATTAATTATAAGATGTTTAGCTACTTAATTACAATTCTTGCGGCTAATTTCAAGTAGCCGCCCTGGCCTAACTTGTGATGGCCCTTTTTTTCAATCCTAGCTTTGGTTGCCTTTGAGGTGTCAGGCAACCTAGCATCAAAATATTAAAGTCAGATATGACGTAGCACACTTTTATTTTAGACATAGAGAAAATTCAAGCTATTGAATTAAAGTTGTAATTTACCTTGCGGGTCCAGTTGGCATTTTTCCTTCTTTCTTTGCCCTTTTCTCTTTTCTGTCATGGATGAGTGCTCTCCACTCACTCTCTGGAACTATGAGAGGACGCTCATATCTAGGGTTAAATTGCAATTGCGTCCTATAGGTGTCCCTGGTATATTTCAAATATTTGTCGGCTACCCGAGCCATCGTTGTTCTGTCAAATGTGCCGACCCCAAAAAGGGCTTCTAGATAATCTATAAGTTCTTTTTTCAGGTTGGAATTCTAGGAATTCCACCTTGTGTGTATGGTTGGGCCAAAAATTACCAACGCATGGCTCTCCAAAAACCTGTAGAACTCATTGTTTCCTACACAGAAAAAAATATATATTATCATTAATTTAAAAATAAAAATCATAATAAATATGTTTTAGATAGAGTACATGAAATAGTTAAAATATTAAAATTTACCTGGGAGTTGTACGTGCTTTATAGGGACACCTTCATCATTCACCAACAACGTGCCATTAATGGTCCCTGTGGAGCTGACACGTGTAGCTCCAGGAAACACAATAATGTAGTTGGCCATATTAGCCTCATCATTGCCAACACGTTCAGCGGTTGGCTGGGTGTCTGCTTGGGCAGGGTGTGTTTCTTGCCTGGCACCTAAAGGAGTAGAAGGTGTACAAGAGGGTTGTTGGGAAATCTCTTGCCCTTGTGTCCCACTACCACCAACACCGGATTCAGCAAGTGCCAGAAAACGATACATACAAAAGAACTTTTTGTTAGTTTAGTCAATGTAAAAATTAAAAATCAAGCTATCACAATTCATCTCATGCAGAACAAAAAAAATATCCTTTTGACTTTTTATTATTACCTGATATATTTCTAGATGGCTCATAAGATGTTTTATCCTCTCTTCTGTTTCAGGTGTTTGAGGCGCATCTATCAAAGTATTAAATTCCAACCTTGCATCTCGTGCCTTTTTTCACAACAAGAACACTAGAGATAGGGATGAAGAAAGCTCTTCCTCAAAGAGGGAATCATCAGGCGTACCATGGCTAGGTGTCTGCATATTTGAACAAAATTAATATTATTTAAATTATGTAAATAACTAAAATACCTGAAGATAGAGCAATGATGGCACTTTACATGTTCTTCCGCTGGCCTCTTTCCGCGATCATCCCGTCTCGGGGTTGTTCCTGCACTGCTCTGATCAGTCTGCCACATTGCAATAAAATTATAAACGTAAAAACTTGAAAACAATATCTAACTTGAAAACACAAAATGAAAACTGAAATAATTTCTAATAAGACACCGGAAGACAGAGTTAGAGTTTCAAATATGCCTTGCATTGAATTCAGTCCTGGAAACATGTCATTGCACATTAAGGCACTCAAACAAGAGACGAGTTGACAATGAAGACCTTATTGAATATATTGTTGGAGCAACTTCTAGTAAACTTGTTGTGAAGACCTTGAGGATATTTTTGGAGCGACATTGTTGAAGCTGATGGTATAGCATTGTTGGAGACGATCTTGAAGGGCCTTGAAGTGAAGCTTTTGGAGAAACTATTGAAAAATCCTTAGAGCATTTAAGTAAGGAACTTTCTATCTTCCATCACCTTTTTCCTTTCAATATCCTTTAAACAATTTTTTTGATATTTAATGTTTGAAATCACGTTATAATTCCTTGATTATATGTGTTTGGGGACTAGAATAATTTCACACTAAACCATGCAAACTTAAAAGTAACTTAAGAGATCCATAAAGTAATAATAATCATAATTCCTAATTTCCTATTGTACGATATGATGCAAATTATTCAAACATGAAGCAATGAAGACATGCAATGTCTGAATTTCAAGATTGATGAACCAATACAAAAAGTTAGAAACTACAACTTTGATTCAATACTCTGTGTCCTAACTCCAGGAAGGAATCTAGTTTGTAGTACAGAACATGCATCGTGTATTATCAATTCTTAATTGACAACAACTAAGGTCATCTACCTCATCAATTCCTTCCCATTTTGTGTTTTTATGTTATATTCCTTATAAAAGTGTCAAATTTCTCTCAAAGTAAGCAACCATTGAATAAAATAAAAAATAGTTGAGATATGATTGAGAAATGGTCATTTATTTCTTGAAAGGATCTTCACAATTTCTTTGGTTGTTTTCATCTCAAGAAACAAGAAATGACCTAAGAAACTATCGTGATGTAATATAAGAAAAAACATGGTGCAATGGCCATTTTCAAAGCCAAATGATGTCCATTGAGGACATGGCCTTTATTTGGTTCCTATTTCATAGGAGTTTCGGGTAGAAATGGAACTTTGTTGTACCATTTCCAGTAGTAAAAAGGGAAAACCTTATTTTTCCATGGGAAATAATTTACCTTTCCTTTTTCAGGATAATCTAAATCACAAAAAATATGAACTATACTACACACATTCTTGGATAATGTGAAAGTGGAAAAGGAATACCCTACACAAGTGATGCACACATGTAAATTTGAACACTAATAGATTTTTGTAGTTGAAATGCAATTCTTGTTTTCATTTAAATGTGGGATATAATGGCTGCCAAATTAATAAGCGTTTCTTTGGGAAAAATCTAAATCTTGTATTGGGTGATGAAGATAATAGAGGGTATTCAATCTTGATTCTTGACATCTAGAGAGAACCGTACAACCTAACACAATCTAATGTAACTGACCAAAAAAACCCAAATAGAGTCAACCCTACTATAGGAGGAAGGGCCTGCAGTAAGAACTTACCATTTTTCAAGAGCTGAGGGCGAATGTTGTTCTGCAAGAGCTGAGGGTGAATGCAAGGCGAATGTTGTTCTACAAGAGCTAAGGGCGAATGCAAGGCAAATGCTGTTATGCAAGAACTGAGGGTGAATGCAGGGCGAATGTTGTTTTGCAAGAGCTCAGGGCGAATGTTGTTCTGCAAGAGCTCAGGGCGAATGCTGAGAGCGAATGTTGAGGGTGAATGATGTTCTGCAAGAGCTGAGGGAGAATTCATGTGTGATATCAGACGTTAATGTAGCACACATGTACATTTGAACACTAATAGATTTTTGTAATTGAAATGCAATGCTTGTTTTCATTTAAATGTAGGGTTTTTAAAGCAAGGAGAAATAATGGGTGCTAAATTAATAAGCGTTTCTTTGGGAAAAAATTAAATCTTGTATTGGGTGATGAAGATAATAGAGGGTATTGAATCTTGATTCTTGACATCTAGAGAGAACCCTACAGCCTAACACAATCCAATGGAATTGACCAAAAAAACCCAAATAGAGTCAACCCTACTATAGGAGGAAGGGCATGCAGTAAGAACTTACCATTTTGCAAGAGCTGAGGGCGAATGCTGTTCTGCAAGAGCTGAGGGCGAACGCTGAGGGCGAATGCTGAGGGAAAATGCTGTTCTGCAAGAGCTGAGCGCGAATGCTGAGGGCAAATGCTGTTCTGCAAGAACAGAGAGCGAATGCGCGCATGATATCAAACGTAGCTATTGCGACAAATACGAAACATTTTTATGTAGCGCGCATAAAGTTTCATATTTTTATTTAGCGCGCATATAAGTGTCGTTATACCGACGGTGGAAAAGGCGTCGCTATTGCAACGAAGGCCTCCAAACGTCGCAATTACGACACTTAGACAATGTCTCGCACTTGCGACGTTTAGAGGCAGTTGTCGCAATAGCGATGCGTTAGGCCATAGTGTCGCAACTGCGACGTCTTCCTCCAAACGTCGCAATTGGGACACTTTTCTAAGTGTCGGTATTGCGACACTTTTCTATAAACGTCGGTATAGCGACGGTTTCGGGCGGGATGGAAAAAATTTGGGTAAATTTCCGACATTTGGTCAAAAGCGTCAGAACCAAGTGTCGGAATTTCTGCCAAATGTAGTAGTGCCACATGCTCTTGCTTTCTCATTTTTATATGAAAGGAAATGGGAGCATGTTATGGTATTGATGGAGAAGGTTTTTCTGTCTACCTATAGGTGCCCTCCTATGGGTAAAGCCTACTACTTTTGTCTTGTCAGTGAAAAACCTTAGAGATAGGTCACTGAAAATCTCAGAGAAGATGTCCGAAAATATTTGTTTGTAGACTGTTTGAAGATCACAATATCAATTTGCAATGAAGAACAACAACATATTCATTGGTATGTGGAACACCCACATGGAAGATAAATTTCATTGTTATTTGGTTCATGATGTTGTGGCACTGAAGTAGAATGATGTGGCACACCTATGTGGTAGATGGTGTATCATCATGACATGGCTCATTGGTGATGTGGTGATTACATGGTGAAAACATTGCACTAACATGGCATTGACATGGAGACGAAGTGGAAGGTGATGTGGAGCTAGGTATTAACCTATTGCTATACTAGTATGTCGAGGAATTGATTCTGAGAAATTTGGAATCCAGTATTTGGCCTATCTCGCAATACTAATAGAACCTAAGCTTTTTCAGTTATACTAATTGTAGCTAAAAATCCTTAGTATATTAACATGAACTAATTATATCCCATTTTACACTTAGAAACTAAGGTTATAAATATTATCTTGTGTTCTAAGCACTTTTTTCTTAACCACTACATAACACTTTATTCTATTACTTCACGCTTATATTTGGGTGAATAATTCCCTTACTGCATTGAGTGCTAGTATGAGGAACACTGGAAGGCTATAAAAGAGATAATTGATGTTCTTGAAAGTGCCTCTAATGGTTTCTATTACATGTAGATAAATCCCAGGATTTATGCACATCTAGAGTGATATTATTTATGCACAATATTAGCTATATTAATTGTAGCTCACATTAGCTCTATTCCTCATGTAGAATTAATTAATGGTGGCCTATGATAACTTTGTCTGTGTTATTTCATTGTATAAGATTGGTAGACATTACTACTGTTCAAAGCATTCATTTTTATATGACTTATCTAATAATTACACAAACACCGGTTTTCTAATACATATGTATATAGTCGAGAAGTGATTCCCATTAGAATTCCATCATAGACAATATAAGAAACCTAAGACATTACCAAATACTTCTAGCTTCCTAATTATGTAACCACCGTGTGATATCGTTCTGCATTACATTGTTAGAAGCATTTATACAGACTGATAATGAATGAAAGTAGGCTATCCCAGCTGGGCATGATGTGAAGGTGTTGCCATGGTGTATTCATGCTTGGGCATGATGTCAAGTATTAGCCTAAATTTAACATTAAAGATGGTGTATTTTTTAATGGACATAATTTTATAAATAATAGACACATATTACTTCCAGAGGGATCCTTTATGGATATACCTGATATTGTTATTTACCTTAGTAAAGGGTACAATGTGATTTTATCAAATATTTTTAGTCATGTTTTATTGTTGGGATGTTTGTATTGCTAAAAATAAAGAAAATGGAGTCATGTTTTAATGACTGGGTAGTTTTCCTTGCTATAACAGCAAAGAAATGGGATTGTGTTTTAATTATTGGAAAGTGTGTCTTGCTACAATAGCAAGGAAATGGAGCCATTTTTTAATTACTGGGAAGTATATCTTGCTACAGTAACAAGGAAATGGCCATAGCTAAACTTCACATCTAGTGGCTCAACACTATTACCATCACCAGCTTATTTCCCATTGACCACCAAACTAGTGCACTTATCCAACTTTGGTGTTTTTGTTAACGAACTGAAATTATTTGAGAGTGTAAATTTCTGTGATCCATAAAAAATTAAAATAAATCTTCTGGGAAATCACATCAGAAATGTTTTGGACCAATAAAACGTGTTTCAAACTACTTAATGTTTTTCATCATCAGGAAAGATTGGTTGTTCTGACTATCATATAAATATCATGCAAAGAAAAGCAACAGTCAAGACCTTTGGAAAATTAGACGTTAAAAACGGTAAAAAAAATAAATATATGAATGAAAACTAAATAAATCTCATCATAAAGTAATAAAAAATAAATACCAAGTCAAAAAACAAATAGTCAAATTAGTTGTGCATTTTTCCTTTAAAATTTGGCAAAATATAGTTGAGTCATGGAGTCTTTTACACTGTAATGGTAGCATCAGACTAATTTGTATAATTTGTGTAATTTATATATATATTTGGTATTTATATGAGATATTTCCATCACTTGAGTGTGTAACCATGCTAAGCACTAGTACAAAGACATTCCATTCTTGATATGTTAAGATTCTTGGACATGTTAATTCCTTTGTGACTTGGCATTTCCATGGTGCTTTTGATGTTTATTTCACAAGTAAATCTTCATGGATGGAAGATCATAATAGGAATTTCAATTATGTGTAAACTCAGATATGAGATTAAGTTCGTCATGTTATTGGCTATGTTCTATCATAATACCTCTCTTGTAAGTACTACAAGAGTAATCACCTAATTTAATGGCTTATAATTGGGTATACACTTGATGACCCTTCCCACATGCAGCATGTATTAAATGAATATAGGTATAGAAATGTATAGAGGCCTCCCTTTGATGCACAAAATAGGACTTCTTTAGAGGTAGCAGTATGAAATTATAGTTTTAGGTTTCATTTCCCTCTTTAAAATCCTCTTCTGTTGACTCCCTTGGAGGAATTTCAAGCATAGCCTTCCATTCTTGTAAATGCAACCGACGGGTTTTAAATGTATAGAACACATCTAATAGAACAATGATGTTAGGCCCAACCTCAACAAAAGGGTGTTGGAAAAATAACATAAGAATGGTCAAAACTAAGCCATTCAAGGAATAGTGGATCACTCAAACATAAACAGGAACAAAAAAAATCACAATTACACATGGGGTTATGTTACAAGTAACATCATATCCCAAGTTCCAACATTTGAACTTGGGTTGAAAAATAAGTACAATAAGGATTGGTCTTATTCATGCATGCATAAATCCTTGATCCTTATGTTATTGTTGAGTAGGGTGCCATTGCAGGTAGATCAAACTTGGGGTGAGAAACAAGAGTTAGATCTAACAGTGGCACCATACTACCTTAGTAGATTGACATAGAGATACACATTGAATGATAATATCAATGGTCCTGACTTGTTCACAAATTTGATTGAGAAAAATTCCCATCATTAGAATTTATAAATGATACTATATCATCAATAATTTTTCCAAAATTTCACAACTTGCTCGAATTGGAAGAGTGTCATTTCAATACTTCTTCTTATGCTAACTATATGCATGACTATATGATGATTCAAATATTGATCTGCCTGCAAATATTTTTTCATGCCAAATTTTCATAGGTATCCATTCTTCTAGGTAGGGCTTCCCATTTTCATTGGTGGACTGATATTTCCTTTTGAGAATTCAAGTTTCAGATGAGTGAAATAACAAAGTAGTTCAAGGACCTATTCAAGAGTCAAGAACTTGACACTCTTTTACATGAATTGCAATGAATGTATCCTAGTCTTATGCTTATGCTGATAATACACTTGAATATTTTCTCCTTTCAAATTTGGCCCACAACTAGGGCTTTCAGCAAGAACAAGAAATCTTTTCTCCTTCTTCATTAGTACTCTGAAACTATTTACTATTTCTGGTTTTCCCAATGCTTGTCATTTGGAATATGAAACCTTGATCATTTGGAGGGTTCATGTAATTTCACCTATATCAAAATTCTGGCTTATTGTTGATAGATTATCCATGGCTCTATTATTTTCTACTTCTTGTTTGCTTTAATCTTTATTGTGCTTATGTATGATCCATATTCTTAGGTTGAGTCATGAGTGCTATCTTCTTTCATGGAGGGAGGGAAAAAATCTTTCTTAGAATCTAAGGGAATGTCCCAGAGATTGTATAGGTCCTTCTTCACCTAAAATTTGCTGCTTTGGGCATATTTATTTTGGAGATGATCATTCTTTGCTTTCTGATGTGGATGAGTGACTGAAATTGGGATATTTCTAATCTCTAGTTCCTGAATTTTGGTTTCAATTCATACTCCAGAGTATTGAGTTGCTGATTATTCTAAGTGTTGAGATATTTGACTCCTCTGCTTGTCATTTTAATGAGACTTGTATTGTTTGGGTCTTTAATGGATCCTTTTTCTTTTCTTTTTGGATTTGAGTAGTGTTGCTCTTATTGTAATAATTTCATATTTATCATGATAATGTCACCAAAACCAACTTCGGCGATAATATGAACAATATTTATCAACATTATTTATCATGATATCAGCAGTACATGATTCCAGTCCTTGATTTGGATTTCTATTGATTCTGGTAAGACTTTCTCCAAATTCATTTGAATGCGGATTATTACACAGGTTTTGTCAATGTATTTCCCTGAGGAGTCCCAATCTTAGCTAGGGTTGACTTCTCCAATATGTTAGGGAATGGGAGATCGATCCAAATTATGGAACCATTTGGGATTTCATCTTCTAGATCAAAGCTCATGGACCAGTTAGGTACAATGCATATGCACCTAAAATCCTATCCCTCCCTGGAAGATGTATTTATGAGAGCTAGAATAAAAAATAATAGTAAACGCCCTTACCACAATGGAAGTGAGTAAATTTTCCTTCCATCAATGATTTTTAGTCTTCTTCAATACAAGATTCCATTTTTTGAGATTGCAACAAGATGATGAGCTTAGTGGAAAGGAGTCACCTTCACTAAGTGGGCCCACAGGCTATTTTTGGCGCAAAGTCTATTTTTAGACTATGTCTATTTTTAGACATATGGATCATGTTCTATGAGTTGCAGGATGCTATTTGTGGATGGTTGGTCAAGTCGGAAAAAATAGATGGACTTCTATTTTTAGACATATTGGGTAGAATCTATTTTTAGATTTCCAGTCTAAAAATAGATATGTCGAATATTATTAGCTCTTAATAATATTTGGACTCTAAACATTATCTTATTCTCTTGGAGCACTTCAGTTAAGTGCACAGATGTGGCACAGGAGCTGACAGAAGGAATTACGCTATTCCGGAGGGTTATGTGGAGCTATTGCATGGATACTTCAGTTAGAACTCATGTGACAGAGTTTGGTGGAGTTGATTGAGGAAGTTAGTGGAGTTGTATTCAGTTTAACTAATCTAAACATAGTTGAGCTATTTGTATTGAGTTTAACTAATTGATACAATTAGTGAGAGTGGTGTGAATTAATTATTAATTAATTCACTAATTATAAACTCATAAATCAACTAAAGAATGCATCAGTTAACTTCAGTGCATGGACAGTTTCAGTGGAGACCAGTGCAGAAATAGGTGAAAGAGAAGGTTAACTATCAGTTGTGACTATACTGTTGCTATTTGCAACACACAGATAGGTGGAGTAGCCCATGAGGATTGCGCAGTTCAAGCCAGGTGGTTTATCTATTTAATGAAGCCATCCCATAGCATTGAAAACGCAATAGAGGCTGGCTATCAAGTGGCAAAAGATTGGAGCATGTGTTTTGGTAGATCTAGCTTGATAGTGTGTAGCAATTGAGGGTGTGCATGAGAGCTTGTGAGGAGCTTTTGTACTATGATTGTTACATGATCTCCATGACATATAATATACAGATAGTTGGGGTTTTCAGCTTTAAGCTTTCCCATTAAATAATGTGTTCATATGTGTGATTGTTTGTGGTTTTAATGTATGCACACAATTGATTTTATTTTTGCATGTGATGATCAATGGTAGAAGAGATTATGTATTATGCATGAAGCTAAAATAGTGTGTGATCAGGAGAATCTTGGTGAATAATATATCAGTTATTCAAATTTCTACATCGTATCAGAGCAATATTGATCATTGGAGAAATTGCAAAACACTGAAGCGGTTGAGTTTTGTGCTGGTGGAATTCGAATTTGCAGCAGTGTTTTCTTGGTGTTGAAGTTGGGATGTCTTTCAACGGATTGCGATTGAAGTATGCCCTTGAGGGCAGCTCAAATTATATTGCATGGAAGGACAGGATGGATGCGGTGCTGGATGACAATGGGTTGAAGGAGTTCATAGATGCAAAAATTCCAAAGCCTACTTCTAGTGATGCTACCGTACTTGACGCATGGAAAAAGAAGACAGAAAAGTGTCGAAGGATTCTGTTGGAGGGCGTCAAGGATCACATATTATCCAGCCTTCATGGTTAGGCTTCTCCATTATTGATGTGGAAAGCTTTGATGGATTTATTCCAAAGCAAGAGCGACCAGAGGAAGTTGGCGCTCAAGGATAAACTCAGGAACATAAAGATGGAGAAAGGCGACAGTATGCCCAAGTACCTCACAAAGTTCATCCAATGTAGGGATAAGCTGGGAAGTGTGGAGGTGACTGTTGATGATGAGGACTTGGTGAGCTTGGCTCTCCTTGGGCTTCTGAAGAGTTGGCATTCCTATCAGGACTCTGTCAATGGTCAGGAGAAATTTCCAGGATGGGAGCGACTTTGGTTGAATCTTGTGCAAGAGGAGATAAGGCGGAGTACCAGGGACATATCTTCATCAAAGAACTCTGATGAAGAGAATTGCACTTTGGATGCCAAAGAAAAGAAGGGAAAGAGCAATAAAGCTTCTCAATCCAGTGTGAAAGGAAAGATGCAGGACATGTCCAAGGTGAAATGCTTTCACCATCACCAACACAGACATTACACCACTAATTGTCCACAGAAGAAGAAAAATAAGCAGGCTGCTGGGACTGCAGCTGGAGAGGCCTTAGCCTTACAGTTTCAGCTGTATTTTTCACTGATCGCATGCTTGGTCTCAAGTATGACGGGATCAGTGTGGTTTCTTGATAGTGGTGTGTCTTTTCACATGACAGGAGATCGAGATTTGTTTACTGATCTGGATGAGAAAGATCTTGGAGTGCACATCGAGATGGGCGATGATGGTAGATACAGTGTGACCAGTATCGGTACCATTTCCTTTGAGAGGGAGTCTGGTAAACACTTTTTATTGAAGGAAGTGATGCATGTTTCAGGATTGAAGAAGAATCTTATCTCTGTGGCGATGTTAGAAGACAAGGGATATGATGTTCTCTTTAGTGAAGGAAAGGCTTTCCTATGCAGTAAGGCAACTGGTGAGACCCAGAGGATAGGGGTTCGAGTGAAGAACCTTTATCAATTGCAAGTAGATGGCTGCACAACAATGGCAAGCAAGGCAGAAGGAGTGGTGAGTCGGGATGATGGCGAGTTGTGGCACCGGAGATTGGGCCACATTGGGCCACATTCACCATGGAGCTTTAAAGATACAGCAACAGATTTATACTGGGCTTCCTAAGGGTACTCTTGCGCAGTCAGATCAGTGCAAGGGATGTATCTTAGGAAAATTTGTGAAAGCCACCTTTCACGAGAAGGATAGTCGTGCCACGATGATCCTTGAGAGAATTCACACAGATGTGTGTGGACCTTTCTTAGTAGCTTCGACAGCAAACCACAGGTATTATGTTATATTTGTTGATGATTTTTCTCATAAGTGCTAGATCTTCTTCATGCAGAAGAAGAGCGAGACATACTTAAAGTTCTGTGAGTTCAAGGCACTGGTTGAGAAAGAATCGGGGAAGCAGGTGAAGGCTCTCAGGAGCGACAATGGTGGTGAATTCATATTTGTGAATGTGACCTGCCACCTAGATGGAGAATGAATCAAAAGAAACCTCCTGTACCTCAAAACCCACAGTAGAACGAGGTTGCTAAGCGGAAGAACAAAATGATCGTGGGTGCTGCACAGGCGATATTGCATGTTCAGGGCCTACCCATACACTTGTGGGCTGAGGCATGCAATACTGTGGTATATGTGCAGAACCATTGTCCTCACAGGATACTTGGCATGAGTACACCTGAGGAGGAATTTTTTGGTAAGAGGCTTGATATTTCCTACTTGAGGATTTTTGGTTCACCTGTTTACATTCATGTGACGAAGGATGCCAGGAAGAAGCTGGAGCCGATTGCGGAGGTTGGGATATTTTTGGGGTACACTGATACGCCCCACAACTATCGTTTGTATTTTCCAGACATTTGCAATACTGTCGTGCGACGAGATATCAAATTTCATGAGGAGAAAGCCATGAAGTGTTCGCTTGAGAGGGAGCCACACTTGCATGTAGATGAGGAGCTATTAGCTCCTAAGGACGAGTCGCAGGATGTGGATCAGCCACAAGATGAGGATCATGGAGTGGAAGAGACCACTCAGGCAGCGCCGACCATCAGAGGGCGGAAGCGCACTATAGAAGCTGAGCGACTGGCTCAAGATGCAGAGAAGGTTGTAGGAGCACCTACATCATAGCGCAGAAAGAGACATTCACCTGACCGGTATAATGGATACATGGCTCTTATGAGCAAGTGTATCGTGACAGAGCCATCCTCTTTCGATGAAGCTGTGGAGGACCCCGCATGGGTAGATTCCATGGTGGAAGAGTATGATTCGATTGTCAGAAATAGTGCATGGGAGATTGTCCCAAGACTAGAGGGTAAATCAGTGGTGGGTTCGAGATGGATCTACAAAGTGAAGCAGGTAGCTGACGGGAGTGTGGAGAAGTATAAGGTAAGATTTTTTTCCCGAGGCTTTTCACAGATTGAGGGGATCGATTATGAGGAGACCTTTGCACCTGTCTCAAGGTATTCTTCCATACAGACGATTCTTGCTCTCTCAGCGCAGATGGGGTGGCACATTCATCAGATGGATGTGAAGACTGCGTTCCTCAATGGATTCATTGAAAAGGAGGTGTACATAAAGCAGCCCAAAGGTTTTGAGATCTTCAGCAGTGAGTCGCATATGTGCAGGCTCAAGAGAGCACTGTATGGGTTGAAACAAGCACCTCGTGCTTGGTACACACGGATAGATAGTTATTTCACTGGACTTGGATTCTCCAAGAGTGAGGCAAATCCTAACCTATACCAGATTGTGGTGGAGGATAAGTTGCTGATCATTTTAGTTTATGTAGATGATTTGATTTTGACAGGTGATGAATTGTTGATACACTCATGCAAGGTTGATCTTGCAAAGGAGTTTGAGATGAAGGACTTGGGCCTCCTTCATTATTTCCTGGGATTGGAAATTTGGCAGCACAGTGGTGGACTGTTTGTTTCTCGGGGGTAGAAATGGCAGGGAATGTTGGAGAGTTCAACATGCATGGCTGCAAGCCTGTTGATACTCCTCTTCCTAGTGGATGGAGGAAGGAGGATGCTACTTCAGCGGAGGTAGTGGATGCCACTGTTTATCAACAGTTGGTGGGGTCGCTTATGTATCTAGTCAATACACGACCTGACATATGTTATGATGTTAACCATCTTTCACAAGCTATGGTTAAGAAAACCAAGCTCTTTTGGAAGGCAGGGAAGCATGTATTGAGATATCTCAGAGGCACATCGAGATATGGATTATGGTACAGACAGTAGGATGAGGTGAGGCTATGTGGCTTCACGGATGCAGATTGGGCAGGGAGTCCAACGGACAGAAAGAGCACATCTGGAGAGATTTTCAGTATCGAGTCGACAACAGTTTCTTGGTACAGCAGGAAGCAGAGATCCATGGCACTCAGTTCAGCATAGGTCGAGTATATGGCAGCAAGTTTGGCTGCATGCGAGGCTATATGGATGAGGAAGATCCTGGTCAGTTTGTTCGGTTCACACTTGGATCCTACTATGATTTATTGTGATAATCAGAGTTGCATCAAACTCTCAGTTAATCCAGTATTTCATGATAGATCTAAGCACATTGACATCTGGTATCATCATATCAGAGATTGTGTGCAGCGGAAGGTCATGTTACTTTCATACATTCCCACATAGGATCAGGATGATGATATCTGGACGAAAGCGCTCACCAGGAGAAAATTTGAATACCACGGGGGCAGGAAAGGGGTTGTAGATAATCCTTATCTTGTTGAGAGGGAGTGTTGAGATTGCAACAAGATGATGAGCTTAGTGGAAAGGAGTCGCCTTCACTAAGTGGGCTCGCAGGCTATTTTTGGAGCAAAGTCTATTTTTAGACTATGTCTATTTTTAGACATATGGATCATGTTCTATGAGTTGCAGGATGCTATTTTCGGATGGTTGGTCAAGTAGGAAAAAATAGATGAAATTCTATTTTTAGACATATTGGGCAGAATCTATTTTTAGATTGGCAGTCTAAAAATAGATATGTCGAATATTATTAGCTCTGAATAATATTTGGAATCTAAACATTATCTTATTCTCTTCGAGCACTTCAGTTAAGTGCACAGATGCGGCACAGGAGCTGACAGAAGGAATTACGCTATTCCTGAGGGTTATGTTGAGCTATTGCATGAAGACTTTAGTTAGAACTCATGTGACAGAGTTTGGTGGAGTTGATTGAGGAAGTTAGTGGAGTTGTATTCAGTTTAACTAATCTAAACATAGTTGAGCTATTTGTATTTAGTTTAACTAATTGATACAATTAGTGAGAGTGGTGTCAATTAATTATTAATTAATTCACTAATTATAAACTCATTAATCAACTAAAGAATGCATCAGTTAACTTCAGTGCATGGACATTTTCAGTGGAGACCAGTGCAGAAATAGGTGAAAGAGCAGGTCAGCTATCAGCTGTGACAATATTGTTTCTATTTGCAACACAGAGATAGGTGGAGAAGCCCATGAGGATTGTGAAGTACAAGCCAAGTGGTTTATCTATTTAGTTAAGCCATCCCATAGCATTGATTACACAATAAAGGTTGGCTATCAAGTGGCAAAATATTGGATCATGTGTTTTGCTAGATCTAGCTTGATAGTGTGTAGCAATTGAGGGTGTGCATGAGAGTTTGTGAGGAGCTTTTTTACTATGATTGTTACATGATCTCCATGACATATAATATACAGATAGTTGGGGTTTTCAGCTTTAACCTTTCCCATTAAATACTGTGTTCATATGTGTGATTGTTTGTGGTTTTAATGTATGCATGCAATTGATTTTATTTCCGCATGTGATGATCAATGGTAGAAGAGATTATGTATTATGCGTGAAGCTAAAATAGTGTGTGATCAGGAGAATCTAGATTCATAATATATCAGTTATTCAAATTTGTACACCATTAAATTTTGACTCATCCATGATCTGTTTGTTTAGAAGTGTATCTCGAATAGGAACAGTTTACACAGGTTAAGTATGAATGTGCAGGAAGTGGTTTGAGACATTTATTTTGGTGACAATATTGGAAAGGTGATCACTAATTCTATCTTGTAAATTCACTTGAAAAATAAAAGAAAGATTAAAAGGCTAATGTATCACGGATTACTAGTTTCAAAATTTTAAGTGAAATGTTTTGTAAGTTTTAGAACAATATTGACTTATCTTAGGATTTAATATTTTAGTTGTATCTCATGATTGAGATAGGTTGCAACTATAATAGAGGAGATAAGTTATTTTCTCTAAAAGCGTAAATGGTACAAGGTAGGAGAGGTCAATCACATATATAATAAAGACAAGAGAGTTTAATGAGGGCAGACATGGCAGAATAAGTTCAAGGAGAGGAAGAGAAGCAAATTTCTGAAGTGACCAACAAGTACAGCATAGCATAAGAGTTGTACTACTGATTTAGCACTTTTTTACTCGTGCACAGACCGTACACTGATGTTTGAGGTGATTTTCTTGATTATACAATTTCTGGGTGATTTATCACCCATATATTTCTGTATATCTTTCTTCAAAATGATGATGTGAAGGAGAGTGATTTTGCTTAGATTTTTGGCTCCTTTTTGAAGGTGACAGTGGCTAGTTTTAGGGCTCAATTTTTTTGAGGGAGATCAACTACCTTTCACAGTGGTTGTGGATATCAAAATGAAATTGTAAGATATATAACCAACTTTCTCCTTTGATGGTTGATGATGATTTATTCACAAGTTTTGTAGCTTAGTAATTGACAAGTAGCTTGTGGACTTTGAGTATCAAAGAATCCATATGATACAGTTAATTCTTCTAACGTTTTTTTTTAATATTATATTTATAGCGTCGGTATTCCGACACTAGCTTACCTGACGTTTTTTTTTATAAAATGGTTTTTTTCCGTCGGTACTCCAACGTTAATATATATATATATATATATATATATATATATATACACACACATTTAATATTTTGTGCCGTTGATATTCCAACCTCTTAGCACCGTCACTCTAGCGACATTTATTTATTTATTTATTTTCTTTAATATTTGTTTCATTGGTCTTCCAACCATTCAGAACCCTCGCTCTAGCAATGTTTACTTCTTCTTCTTCTTTCGAACTTTTATTAACGTCGCTCTTGCAACGACTATTTTTTTATTTTTATTTTTGTTCCATCAGTATTTCGATGTATAGTACCATTATTCTAGTGATGTTTGGAGGCGTAAGACTAGCGATGCTTGTGCCCGTCGTTCTAGCAATGCTTGTGCCCATCGTTCTAGAGACGTTTGGAGGTGTCGGACTAGTGACGCTTGTGCCCGTCGGAGACACGATGATTCATTAAATGTCGGAAGTGTTATAGAAATATGAAACGTCGGAGCTATCATCTCTATACTAACATTTAATTCAATTTTCATAAGCGGCATGAGGAGAAACCATGTTTTGGCGCACCAAAAAACTTCACTCTTGGGCCGCCTATGTGTTGCAAGAGCGACATTTTCACTGTCATAATTTTGGGCAAATGTGCTAGTGAGTAGACTGAATTTTTGAATGTTGTATACAATGTAGCCAATTAGTATTTTCTCTGTAAAGTCCTTTTTTATTTTTTTTGAAGGTGTTTTTTTGTTTGGTCTCTTTATCCTCTAATCTGAAAATATGTAACTTCTCCTTTTAATATGAAGAATATATATATATATATATATATATATATATATATATATATATATTTCCCGCTTAAATTAAAAACTATAAAGACTATCATATAAAAGATATGATTCATGAATAGAAAGCAATTCAATTTTTTCCCTTTCCTCGATTTATTTCAGTATTTTTATAATAATACTGAATGAGAAAGAGAAAACACTACAAAATGTTGTGCTTATTTTTTAAATTAAAATGGTTGATATACAACATTTTTTTATGTCCATATTACATTAACCTATATGATTTCCCAGATGGGAACATAGGAAAATAGTCATTGCAAGAGACACGAAAACAATCATAAATTCATCTTTAAAGAAACAAAAAATATCCGCTAGTCATGTCACTTTAAAATATTTTCCAACCAAAATTAAATGAATATTTAAATGAATTATTAGACATTATAAAAGTTTTTTCTAAAACATGTTCTATTGGTTTCAACTTCTCATTGTGCCAAGAGGCGCATCTACAACCCACTTTGACCTCGATTTCAGGTGGGTCATGTCCTCATACAAAATGTCGACTTAATTTTTAAATTAAAAAATTAAAAAAATTAAAAAATAAAAAATTAAGTGTCGGCTTAGAAAATAAATTTTAACAATCATATTATAAATCTTGCCGATGATGTCCGTATGGCAACCTGTTGATCCGTTGGAATTGTTGACATAATGTGACCTTGGTTTACTTCCAAAAAGAGCTTTTCTCCTACGAACACAACCATTGCCGAAGTAAATACGTCCCTGAAGGCCATATAATCCTCTTATGAGCACCTACAATCATGTGCAAAAATTATTACGATATCTCAATATTCACTAGTCATGTTACAAATTGAAATTTTTTTGAAAATAATACTTCAATGGAGAAAAAAAAGAAAACTTACATCAAAAGTGAAGGTCATCTTGGTGCCATAAATATCATGTTCGTCAATGCCACTAAAATGTTGTGGAAACTGTACAAAGCTGAGACGATCCTCTTCTTGGATATGAGGGTCAAGATGGAAGCACATAGCATGAAGAAGAGCTTTTGATTTATTGACGTACATGTCACAGTCCAGGTTTAATATGAACGGATTGTTTGTCATGACTCCAGACACTCTTTTATGCATGCGAATTACGATTTTATTAATAGAAAAAAAGAGATGAAACAGAAAGTAGCAGAGGTAATTTTTTTTGAATAATAGAGTATATTTTCTAGAAACTAACATAACTGATACACATCAATTTAAATCCCTCTATATTGGTGGTTATAATTATTAGGAAGGAAATTATTTTATTGTACATTTTTTAGATAAAAATATTAAATAAAAATATTAATCCGAAAATTATAGTAAATTAATCCAAATTTACAAAATTAAATTGTAAAAAATTAAGGCTAAATTGATAAAAGAAATTGACCTACTATCACTTATTAAATAGCTCAAAATATGTTTTGGGAAGGTGTTGTATTATGCCGTTGAGAGTCTTCTCATATACCAAGAATCTGAGGAGCCTAATACAATAGTATTTACTCCATTTATATTTACTCCATAATCTACTTTTCAATGCATTTATATTTACTCATTATAGTTATCTAATTATATCAAAAGCCTATGGGCCAAATACCATAGCAAATAAAAGAGGTATGGTAAATAAATAAAAATATAAATAAACTAAAGGTATGGTAACTAAATAAAACCTCTTTTCATATTTACTCCACAATTTGCTTTATATTTCTGAATATTTATGTTCACTAGTTTACATAACTAAGAAGAAATAGAGAGAGATAGAGAGAGTGATAAGGAAGAGATGGAGAGAGAGTGTGTATGTTTAGGGGTGAGATAAAGAGAGAAAGTAAGATGTATGGAAAGAAGGGGGGAGAGAAGAAGAGAGAAGGAGAGAGGGAGGGATATAGTAATGTAGTTGAGAGAGAGAGGGGTGGAAAGAGAGAGAGAAAGAAAGGGAGATGGGGGAAGAGAGAGGAAGGATGAGAGAGAGGAGAGACTGGTGGGGGGAGAGAGAGTATTGGAGGGAAGAGAGAGAGAGAGAGAGATCAACGAAGAGAAAGGGAGTTAGGGGGGGGAGAGAGAGAGGAAGGACCAGGGAGAGGAGGAGAGAGGGATCGATAGAGAGATGGAGTTGGAGGGGGGAGATGTAGGAAATAAGAAATATAGAGAGTGACAAGTGAAGAGAGATAAGGAGTGACAAGGGAGAGATAGAGAGAGAGAATCTATGTTTGGGGCTGAGATAAGAGACAAATAAGGAGAGATGGAGATAAGGGGGGGAGAAGGAGATATAAGGAGAGAGGGCAGGATATAGTAACATAGTTAGTGGGTGAAGAGAGAGAGAGGGAGAGAGAAATGGGAGAGAAAGGGACATAGAGGAAGGAAGAGAGAGGATGTGAGAGAGTGGAGAGAGGGAGGCAAAGAGAGATGGACTTGGAGGGGGAGGGAGAGGGAGGTAAGAAGAAAGACATAGAGAGAGAAAGGTGGAGAGAGAGAGAGAGAGAGAGAGCATGTATGTTTGGGGCTGAGATAAGAGACAAATAAGGAGAGATGGAGATAAGGGGTGGGAGAAGGAGATATATGGAGAGAGGGGAGGATATAGTAACATAGTTGGTGGTGATGAGAGAGAGAGAGGGAGAGAGAGATGGGAGAGAAAGGGAAAGAGAGGAAGGAAGAGAGAGGATGTGAGAGAGTGGAGAGAGGGAGGGAAAGAGAGATGGACTTGGAGGGGGAGGGAGAGGAAGGTAAGAAAGAAGAACAGAAAAGGTGGTAGAGAAGATGGAGAAATATTAGGGAGAGGGAGAGAAGGGGAAGATAGAGATATAGATGGAAGGTGAAGAGAGGGAAGAAGAGAGAGATGGGGAGAGGAGGGATTGACAAAGGTATTGATATATATGGAGTGCGAGAGTGTGTGTGTTTAGGGGAGTGAGATAGAGAGACAAAAAATAAGAGATGGAGGGGGAATATAGATATGGATGGAGGGTGGAGAGAGGGAAGAATATTTATCACACTAGATGGATTGATATAAGTGGAGATGGTGATTTATAATCCTATTTGATTATTTGCACTATCGATTTTAGTGTAGATATTTATTTCTAATGATATTTGATTACTTGCACTAGATGCATTGATTTCAGTGTAGGTGGTGGTTTCTAATACAATTAGATTTCTTGCACTGAATTTGTTGATTTCAATTTAGATGTCGATTTATAATTACATTTTATTACTTACACTAGATGAATTGATTTCAATGTAGATGATTTCTAATCCTATTTGATTGTTTCCACTAAATGCGTTGATTTCAGTGGAGATGGTGATTTCTAATCCTATTTGATTTCTTTGAATAAATTCATTGATTTCAGTGTAAATGTTGGTTTTTAGAGAGAGAGAGAGAGAGAGAGAGAGATAAGGAATATGGAGAGCGAGGAAGAGAGGACAAAAGGAGGAAAGAGAGATATTAGCAGGGGAGAGGGAGAGAAGGGGTAGATAGAGATATAGATGGAAGGTGAAGAGAGGGAAGAAGAGAGAGATGGGGAGAGGGGGTGATTGAAAAAGAGATTGATATATATGGAGTTCGAGAGTGTGTGTGTTTGGGGGGGTGAGATAGAGAGACAAAAAAAGAATAGATGTAGAGGGTTATAGATATGGATGGGGGGTGGAGAGAGGGGGGAATATTTCTCGCACTAGATGGATTGATATAAGTGGAGATGGTGATTTCTAATCCTATTTGATTATTTGCACTAAATGCATCGATTTTAGTGTAGATATTTATTTCGAATGATATTTGATTACTTGCACTATATGCATTGATTTCAGTGTAGGTGGTGATTTCTAATACAATTTATTTGCTTGCACTGGATGTGTTGATTTCAATTTATATGTTGATTTATAATTATATTTGATTACTTGCACTAGATGAATTGATTTCAATGTAGATGATTTCTAATCCTATTTTATTTTTTGCACTAAATGCATTAATTTCAATGTAGATGGCGATTTCCAGTTGGAGACATCAACATCACATTTTTCATATTATTAAAATTTTTGTATAGTTTTGAGATGTACATCATACTTTGAAATTTTGAAGATTAGAAATACAAATTCTAACAAATGTTATTAATACAAATATGTTTGGTGATCATAAAAATGAAATAATTAATATATTAAATAGCAAATACACATATCATATCATTCAAATGTGATATGAAGAATATATTGAAAAGTACATGAAATATACATAATTTATTTAGTTTTAACCTTAACCTGACTTCTTCTTCTTTTCTATTAGAAACACCGGAAAATTGTATGATCACCAAACATATTTATATTAATAACATTTGTTAGAATTTGTATTTCTAATCTTCAAAATTTCAAAGTATGATGTACATCTCAAAAATATACAAAAATTTTAATAATCTGAAAAATGTGACATTGATGCCTCCAACTAGAACCAGCCTAGATCCATATTACTTTGGATCTATCATGCGTTGAGAGGGATCAAATCTCTCGAGGTGCAAACCTTTCCTCTCAAGTTTTGCACTCAAAAAATAGGTTTTCACCTCGAGAGATTTGATCCCTCTCGGCGCATGATAGATCCAGAGTAATATGGATCTAGGCTGGTCCTAGCACAATTGATTCTTGTCTAGAAATATCTGGATGCTCTTCGAAAACATCTCTAGAGACGAAGCTACCTAACGAAAAATTTGATCGTTCATAAAATCTATATCCACTTAACGACAATGATGTTGGAAAAATTAATCCCAACGACCACATTTATTCAACTGAAAACAACCATAACTATAGTACCTGAGCAAATATAAAAAAAAATACTTTTGTTTTCAGGTTGAAATAGATGAATTGAATGCAATTATGAGCAGCAGTACAAACTTCCCATTCTGCAACACATCAAATAAAACAATTAAGAACAAATATGTACTTCACGTAGATTTAGTGAATCATATTTCTATATTTTTACCCCGCATTCGGTGTTTGTAATGCGCAACATTTGGAAGTTCATAAAATTAAATTTTCATATTATGTTCCCATACCTTGTCCTATTTCAGTCATGTTCGAAATTAAATTCATGAATGTATTCTTGAAAATATTTAAATTAGTTTGGTTGTTCCATAAAAGGATTATGGAGTCGTTAGCATGAAGTCCTTAGTTTGGTTGTTTCATAAAAAATATTAGGGAGTATTTAGCATGAATTCGTTTAGTTGTGGAAGCAAGTTTGAGAGGTCTAGAGAGAAAATTATGGAGTGATTTGTGTTGGGCTTACCTCGCAATAACCAGTGACGTGTAAATATTTTTAAAATTATTTGTTTTACTATGTGAATGCCCCCATATTACTATTTAAATGTATTTTCATGTATTCGAAACTATAATCAAAAGTATTTTATTTGTTCTACTGGATTCCTCTCTTTTACCGCATGTTCACTCTGTGTTTACTCTATTTTACTGCAGAAAACATTTTGAGCTTTTAAATCTGATTTTGTTGCACAATATGATCTGTGTTTCCTTGCGAGAAGAGGGCAAAATAGCAAGAGCCTTTAGTTCAAAAGCCAGTAGCAAAGCCATAAGCAGTTGCATTTGAACCAATTTCGACAGTTTTTGATCCAGTTGTTTACCTCTCCTTTATGGTGAAGCGGCCTTACGGCTCCTTGCTGATCCATCTTATTTCTTTTGCGTTTTCGTGCCCCGCCCGACATCTTTTCGCAAGCAATTGTGCGACGTATGTAATGGAACAAGCACCACTTATATCTGAATCCCCTATCATTTTGGGAAGAGACCCCTTGGTGCCGGACCCTTACCTATTTAGTTGGTTCAGGGATCTTATTTCATTACCTTCTCATTCTTGATATTGCTAAGCATCTCCCATTGCCTAACCCTAGAACTCTATAAAACGAAGATGAGCAGGACTCATACTACTCATTGTTACAGGGAACCAGGGGATTAAAGGTGTTCCTGATGGGTTGCACCTTCAGTAATTAAATTGGTTATGCTAGAAGGCAACTCTCTCAAGCTCCTTAGGGGTAAGGCTACGGGAGCAAAAAAGAGCACGCCACATGACTTGCTGGACAAGAGGTGGTATGATGTTTTCTTCCAGGACGATCGAAAATAGCTATTGAAGGAAAGAAGTTTTAGCCAGGCTATAAAAGCAAGGTAGTTCTGACGTATATAAATAGAATAATAACCTCCTATCTAACTTTCAAACTCACGTCTACCTCATATTCCACGTGGTATCAAAGCAGGCCCACTAAAAGTTTATTAGAGGAAGTGCAACTGTTTACCAGGAGTTGAAGGTTGTTTTGAAGGAAGGTTCTTTGGAGTATAATTAGATAGTCTAATGAGATAGAATCAAGAACAAGCTTGAATAATCCTTAAACACCTAATTTTAAAGGAAATAAATATGACTATTGTGGAAATAAATATGACTATTGGGTTATTACAATCAAGGCCTTATTTTCTTCTCAAGATATTTATGATTTGGTGGAGAATGGGTTACAAGAATGAACAAATGAAACAACATATAATGCTTTGTCACTAGTTGAAAATGAGTTGTTGAGATATAATAGGAAGAAGGATTCAAATTTAATCGTATTATCAATTTTTGAAGCAGTTCATGAAAGAATTTACAAAGGATTGCAGTAAGCATTTACCATGGATTGCAGTAGCAACAAATTCCAAAAAGCTATGGGATATTCTCATGAAAACCTACCAAGGGATGAAAAAAGTAAAGAAAATAAAGCTACAAATGCTAAGAAGGTATTTTGAGACAATTTATGTGAAATATTATAAGAATATAGACTCAAGTTTTGCACAAGTAATTGGATTGGTTACTCAAATTAGGCCTCATGGTGAGACACTTGAGGAAAGGAGAATATTTGAGAAAAATTTGAGATGTTTATCAATAAGATTTGACCCTATTGTCGTGATGATAGAAGAAACAAATGTTATTTCACAATTATCAGTGGATTAAATCCCTACATCATTGATTTCTCATGAGCATAGATTGAATAGAGAAAAAAACTCCTCATTGGAGCATGCCTTCAAAACAAAAAATCTCAATTGGTCAAGGTAGAGGCCGAGTAATATAAAATGCTAGAGGAAGATCAAGAAACCCACATATAGGTTAAAGAGACAATACTTCAAACTCAAGTGGAAGGGGGAAACAATCAAAATCCAAGTCAAAGTCCAAGCTAAAATCAAGCACAAAGTTAGAGGTATGATAAATCTCAAGTTCAATGTCATTATTGTAAAAAGTATGGCCATTACGCAAATGAATGCAGAAAAACACAACATGATATATATAAAAAACCAAATGAAAATTTCACAAAAGAAACTAAGAACCAAGACAACATGTTTTTATCTTGTAATTTAGCACAAGAAAAACAAAATAATGTATGGTTTCTAGAATTAGGGTCCAAAAATCACAATTAGGGTGCAACAATCACATGAGAGGGAATGTAGAAATGTTTTCCAATATAGATGAAAGTGTAAATTCTGAAGTGACATGAGGGACTGATAATAAAGTTTCAATGATGCAAAAAGGAAGAGACAACATTCTAACAAATAATGGGGAGAATAAGTACATTTCATATGTCATTTTGTCTATATTTTGACGCATAACCTCATAAGCATTGGAAAACTCATGAAAAAGGTTCACAATGTTGTTTTAAAAAATGGAGTTTGCACAATTTTGGATACAGCTCCATGCAAGGCTCTAATTTCAAAAGTTCATATGACAAGTAATAAAATGTTTCCCATAAATATAAAACCATATTTGAAGGAAGAAAGTGCACAAGAAAAATTGTCAATGAATTCACAAGGAGATGAAAGAAATTTTGTTGTTGTCACACAAACAAAATTTCAAGTAGAGATCAAAGATGAAAATTTATTATGGCATTTGAGATTTGGTCATCTTAATTTTGGAGGTTTTAATTTGCTGCATAGGAAAGGCATGGTGAAGGGATTTCCAATCATAGAAAAACAATTAGTTTGTGTGAAGGATGCATCTTGGGAAAACAATGTAGAGAGTCATTTCTAATACGAAAGTCAATAAGGGAAAAAGAACCCTTGGAGATTGTACATTCAGATTTATGTGGACAAATGTAGACACCACTAATTGGTGGAAACTATTAGTTTTTTACATTCATATATGACTATAGGAGGAAGACATGGATGTACTTATTAAGGCAGAAAAGTGAGTGTTTTAGTGCTTCCACAAATACAAATCTCTTGTTGAGAAGCAAAGTGTACACTACATAAAAGTTTTGATGATTGAAAAAGGTGGAGAATACATCTCAAATTACTTCCGTCATTTTTGCAGTGAGCATGGAATTCACAAGAAATTTACAACAAGGTTTACCTCTCAGCAAGATGGTGTTGTGGAAAGGAAAAATAGGACCATTATGGAAATGTAAAGGAGTATGTTGAAGGAAAATAATTTTCTAAATGACTATTAGGTTGAATTTGTCACTCTTGAAATACATATTATAAACATGTGTCCATCTAAAAGTGTAAAGAATATGGTTCCTGAAGAGGCATGGAGCGGAACGAAGTATATTGTCACTCACATGAGACTGTCTAGATGTGTAGTATTTGCATATGTGGCAAATGAATTAAAAATAAGTTGGACAAAAATGGGGGGAATGCATATTTTTTTGTTAAAGTGATGAATCCAAGGCATACAAACTACACAATCCATTAACCAAGAAGGTCATAATCACCAAAGATGTACAATTCATTGAAGAGTAAGCATGGCATGGAATATTGGGGAAGAAAAACAATTTTAAAATGTGCATATGACAAGAAGGAAAAGATGAATTTACCACAACAAGTAATTCATCAATCGTGACTCCTCCTACACCTACTCAAGATAAAAAAATAAGGCAACAAGTGACAATGTCAATAAATAATAGGATAGTGTCATGTAGTCATACACATATTATGTCAAGGGTACCATAGTGACCTGTAGCACCATATTCTCCAAGAAAAAAATCAAGTGACATGTCAAGTCCATCTTCCGCAAGCATAAGAAGAGAAAATTTTCAAAATTTGAGTGAAATTTATGAGCATAATGAAATCAAAAATAAAAAAATTCCTAAATTATTTATTTACATTATTTTTTCATGTAGATGATCCAGTTCATTTTGAATTTGCAGTCAGAGAAGAAAAATTGATGACAATAATGGAGGAAGAAATGGAAGCAATAGAAAGGAATGACACATGGGAGCGTTTGGAACTTCCATAGAGAGAAAAAGAAATAGGTGTAAAATTGCTCTATAAGACCAAGATAAATGCTACAGGAAATATTGAAAGGCATAAATAAATTCTAGTTGTCAAAGGGTACAAGCAAAAACATGGGAGAGATTATGAAAAGACATTCGTGTCAGTCGCAAGAATGGAGACAGTGTGCACAGTGCTTTCAATTTTCATGCAACACAGACAGAAGGTGTATCAAATGGATGTGAACTGGAATTCTTAAATAGAGTGTTGAAAGAGGAAGTATATGTTTCTCATCCACCTAGTTATGGGGTAGAACGTCAAGAAGACAAGGTGTATAGGTTGAAGAAAGCTCTTTATGGGCTGAAGCAAGCACCAGTGACCACACACATGGTAAGATAGGATAGATGCATACGTGATGGAAAATGGATTTGAAAAATGTGATGATGAGCCTACTCTTTACATAAAAGAGAGTGGAGGTAATATTCTTATTGTTTTTTATGTGTATCTAATTTTATTTTCATGAGAAACAATGATATTCTTATTACCGATTTCAAAAGTCATGAAAAGTGAGTTTAGAATTACCATGGGAAATTAAACCTACAAATAAAACTAGCCTCCAAAGAGAATTTAATCTCACTTAGAGGTTTAACCAGCAAAGCGACCTCAACTAAAGGTGCTTCATGAATTGAAAGTTCATAGATAGTGCAACCAAGGTATGATTTCACAACATCATTAAAGCAAGAAAGAAAAACAACCTTATTAACACCCATTGAGTCATTACCATAGCTTGATACCATTTCCAAGCCCACCGTGGAATAATTTAGGGGAAGAATCAAAGAGAATGTGACACACTTGGGAGCAAGAGATCATAAGCCAAATGAAAACCAATAACTGGGGAAAAAAATAATATGATCCAATTTCAAAAGACATAGATTTGGATACAGGCATGAAGGAAGCCGTGACAAAAGGAAAGCCTTGCCTCAAAGGGAGAAGCATAGGAAGTTGATTTACCTATAGTCAAGAATGTGAGATAATTTGAGGAGAAATCAGAAATTGAAACAAGAAAAAGGTGGGGGGTGGGGATTTAAACCAACATCAAAAGAGGGGATTTCCGTTTGAAAATTTTCAAAGAACAAGAAGAGACAGTTGGCTATGATTGAACCATACCTTTCATAATAGATTAGTCACGTGCAAGAGCCATGAAAGTGAAGACTAAGGAAACACTTTTATGTATTATTACTAGTGAACCCACATTAATCAATGTGGTTGATATACACCGATATGTATATATCAATCACATGCACAAACAAATTAATACATATGTTTGATATACACTAATAGGCATAAATCAACCACATTAATAATTAAAATGTGTATAGTAGATATTTAATATTAATATCAATACTAATATTAATTAATGTATAATTATATTAATTACATTATATTATTAGTATATTATAATTATAATATATTAATATTATTATATTAATATTATAACATTTATATTAATCAATTGTAATTATAATATAAGTATGAGGTTTCAGTATTGCATATTAGTATTATAAAGTCTAAGAATATAGATCCTAAGGTTAGTATTATAAACCCTGATATTGATATATTAATATTATAAAACTCAATATTATATACAACAAAATTAATATATTAATCTAAAATTATAAAATTTGGAGCAAGAAAATTAGTATATTAAATATAAAATTATAAACATTAAAAATAATATTATAAATCCTAAAATTAGTATATTAAATCCTATATTTAATATACTAATTAATTCCTCCATGTCTGTTTTTATTTTAATAATAAGGTGACCCCGCACATCATGTTTCCTCATTAGTTTTCCATTGGAAATAGTATTATTGATAGTTCAGAGATTTCTGTGGTGTAAGTTTTGAGATAGGGAATTCAGAATGTCCATGATCTTGTAATATCCCTTTTCGGGGATATCTCTAAAACACAAGAAAAATCCAACCAGAGATGGACTGGGAGGGAATTTACTAGATATTTTACCTCTGAAAAGACCGTGAGATTTGGAGGCTATCTGGCCCTTTCCAAACTCTGTCTAAGAGTATGGGGAAAACACACCAAGTGGTATAGAAACTGGACTGCTCAAGGAGAAAAATAACATTAGTGCAAGCATTCAATAGCATATATATAGAACATGTAACAGATACTCAAGAAATGCAGAGAGAATGTTGAGCCATTTTATTATACTAAGAAATATAAGTGAGTACAATAGGTGATATGAGTGATGGCACCTAAAATTGTACAAGGAAAGTTAAGAAATACTCTTAGAATGCTGCTGGAATGGCTGTTCACTAATCTGCATCCAAGCTACTGGAAAACTACCGCATAGCTGCTACTTCTGGAAAAAAAAAGTATACGGGCTGCTCCCCTACTCGGAATAAGCTGAAACTCTAGAATCAACCTCTGCTCACCAAACCCAGAAAAGCCCAGAAAGAAATTCTGAAGTGGTTGACCATTGAAAATCACCCCCTCGAGGATCTATGTTATCCTCCAAGGCTCTGCGCTGAGGCTGAATGGAAACCACCAAAATACTGCTACAGACTCTGCCAAAATCCTCCCATAGGCAAGGGCTGACCCCTTTATCAATCTCCAAACTCAAAACCTCAAAAAGGAACCCAATCCAAAGCTCCCAAGAAATGGACTGCATCCTCCCTCTCAAGGCTGCGTAGTCTATGGATGCGTTGCTCCTCCACAAAGCCAAACACCAATCCTCCTGCAAAATATAGATGGGACAACCTCACCGAGCAGACACTTGAAGTCCCCTGGGGCTGAGGGTGATATCTCCGAATGGAGACACTCAATGCACTAAACAGTGCTGCAAATAGGCTAAACAGCCAGCGTGCTCAAAGTCGTAACAACCAGCTCAATATCATAAACATCCAATCATGACCAAAATGAGGTAGCCTCTCCACTATTTATCTTGGGTGAGCCTCCTTCTCTCCCTGGGCCCCACCATGTTACGTTGCCTTTCTTTCGCCCACGCTGCCAACTCAACTACGCTGGCTGGGCCTATGTTGTCTAAGTGTGCCACCCCCCTACGTTGTCACTTGGCTCCCTTGGCCCACCTTGACCACAATGTTATATCTCCTTAGTGACTTTAGCGAGTTTGTTTTATCCTAAGTGGGTCATATTCTCCTTTTCACCCACTTTATTTATATTTTAACTTTATAAAGGCAAAATTAGTCAAAATTAATATTTCCAATTAGCTGTTGCTAATTGGGAATATTACAGTCCTACCCTCCCAAATGTTGCTTGTCCTCAAGCAACTGCAAGGATAGAATTGGAAGGCCTCCACTCAAGGCATGAAGTTTGAAATATATTGAGGAACATCTCCCTCATGTGGATCCTCCATCCCCAAGAAATCATCCAAACAAAATGAGTAACCTCCCAACAAGGAAACTTCTAAAAATGTTCTTCCACCTAAAGCTCCAGAAATGAAGGTGGGCTGAAAATATGAACATGGAGAGCATTGTGGCCTACCTCAAGCTATTCTCCTCTCCACTTATGATAATTGTAGAGTATGTGTTGATCCTGGACTACAAAAGTATTGCCCTCAAATGACAAGGTGAAGAGCAATCCTCCAAAGAATTCTCCTCCAACAATGAAGAACATGCTGGCCCAAAACAATCCATCCATGATGAATAGGACAAGATCATCATAGATTGTCCCAATGAGAAGTTTGCTGCAATTTATACATGATAATGCATGATACAAACAATATCTCAATATGATGCAGCGTAGTTTCACCCACTGCAACTTCAGAAAATTACAGGGCAAGCAATGTAAAAGATTCAACACATCTACTAAAAGATAGTAAATGGCTGAATGTAACAAAAATACATGATGAACCACATTTCCATGGCTATACATTGGATGAATATCAACCTCATGGCCCACCTCAAAAGGAAACAAACATGTGGTTGTGGTGTTAGAAATTTAGGAATTTACCGCAGACATAATAAATAATTTACCGAGAGGAATAAACATAAAGAAACACAGCAACACATCATTAACATAAACACAGATGTTTATCCGGGAAAACCCCAAATCTGGGGCAAAACCCAACCAATGAAATTTCATTAAGAATTGGCCAAAACCTTGACCAATCTGGCCATGTGAGCATTCACCACTCACCTCCAGGCCTCCCTTACAATAAAGTCTTCCCAGCATTTTATAGGCTCCATTACATGCAATACCATGGGATGAAAACCATGGGTGCACAATACCATGTTCCCCAAAACCACTACTATTTACCCTAGTCAACATTGACTTTATTCGGAGTCAATTTTACCGAAAAATTCCCCCCTTAAACTTGACTTCGGGTTTCTTGACTAAATCTAGCCAAAAATGCTAACTGAGACAACCCCGCTCACTCTAGCTCTTCCCCCCTCAGATTTTTACCCAGGGTGGTTGTTAACTTGACATCCCCCTTATCACCTAAGTCTAACCCAGAATTTACTAGTGATTACTCAGGGGTATGCATGACATACCAGGTCTTACAGCAGTATGCCCATTTACATGCAAAAATTAACTCCATTAATTTTTTTTGTTTCATCGTTTCTATTCTTTGTATGAACATTCTCTACATTCATGATGTCCTCTCCAAAGAGGACATCATATTTGTACATGAATCTGCCCACCAACCAACTGAAATAAAATCAATTAATTTTTAATGAGCCCTTTCCACGGCCTCTGTTGTGCATCTCTGTGCAGTTGCATAAACATCCCATGCCAGACTCTCTCTAGATCCACACCAGATTTTACAGGATCTAGATCTTTCAATATCCATTACGCATTGCGACCTTGTATCCATATTCATTGCAACCCTTACCTTTCAATTTGCGATGACTACGTTCCCAAAATTCAATCTCGTGTATTGGAAAATCTACGTTCCCAAATTTGTGAAGTTTTAATCTTGAAACTTCACATTTTTTTTTTCATTTCATTTCATGTCCTCCAGTTTAATCGTTGATGCTACCATGGACACCACAGTGGACGCGCTGCTCACAACCTCCTGACCATGATTTTAATTGCACCCCAATGTGTGAATTCAGCCTCATTTTTTTTGTATTCAGTGATCTACGATGGATGGCTCCTACAATCCACAAATATGGACCTAGAAACTGGATGGAGTCAAAGTCTCATTCACTACCACCGTAAATCTCCTCTACATCCTCACATCCACACACTCAGCACAACTACATACTTATTTTTTTTTTCATGTGAATGATCAACAAAGCCACACACTCATTTTGTCGGGTGAAATGTTTACCCCATTGCATAACACACTAAGAATAAAAATTGGTTCGACGACGTCCCAACTGCTCCATCTTATCACTTTTCATGATCTTGGCCACAAGGATTACCTTTGTTGCCCCGTCCATTTTCTAGCACTAGATCGAACGTGAACGAGAAATCCCTTTACCCATATAATAGATACTCAAGGCATGGTTGTCGGTAAGCCATGCTTGACTCCAGAAAATTTGCATGACTGATGTTGCCACTTCTATAAGACCACATTGCTATCATGCTCAGGCGTCGAGGTCAAACCAATGGACTGTCGTGGCCACTGTCACCAAATCCACCGATTCCTCTTCCCCAACCATCGAAAACAACTCTTCATCCATCATTGTCGGTGGAGTGAAAACATGCATCACTTTCGACTGATTCTGCATAAAATACATTTGATCCTTTGCTTGTTTATCAAACAGGCCCGCCATCTCCTCCTCTGTATTCTCACACAGTCACAGCTATAGAAGGGTTTGCTTCCACTATCGATGCCTATCTATCCATAGCTGGGTGCTCACCATTTTTTTTCTCATGCAGTCTGAATCGATTTAGGGTTTTCATCATCTTCTCCATTGATTTTGGGCACATTTTCATTGCTACATAGATCTATTCATATTCAGTCATATCTATGCATAACCCTCAATCCATCCATGCAACCATCGAAACTGGATTGCTCTTAGAAAATAAACAGTTTCAAATGAAGATCCACAAATTCAACCTAAAATCCATTATCAACCAGCTCTCATTAGAGAGCCCAGGTTAACCTTGACCACAGAGGCACCCCTCTGAAGTCAAAACCTAGACCATGGCTCTAATACCATTTTTTAGGAATTTAGGAATTTACCGCAGAAATAATAAATAATTTACCGAGAGGAATAAACGTAAAGAAACCCAACAACAAATCATTAACATAAACACATATGTTTATCCAGGAAAACCCAACCAATGAAATTTCATTAAGCATTGGCCAAAACCTTGACCAATCCAGCCATGTGAGCCTTCACCGCTCACCTCCAGGCCTTCCTTACAATGAAGTCTTCCCAACCTTTTATAGGCTCCATTACATGTAATACCATGGTTTGAAAACCATGAGTGCACAATACCATGTGCCCCAAAAACAATACTATTTACCCTAGTCAACATTGACTCTATTCGGAGTCAAGTTTACCTAGCATGTGGTGGTTATAACTCCTCCCATGCCCCCATTAGAACATGTAGTGCAGAAAATGTGGGAATTATCCCCACCCAAGGACATATCCATCTCATGTGTCACTCTCATAATCATGCTCCCTTGACAAATCTGATCTATATCAACATATGAAGTCATGATCAACAATGATATGAACAAAATGCTGAAGGTTTCAAGTGATGCTAGAAGGTACCAACAGCTTCTCAAACAAGTATAGTGTAGTTTTACAAGTTGCTTCTTGATAAAAGTACATGGAAAAATGTTTCTTCTTACATGGTTAATCATGCATGTATTCATATGACACATGTTAGAGTGCACAAGCTGAACATATGTGTGATGATAAAACATTTTCCCAAGGCCACAAAAGAGATGGCTGCCTCCATCATGTAGATTGGCCCAATATAAATCATGGAGCAATGTGACAAGCTTGCCCTCTTGTGAAGCAATGCACTGCATAAGATTGATAAGAGTGTGCAAATGAATGAATGTATAAACAAACTCCTCACCATATGCTAGAAGTAAGATGGTACATGGGTCCATAAATGAGTCCTCCACAGTGTTTTGGCATGCTATGAAGAAGAATGAGCCATGTTCTGCAAGAAGATAATCCTCCTCATTCTTGGAAACCCAAGTCAAGAAGAATATGCCATAGTGATAGATGTATCTATCATCATTACCTCCTCTTAATTCATCAAGTGCAACAAATATGAAATGATCCTGGGACCTGTGGGTTATGGATCCTCTACACCTCCGTTGGGCACATTTCATCCATAAGACTCTGCTCCAAAGTGATAGCACTGTGAGCTCATGCAAATAAGATCCTGTCAATACAAAGCTCTGTTATTTGACATGTTACTTGTCAAAGACTACTCTAATAATGCTGCAAAAAATGTGGAATACCTCCCAAGTTGGAAGTGCTTCCAAGCCATCATTAGAGCTCCTCCTCCTACAACATCATACAGAGTGTGAGATAAAAGCTACTCTTGCTCTCCCAAGAACAAGCAAAGCAACCAAACTTTCTGCTGCCTCCCCATACTTCCATCATACAACTCATGTGATGAAGACACAACGAATGATATGAGTGTCTCACCATCACCATGCATCCATACTCTATGCTGCTCAATGATGCAAGTATCCATCCTCCTACTCTTAAGAAGAGTGTTTGCCAATTGATGGCCAAAATCTTTGAAGAGCAACCTACGCAGCCAAGCCTCCTACTGCCCAGTATCATAAATTTGCAAGTAGCCTCCTAGATCCTTGCTCATCAACCACATCCACTCAATCAGTTGTGGATGCCTCCTTCTTCTCCTCATCTTGGTACTCCTCCCATGATGGCTACCATCCTCCCAAATCAAATTCCCGTCTTTTCACTTCATGGGATTTTGAAATGCAACCTCCTCAAGGATCAATGAGACCCTATCAATACTCAAATAGGTGGTAGGAAAAAACCTCCTATCATGATGTGTATGGCTCAAGGAATTTCCAACACAAGCATGAGAGATGTTATCCATCCTAAGATGTCCTCCATCTTCTATCTGCTCTTGTGAGAAGGGAAGAAAATCCTTGCACTCCACGGTGTGTTAAAGTGAACTTCTAATGAGATCTCTCCTTGAGACCTCCCTCTCATCCATAGTCTTCCAAAACCCTTGAGGTCTTGGATCTGAAAGTATAAGTTCCTCTTTGAGCTAAGAGGAGCTCATTGAGAAAATGTCATCTTGAAGGGAGAAAGAGTTTCTCACTGCAAGATGTCTACCATCATTCTTCAAGGCTTCAAACCCCAACCTCCAATGTGATATGCAATCCAACAAAGGCTCATTAAGATGATGGTTTGTTTCCCCTTTCAAATTTCTCATGTTGCACAGCATAGTGCAACCAAGCTGCTCTATAGTAGCAATGGGATTTGACCCTTGGTCATGCAAAATTAAATCTCCACATTGATCAAACTGCAACAATGGAATGTGGAAATATTTTCATACCTTGATGTGCATTTGGAACTTCTGGTAGGGCTTCCAGAGTCCCTTCCTCAAAAGTGTTGGTTGCCCCAACTGTTGATGCATGTAGCTGCTCCTCCATGAGTGTGACAACATTATCAAAAGCCTCCTAAAGAGGTGATGTGATCGTTTCTTTCTTTGATCTTTCTCCATCAAAAGTTGGATCAACCTTTGAGTGAACTCTACAAAAGTCTTCACCCTTGCATGGCTCAAGTGGTTGCACCACCAATCATAGGCTTCACCTTCCAAGTGCACCACTGAGATTTCAACAACTTCTTTCCCTACTATAGGATGTAGTAGGAAAAATTACTCCAACTTTCTCACACAAGTTCTTGCATTAGATGACCCATCAAAGGTAGACAATAGAAATCTATTGCCTTTGATTTCCTTTCTGCTGCATGGTCCCTTCTCTTCCTTCAGCTGGATGAAATGAGGAAAATATAGAGTCTCCCTCGAGGCTCTAGGTTAATATATATACTCAACAAGGTAATCACTGAGGATCTTATGATCCAAGTATCCTCCATGCTCAATGCCTTCTTCTTGATGAAAATAGGAAGTGCATGGTACTTCCTCTTCTTCTTCTTGAGTCTTCTTGACCTCCTTGGAGATGTCCCCTCTGGATCTGAAAATAGATGAGAATAAACTCATATTTTTCAACGTTCTAATCTTCTTGGGCTTAGACTCACAGGCTGAACCAAGAAAGCTACTACCACCCGAAGACTCAGACACTACCGCGGTCATCACCTAAGTGGATGGAACTACTGGGGTAAGCTCTACTCTCTCTACTGAGGTGTCAACCGATATGGTCAAATAAGTTTCCAACACAGGCGACCCCTGCATCATACTGGGTGTATCCACATACTTCCCATGATCCTGTGTGCCCTCATCCTCCAAGTGCGAAGTAGCCATTTTGATGGCTTCCCCCTTTGTTATTCAGTCAAGCTGGAAAGAGGTATCCAACTTTTCAACCCGATCTCGTACTGTGAAATCAGTGGATCCATCATATGTTGAAAAAGGTGCCCTCCTAGTGGTGTGTTGCAACTCTGAACTCTGCGTGCTAGACCCCCCACTGTTCCTTCCTCCTTCATCCTGCCTGAGCTAACAATAATATCTGAAGGGAAAATCTGCTCTAAAGCTTTCCCCCATGGATTGCCATTCATGGAAATAATCTCCAAAGGGTATATGATCATGTTGCCTCCCTTTCTCGCTCGGTACTAGAGGTAAGAATGTAGGCATGGTGATCTTGTTTGGCCTACTGAAGGCTGGTAAATGTTGGTCACACTGTTGTGAGACCCCCATATTTTCCACCTCTACTGCCTTTGGTGGTGGGTAAGATTATGCCTGCCCTCTTTTTTCATAGAAAAATACCCCCACAACTTCTCTTCCGGTGTCATAGAAAACTACCTCCACAGGCTGAGCCGGATCTATGCTATGATACCACTATAATATCCCTTTTCAGGGATATCTCTAAAACACAAGAAAACTCCAACCAGAGATGGAATGGGAGGGAATTTACCAGATATTTCACCTCTGAAAAGAGGGTGAGATCTGGAGGCTATCTGGCCCTTTCCAGATTCTGTCTAAGAGTATGGGGAAAACACACCAAGGGGTATAGAAATTGGATTGTTCAAGGAGAAAAATAATAATAGTGCAAGCATTCAATAGCATATATATAGAACATGTAACAGATACTCAAGAAATGCAGAGAGAATTCTAAGCCATTTTATTATACTGAGAAATATAAGTGATTACAATAGGTGATTTGAGTGATGGCACCTAAACTTGGACAAGGCAAGTTAAGAAATACTCTTAGAATGCTTATGGAATGGTTGTTCACTGATCTACGTCCAACCTGCTGGAAAAATATCCTGTAGCTACTACTGTTGGAATAAAATAAGTATATGGGCTGCTCCCCTGCTCGGAATAAGCTGAAACTCTGGAATCAGCCTCTGCTCACCAAACCTAGAAAAGCCCAGAAAGCAATTCTGAAGTGGTCGACCACCAAAAATCACGCCCTCGAGGATCTATGCTATCCTCCAAGGCTCTATGCTGAGGTTGAATGGAAACCACCAAAATACTGTCGCAGAATCTACTAAAATCCTCCCATAGGCAAGGGCTGACCCCTTGCTCAATCTCAAAACTCGAAACCACCAAAAGTAACCCAATCCAGAGCTCCCAAGAAATGGACTACATCCTCCCTCTCAAGGCTGCGTAGTCTATGGATGTGTTGCTCCTCCACAAAGCCGAACACCAATCCTCCTGCAAAATAGAGATGGGTCAACCTCACCCGAGCAGGCACTCGAAGTCCCCCGGGGCTAAGCGTGAGATCTCCTAATGGAGACACTCAACACACTAAAAAATGCTACAGATAGGCTAAACAGCCAGTGTGCTCAAAGTCGTAACGACGAGCTGAATATCATAAGCATCCATTCATGACCAAAATGAGGTAGCCTCTACTCTATTTATCTTAGGTGAGCCTCCTTCTTTCCCTGGCCCCACCATGCTACGTTTCCTTTCTTTGGCCCAGCTGCCAACTCAACTCCACTAGTTGGGCCTGTGCTGTCTAAGTGTGCCACCCCCCTACGTTGTCACTTGGCCCCCTTGGCCCACCTTGACCACAACATTATATCTCCTTAGTGATTTTAGGGAGTTCACTTTATTCTTAGTGGGTCATATTCTCCTTTTCACCCACTTTATTTATATTTTAACTTTATAAAGGAAAAATTAGTCAAAATTAATATTTCCAATTAGCTGCTGCTAATTGGGAATATTAGAGATCTTTTTTTTTCTATCTACAGTTTGAGTTTAGATATTTTGGCATTGAACATCGAATAATGAACAAGGGTAAGAATTTTTCCTCTAAGATCATAACTTATGAGAGTGATTCTCCAAAAAAAAAGTTTCAAAAAGCTTTTTCTTGGGATGATATGATAGATATGGAAGATCCTCCAGTGGGTAAGAGAATGAAAATACTAAAATATATAAATCAAATAATGGTGACAAGACATGGAAACAAGATGAAAAATAACTCTCTAAGGATAACGAAATCCAAACAAAGTTAAAATGACACAAAGTTGAGAATAAAATTCAAATACATTTCGATTTTAGGGGTATTTTGGAAAATATTTAGTTGAAATGGGAACATATTTTATATATTGTGGAGTTTTTAAATAAGGATTTGGATTTATTATGTGCGCTAAATCTCAAATCTTCAAGGAATTTTAATATATTTTGTTAGAATAATTGTAAAACTTATAGGTAAGATCTCCTCTTTATTAATATAACTTTCAATAACCATTTATTTTTAAAAAAATGTTTCTTTAAAGGAAAAATGAGAACCATTTCCTTCATCTAAAAATATTGGAGTACTCTACTTGACTACTCAACCAATAGATGCTTCCTGGATGTGTTGAATAAGATAGTAAATTATTTATAAATTTAAGCACCATTTTGAAAGAACTCGTTGGAAATTTTAATCACTCTCATGTGCATGTGATGCATGAATTTAGCAGTCAAGTTGAGTTGAGTTAAGTCGAGTCCAATATTAGAAGTTCAAATTCATTATATATTTAGAAATGTATAAATTTAATATGTGTTTGCATAGTAAAGTTAGTATTAGTTGAGTCAAAATGCATAAATACCCCACGTTGAGTTCATTGCAATCAAATCAAGTTTGTGTCATAACAGAAAAGAAAAACAACCTGTATTTTATATCTATGAAATTTATGTGAATTTCTTCTTTACCTCCTTTTCCTTTTCATCAAATTGGTATCAAAGTGAGGGTAAGCCAAAGGTTTCAAAGATACTACATATTTGAGAGGTGAATCCACAATATGCAGAGACAATTAATTGTTTATCATTTAGTGAAGGAGTCATGAGCAGCCTGAGGGTTGCCACAACCATCGATGTCACAACCAAGGTGGAAAATCGCAAAATGATTCATTTTGGGTTCACCAATCCATTGTCCTATTGATTCAAAGCAGTCATGCATTTATTTTAGAGAGATGTAGCTCGTTGTAGAAAAAACGTTGCTATCCATCGGGGAGCCACCGCCACAAAAGATCCATTAATGTGTTGTTTAGAGAGGGAGCTATGAGAAATATGAGGAGACATTCCATCTATCCAACCTTAGTTTGTTAAAAATTCATTCTTTCCCTACACCACGAGCCACCATCGAGATTTTGGGAGGACTTTACATTGTTGTTGGAAAAAAATTCGGTTGAAAGTATTTTTACAAGGTCAAATCCACTTTATCTAATATTATTTCAAGTGATTTTTTAGTTGACATATTAAATGGCTCAGTGATATATTTGAGAGTGTTATAAAGAGATTTATTTCGAAGTATGCTTATTAAAAGGGACACATAGAAAGGAAAATATTTTTTTTAATTAATGAATTGAAATAAGGTGTTCTACATTATAATTTTTCAGAGATATTTCTGAAGTAATTTTCTTTTAAGAGAGAATTTAAAAAAAAAAGGGTTTTATTGGAAAGAGAGTTTAGGGCTTTGCAAAGATCCATTGGTCTATAAATTTATATTTTTTTTAAAGCATGACAATGCTTTGAGTGAATATTGTGTCTTATGGGATGAATATTAAAAATCATATATATATATATATAATTTTTGTGTTTTTATTTATTTATTTATTTTTTGGGGTGATATGTAGAAAAGCCTCATGCAATAAGAAATAAACCTTAATTAAGACGAAATACAATAGACATGGGTCGAAAAGTGTAGCTGAAGAAAATTAAGAAATGAATCGAAAATAAGAAGCAAAGACAATTTTCATATTTAGAGAGGCTCAAGTCACAGCCAAATTGAGAAGTCAAACAGATGATGAAGAAGAGATCAAGGGTGATTGGTGTAACATGGATCTACTACCACCTCCTATGTTTATTGTTAAATATTTTGTTTTTTGGGTTATATAAATGCTAAATTTTCTTCTAGGGAAAGAGTTAATTGAGTACCAGTATAATAACCCACATGATTAAAGTATTTGATGCTTTAGTATTAGATTTTTTAAAACATGCATTGGATGAGAAATTTTTGTGCATTGTTGAAAAATATACATCTTCCAAGGAAGTGTGCAACGTCATGTTATGATAGGCAAATAATTTTGCAACCAAAGCCCATACTTCATTCTTATAAGACTTCAATCTCGGGTGTTTGATCTGCCATTGATTTTTAACTTGATTCACCACCAACTCTGAATTCCCAAACATAGTCAAGTACCCAATATTTAGGTTTTCAGCATCTTGCAACCCTAACAAGAAAGATTCATATTCAAAAACATTGTTTGTGGCCTCAAATTATAGTTTGAAAGAGAGAGGGATAAAGCTACCTTATGGAGACACCAACAACACACCTTCCCCATTCCCTTCCCTAGAATAGGGACCATCAAAATATAATTTCCATACCTTGTCGTTTTTCGGTTATTTTTTACTCAGTTGAGTAGAAATTTCTACCTAGGTGTCTCTTATAATTTGATCATCTTCTTCTAGTAATATACAAGAGAAATAAATCTCTTTTGAATAAATTTATAAACACAATAATGAATTTCCGGTATCCCCTGATCTAACAATTAAATCCACTGTTAAATACAAAATCCTTCTACTCAATTCTTTGTGGAAATTAAATTGCCAATTGCAAACATATGAAGAAAAATCAATTGCACATAACAAGATGTTTTACCAGGAAAGCTTAAAGCTAAAAACCCCAACTATCATATATTATGTCTATCATCAAATCATGAAACAATCTCATACAAAGATAAACTCATAGAGCTCTCGGTACAATATACAATCGTCTCACACTCTTATACAAAAATTGGTTCACACATGCATGAATTTACTGCCTCCTGACAGCCTGCCTCCATTACACAATCCTTGATGAATAAGATCCTTGAATGAATTTGATATTTCCTTGCCTTGACAGTGCAATCCTCATTGTCAACTCCAATGTGTGTAGATGCATTTAATTCATCACTATAGTCATAAATGATAGTCAAACACACCCTCTCACCTATCTCTCCACTGAGTCTCCATTGATCTAACTTGCAAGTACTTAACTACTATATTTCTTCATTTGCAAGTAAGACACTACTTGCAAATTAATTAAATAATTAATTCACTCATCTTTCACTAGTGCACCTTTAGTTAAAACTAGTACAACTGAGTTTAACTCACTTAAGTGAGTTAAACTAAATAACAACTCCCATAACTAATCTTCCAACTCTGTTACATCTATGTCACACTCAGTTACAACGAAGTCCATCATGCATGAGTCACCGACAAACCTTGGAATGTGTAATTCCTTCACCTAACTTTTTTTCCACATCAGTGTTGAACCCTTAGTTAAACTGAGAGGGGGGGGGGTGTGAATCAGTTTAACACATTCATGGACTTTTAAAACTTTTAATTAAACTTTATTAACACCTTCATTTCATGATCAATAGAATATGTGAGCAATCTTAACTTGTGAGCAACAAGTAATAAGTAGATTAGATAATATAACAACAATATTAATATGTGAGTAGCAAGTATTAAGCAGATTAGATATACCATATAAACACATAAACATCATGCACATAGAAAAAAAATATAAATGGAAACCCATAAGGGAGAAAACCACATCTTATTATTGTTGTGATGCAAAGGCAAGCTCCAAATCCCTCTCACCACTGATTTTTTGTAGGCTGCAACCTACGGGAGGCTACAACCTTGATTCAACAAGCTAAAACTTGCAAGGAAGCTCCAACTCCCATCTATTTTCTGCAGGCTCCAACCTACAGGAGGCTCCTACCTCAGTTAGCTACAAATGACATCCATCAAGCTACAACTTGATGTGGAAGCACCAACTCCCATCTATTTTCTGCAGGCTACAACCTACAGGAGGCTCCAACCTCAGTCAGCTACAACTTGATATGGAATCACCAACTTCCTCACTTATTTCAAAGAGAAACACATGATAATTTACCTAGATATTAGCTCTGTTTAGTTCCTTCTTCACTGCTGTCCTTCAGCTTTCATAAATGCCGTATAAAATATTTGGATCTTCACAACTTCTGTATCTTCTCTTCCTTCTTATTACCCTCTCTTCCTCAATTCTCCATTCTCTAACCTCTTGCAGCTTTCTTATATTCTTCTACTATCTTCCATTCTGCAGATTTCTAACAATCTTCAACTCTCTTCTATTCTACTTCACACTCTCTCATTCTCTCTCTCTGTTTTCGTAACCTTCTACACATGGATATTACCTATTTTATACAAAATAACTTCATGGTTGTTTACATTTTACAGGAATTCGAACTGAATAGCCATGACTCTTTGACTTCTGCCTTCTCATTTCTTTGTCCTGCTCATTCAGTGGAATATAGAAATTCATACAAATTTCAGTTTTACAGTGGCATTTTGGTTTCCTACCGGAGACTTGCCAATGCATCACAAACAATATAAATACTTTTTAAATTATTTAAATTCACATTTTCAGTTACATACATCAATTTCACTCAGCCCTTTTTCCAACCCTTGGCTTGTCGCGCATTTGTCTTTTCTGCTGCTGTCATGTAACTATTCAGCATACCTCTGTTTTCCATGCCTGTAAAATTCGTTGTGTCTTTTTCAGTATCTGCATACTATCCTGCTCGCTGTAATTGTGTATTTGCTACATATATAACTTTCTATTCTTAGAAAAATGGTCAGAACCCAATAGTCAAATAACATTGGTCTTTGTATATGGATGCTGCTTTTAATGCTCTATGGTTAAAAACCATAGTCAAGTCCATTTCATGAATATAATGCGTTCAAATTTTCTATTATTCAATGTAGGTCTCTGTTTCACAATTCACCTTTCAACTTTAATAAACCCATTCTATTGAAGTCGAATAATGTTCGACTTGCATTGAACCCATTCATGAGATCGAATAAATATTTGATTTATACTTGAATCACAAAGGCCTTCAGACATTTTGTGTGAATTTTCATTCAACGTTTGAACTTTATTGATAAACTCATTATATGATGAGCCACAACATATCTACCACTTATATGCATGTAAAAATAATTCACTTCAAGATATGCCCAATAATTTTGAATCTGGAAACCTTAGCTATATAGGCGGAAGCACATCTATGGTTATGAAATCATATTATAAAACCCATCCCCTGGCATTTGCATTAACATTCAATAACATCTCGACTTAAAACTCCAAAGCCAAAACTATTTCCTGTTGTCACTCAGTTAACATTCAAATAAATCAATGGTTAGAACCATATAAATAACCCATCTATTTCGACCGAATACATATTTGATTTTATAATCAACTCCCCCGAAATGTCTTCAGACTTCTGAGCGCAAAACATATAGTTTAACCCCAAAAAATTAACAATCCATCTCACCTCTCCACCATTCGGTGAATATGTAATTTGGAATATAAACCATAACCCCAAATAATATTAAATCTCTACTATGGACACAACATGTGTTCGGCCCGACAGTACTTGACTTGCCATTAATCTTCATGCATCTTCATGTGCGAATGCCCTTGGATCTCTCACAAACCAGATCCGATGGGAATCACATTTTTTCAACTAACGAGCTTTAACTCAAAGAAAAAGTGCAAAATAGTGGTTTTAACTTACCACCTCTGCCACGTGTAGACTGGTGAGATGTATTGCATTTCTTTTTGAATTCCTCTTACCGCCTAAACAATTTTGTGAATACCATTTGTGGGTTTTCGGAAACCACCTTTACTGTTCATGGTTCCATTACTTTCTTCTCAAGGTTCTGGTTCAAACATTTTTGTTAAACATGTTTCACTTACATGGCTCGATTGTTACATTTATAATTCTGCTTCGATTTTTGATAAGGACTCTGCATACGTTTCATGAATTTGGCCTCTGCTATGATCTTTCACTATAACATTACTATTGTTTCGATCCATTCATCCAACCTTTCTGTTCCATTGAGCTTTCAGTTATTTCATTCTTCTACTTGAATATTTGACTACTCCAACGACTTCGATACTCATTAATAATCAGAGATTATTGTGATGCATCCTTAATAAGAGAGGATTTACCCTTATCAAATTTTATTGCGACCTTCCCGTAGAGAATTATATACGCTCAAACCAAGAATGCGAATTCAAATCAACACAAGCGTATATAAACTACCCTTCTTAGGTATTATAACCAACAATTATGGCTCGATTCATTAGATTTAAATCACCTCTAGCTTCATTTGAACAACCCTAACCTCCTTTGTCTTTATCTACGCATGGAATAGTTTCATATCCAATGCCTATGGTTAAATCCTCAATAAAACCCAAGCCATGATTTTCTAGAGCTTACTCTTCAACGCACTGTCTATTTGAATTTCGTTCTTAAGGTCTCATATATTCATATATTGAATGTTGTGTTTACATTCATGATTTCAGATGGTCTTTGGATATGAACCATCACTCATAAAATACCCTGCAGGCATATGTTACAACAAGAATATTTTCCTTGCTTCGATTCTATTAGATTGAATGTATAATCCAAGGCCACCTATCTCAAAACCCCAATTTTAGCATTTTACCACACTGTTCCTTACATAGTTTCTTATGAAGTTCAAAGTCCATTCTCAGAGAAATATATAATATTTACCACATTCAAAACCGTCATGTCTCGACAACCATCAATTCCTTCAATTTATACATAGAATATATTTAAACCCCCAATTACAGAGTCTCATCACACAACATTTAAACTCATCAATACTCATAATGTCTCTGCTTCTTGTCTAATGCTTTCTCTGCTACCTCTCTACTACCTCTCTATCTCCTTTTCTACCTCTGCTACTCGTCTTCTACTTTGCCTTGTTGCTGGCTCAGGGGCTGCTCCTTTGTGCTCGTTTACCATCAATGACAATACTTCCAACAGTCTCCCCCTTTGGCATTGATGGCAATACACTTCCTCTATTTGCATTTTAGAAGACCCTTTCTTCTGTTGCCTGCTTTTCCTCCCCCTTTGACATTAATGGAAAAGGGTTGCACATTTCTCAGTGTGGATTCTTTATTTGCATTTCTTTCCTCTGAATTGTGTTTAGGCCTTCTTCTTTTGAATTTATACCATGCTGCTCCAAATTGGTGTCCAAGGATTATTGAGAGAACACTTTTGAGAATTATTGAACTTGAATATACCCAGTAAGTTGATACCATTCCAAAGTACAGACTCCTTGCGCTTGTATAGAGTGTAGGTGATGATAGAACAACCATAGATAATCGGACTTATAGAATCAGAGAAGCATCATTGGACCAATGCTAAAATACTGAGAATGCTTCAAATATACTTCAGTTTCTAGAATGATCTTCATCAGAGATATATATCTGTTGAGGAAGATTGTAGATAGAGTATGTCTTCTTCTGCTATACTTATCTGCAGTAGAACATCTCCTCAATTGTGATGATGCCAATATATCTTTTATTGTTGTGGTTCACCTTCCCTGTCTGTTGGTGGTGATATGAGCTAGGATGCTAATAAAGATATTACACTTAATAGCTGAAAGGTCCTTGTTACTGATGTGATCAATGAATCAAGCCAGAGTTTACAACTTATTGTGAGATTTGATGATATCTTTCAATCTAAGAGACCAAATGACTTTACTGCTTGTACTATGTACCTTCAAAAAAAACCCTTGAGGCTAGATACATTCAATGTATTGGTCAGTCTCACTTATCAATCATCCATTTCCTTTATGACATAAGGGGGTATATATGTCAATGATCAATCTCTCTTTAAGGTGAATTACCAGCAAATCCTTTATGCTGAAGTAGGATTTTTATGATTTAATACAAGACTTTTGAGCTTCAAATGGTAATCACAACCAGTCCTTCATGCTTCAGATATTTTAACTATTCTATCATGATGATTTCCAACAAAAACATCTTCAAGTTGTTTAATTGATATCTCAGCCAACAGACTTCACACAGTTTATGAATAATCTTAAGAAACAGGCCTTGAAGATATATGTAATGACTTCAGAAAGGCATGCAAATATATAGAAAAATATACTGCTTCAATGCTCAATACAATTTTTCAAGCATGGAAAAAATAATGATCCTTTTGCCTTTTCATTGACCCTTCTATGCTTTAAAATGAAAATAACACTGGGATACTACCTTGATGTACTCTTGCCATAATCCTTTGATCCGAAGGACCTGTACCCTACCACTGCTCCACTAATAACACTTGATATTCTACTAATAGGCATGCTGCTTGTACCAAATACCCATTGATACTACTTTCACTTCAGCTCACTCATGAACCCATAGTTAAGACAACCTTCATAGTTTCTACTATTGAGCTTTCCACTATTCACACCAACAATCACCAATATATTGAATTTGATATTGGAATCATTAACCATTTTTCTTACTCTGTCATTCTGTTCAAAGGAATGTCACTGCATTTTCCTTTCTAGGACTGCTCCAGAATCTTGTTGCTTTGTATACAATTCAACTATTCTAACATAATGATCTTCAAGAAGACATCTTCAATTTCTATATTATGAATCTTCATGGGTTGATCACTCAGAGATTTATTTCTCACTTGACTGCCATCCTCCAGGTGTATTTTTCATAGATGAACGATGTACTGATATAACGATGATAGGCTCTTCTCTTACTCATCCTTCTTAATGTGATTCATTGTTAATTCTAGTAGTATGATGCACAATATGATCATCACTTAATGTGTTGATGTCTTCTTAGCTTACATGTTCATGGTTAATGTTCTCTCTACCACCAAGGCTTCTTGCTATCTTCTCTTCTTCCATCAATGTATTAGCTATTTAATACTTTAGATAATCTTCTTCATCTATAGTTCTATGTTAGAGGAATTTCCTTTCCCTTCCTGATCTCATAGTTGTTCTCATTTCGTGGAGCTCTTCTTAGACTACTTTTGTGGGGACTATTTATGAACTTCTCTCCCCCTGGGATGTTGCTTCATATTTATAATTGGTTGGATATTTTCTTTGCTTCCTAGAGTAGCTCCCCTTGATACTATGATGGATTCACTATGTTATTGATGTAACATGATCTCCTTTTCTCTTTTCATTCCATACTTTATTGGGGTTCTTCATAATGTCTGCGCTTCTTTTTTACTCGTAGCTTTGATTGATTTGATTAGATTCCATCATCTGTCTAGAGCTCTTTAATGCATATGGAAGATTATGGTCTTTTTCTTTGTGATCAAGATTGAGGCATACATAACATATTATTTTACAAAGGTATGTTTGAGTTGAAGTATAATATTTTTTTCCCCTTTTTTAACACAATTTACACTCAACAGATTTATGTCCAAAATTATTGCATGCATAACAGTAGCCATGGAAATGATTTCTGTACCTGGTGAAAGATTGTCTTTTCCATTTTCTTGCTTGAAGGTTCCTCTCATTTGCTGCATCGTTTGCTGGTTGGACTAGATTTTCTTTGTCTTACAATATGCTGCACTATGTTCGGGTTTGTGGCAGAAAAGACAAGTGATGCTTCTCATAGGAGGAAAGAACCTTCTTTGACATCTTCCAAATTTATTCAATTCATATTCAAGAGTGTGAGAGCCTTTTTCAGTTGACTATTTCATCCTCTTATTCTCTATCCTTTCATGTTGCTACTTGTTTCTATTTGTCTCTTTACCAATCATGTTCTCGCTCGCTTCTACTTCTGTAGGAATCTTTTGAGCTGCATCATTATCCTTTACAAATTTTACAAAGATGATATTCCTGTGATCTTCTACATTGGAATTACTGGGGTCTCCTTCATAGCCTATCCCAGTCTTTATGAGAGGAGATCTTCGAACATTTAGGGTTTGGTCCAACTTTCCAGAGCTTCTCATTTGAGGAGTATTCATTAGTAATTCTCTTTGGGATTTTTCTAATTTCTTTCTTAGACACTCTACTTCTTCTTCCAATTTCTCACATTCCAGGCTTTTCTCTCTCATTTGTTGTAGCAGAGTGTCTTCTACTTTCCTTTCTTCTTCACGTTGTGTCTTCAGGACAACAATTTCTTTCTTATCTTCATATTCCTTCTCATCACATATTTGCACCAGTGTCTTAAATTCTTTGCTTTCATTCTTCAATCTTTCTATTTCAGTCAAGGCTAGGTCAAGCTTGCCTTTTCCCTCACCTATAATTTCTTCATGGAACTTACTTCCATTCACACTGGAAGATATCTCATTTGATTGAACATTTTCCTTTTAACATGAATTTTTATTCTTCTTAATTCTCTTCTCCTTCTTGACTATGCAATCACTAGTGTCTACTTCATGCATGAAATGCAATCTATCCCAGATTTCTTTTGCAGATGTTAGGTCCATTATTAAATCAAGATCCTTGTTATGAATATTGTTATATATCACACAGTTTGCCCTAACATTCCACTTTTGTTCTTGCAAGGAGGGAGAGTCTGTGTAGTAACCATCACATACAAGTTTCCATACCTTAGGTTCATAGGCCATTAACTCTGTTTAACCTTATCTCTCCATTCAAAAAAGCTTGTTGTACTTAACATAGGTACATTTTGATAGTCCATGAATCAACCAGATCTCCTTCAAGCTATTAGGCTTACACCAAAGGAACCAGCTCTGATACGAATTGTTGAACCCTTAGTTAAACTGAGAGGGGGGGAGGGGGTGAATCAGTTTAACACATTCATGGACTTTTAAAACTTTTCATTAAACTTTATTAACACCTTCATTTCATGATCAACATAATATGTGAGCAATATTAATTTGTGAGCATCAAATAATAATCAGATTAGATAATGTAACAAAAGTCTTAATATGTGAGCAGCAAGTATTAAGTAGATTAGATATACCATATCAACACATAGACATCATGCACATAGAAAATAGTTATAAGTGGAAACCCATAAGGGAGAAAACCACATATTATTATTGTTGTGATGCAAAGGCAAGCTCCAACTCCCTCTCACCACTAATTTTCTGTAGGCTCCAACCTACAGGAGGCTACAACCTCGATTCAGCAAGCTACAACTTGCAAGGAAGCTCCAACTCCCATCTATTTTCTGCAGGCTCCAACCTATAGGAGGCTCCTACCTCAGTCAGCTACAACTGACATCTATCAAGCTACAAATTGATGTGGAAGCACTAACTCCCATCTCTTTTTTGTAGGCTACAACCTACAAGAGGCTCCTACCTCGGTCAGCTACAACTTGATATGGAAGCACCAAATTCCTCACTTATTTCAAAGAAAAACACATGCTGATTTACCTAGATATCACCTCTGTTTAGTTCCTTCTTCACTGCTGTCCTTCAGCTTTCCTATCTGCCTCATAACATCTTTGGATCTTCACAGCTTCTCTATCTGCTCTTCCTTCTTCTTACCCTCTCTTCCTCAATTCTCCATTCTCTAACCTCTTGTAGCTTTCTTGTATTCTTCTGCTCTCTTCCATTCTGCAACTTTATAACAATCTTCAACTCTCTTCAATTCTACTGCACACTCTCTCATTCTCTCTCTCTGTTTTCGTAAACTTCTACACATGGATATTACCTATTTTATACAAAATAATTTCATGGATGTTTGCATTATATAGGAATTCGAAGTGAATAGCCATGACTCTTTGAATTCTGCCTTCTCATTTCTTTGTCCAACTCATTCAGAGGAATATAGAAATTCATACAAATTTTAGCTTGACAGTGGAGTTTTGTTTTCCTACCGGAGACTTGCCAATGCATCACAAATAATATAAATACTTTTTAAATCATTTACATTCACATTTTCAGTTACATACATCAATTTCACTCATCCATTTTTCCATCCCTTGGCTTGCTGTGCATTTGTCTTTTCTACATACCTCTGTTTTCCATGCCTGTAAAATGCCCTGTGTATTTTTTAGTTTCTGCATACTCTCCTACTCACTGTAATTGTGTATTTGTTTCATATATAACTTTCTATTCTTAGCACAATGGTCGGAACCCAGTAGTCAAATAACATTGGTCTTCGTATATAGATGCTGTTTTTAATGCTCTATGGTTAAAAACCATAGTCAGGTCCATTTCATGAATATAATGCGTTCAAATTTGCTATCATTCAATGTAGGTCTCGGTTTCACAATTTACCTTTCAACTTTAATAAACCCATTTTATTGAAGTCGAATAATGTTTGACTTGCATTCAACCCATTCATAAGCTCGAGTAAATATTCGATTTATACTTTACTCACAAAGGCCTTTGGACTTTTTGTGTGAATTTCCATTCAACGTTTGAACTTTATTGATAAACTCATTATATGATGAGACACAACATATCTACCACTTCTACGCATGTAAAAATAATTCACTTCAAGATATGCCCAATAATTTTGAATCTGGAAAACTTAGCAATAAAGGCAGAAGCACATCTATGGTTATGAAATCATATTACAAAACCCATCCCTTGGTATTCGCATCAACATTCACTAACATCTAAACTTAAAACTCCAAAGCCAAAACTATTGCCCGTTGCCGCTCAGTTACCATTTGAATAACTCTATGGTTAGAACCATATAATTAACCCATCTATTTCAACCAAACACATATTTTATTTTATAATCGACTCCCCCCAAAGGTCTTCATAATTATGAGCGACAAACATATAGTTTAACCACAAAACCCTAACAATCCATCTCACCTCTCCACCATTCGGCGAATATGTAATTTGGAATATAAACCATAACCCCAAATAATATTAAATCTCTACTATGGACACAACATGCATTTGGCCCCACAGTACTTGAATTGCCATTAATCTTCATACATCTTCATGTGCGAATGCCCTTGGATCTCTCACAAACCAGATTCGATGGGAATCCAATTTTTTCAATTACCGAACATTAACTCAAACAAAAAGTGACAAATAGGTGGTTTTAACTTAACACCTCTGCCACATGTAGATTGGTGATATGTATCGCATTTTTTTTGGAATTTCACTTACCACCTCAAAAATTTTGCAAATACCATTTGTGGGTTTTAGGAACCCATCTTTACTGCTCATGGTTCCATTACTTTCTTCTCAAGGTTCCAATTCAAACATTTTTGTTAACCAGGTTTCGCTTACATGGCTCGATTATTCCATTTATAATTCTTCTTCCATTCTTGATAAGGAATCTTCATACGTTTCATGAATTTAACCTCTTCTATGATCTTTCACTGTAACATTACTACTATTTCGATCCATTCATCCAACCTTTCTGTTTCATCGAGCTTTCAGTTATTTCATTCTTCTACTTGAATATTTGACTACTCCAATGACTTCGATACGCATTAATAATCAAATATTATTGTGCTGCATCCTTCATAAGAAAGGATTTACCCTTATCAAATTTTATTGTGACCTTCCCGCAGAGAATTATATACGATCAAACCAAGAACACAAATTCAAATCAACACAAGTGTATATAAACTACCCTTCTTAGGTATTATAACCAGCAATTATGGTTTGATTCATTAGATTTAAATCACCTCCAGCTTCATTTGAACAACCCTAACCTCCTTTTTCTTTATCTATGCATGGATTAGTTTCATATCCAATGCCTGTAGTTAAATCCCCAATAAAACCCAAGCCACGACTTTCCAGAGCTTACTCTTCAATGCACTAGCTATTTGAATGTCCTTCTTAAGGTCTCATATATTCACATATTGAACGTTGTGTTTACATTCACGATTTCAGATGGTCTCTAGATATGAACCATCACTCATAAATACCCTGTAGGCATATGTTACAACATGAATATTCTCCTTTCTTTGACTCTATTAGATTTAATGTAGAATCCAAAGCCACCTATCTCAAAACCCCAATTTAAGTATTTTACCACAATGTTCCTTACACAGTTTCTTATGAAGTTCAAAGTCTATTCTCACAGAAATATATAATCTTTACCACATTCAAAACCATCATGTTTCGACAACCATCAATTCCTTCAATTTGTACACAGAGTATATTTAAACCCCCAATTACAAAGTCTCATCACATAGATTTTAAACTCATCAATACTCATACTATCTCTACTTCTTGTCTAATGCTTTCTCTGCTACCTCTCTGCTACCTCTCTGTCTCCTTTGTTGCCTCTGCTACTTGTCTTCTACTTTTCCTTGTTGCTGGTTTAGGTGCTGCTCCTTTGTGCTCCTTTGCCATCAATGACAATATTTCCAACAATCAGTTAACTGAAATCAAGTGCTCCAAGACAATAAGTTATTATTTATTTTATGATTATCATTAAGTGCTAATACTAATCAACATGAATTCTATTTTTAGATATGCGATCTATAAATAGACTTCACCCATGTTCTAAAAATAGAAACTCATATAAAGGTAGAATTTTCTCAACCATCTAGAATTAGTCTCCTACTAATTTTAGAATATTCTCACCATTCTAAAAATAGACATACACCTAAAAATATTTGTAGGCCCCACCTAGTGAAGGTGCTTAATTTTCACTAGGATCATCATCTTGTTGAATCTCAACATATTTATCATACACAGGATCATTTTTTGAGAAATCTCCCTTTCTAATTGTCTTCACGAATCTATATTCACCGTATAATTGGTGTTCCTCTCCACTAAACATAGGAATGGTAGCATATGTTAAATCCATTTTAATGGACCCCCCAATTTTCATTCCCCCTGACGTGGAAAAAAACATACCAAATCTCGCAGGGATGTAAACAACTACAATATCCATTACTACACATTTTACTGGGATTTGAGCCAAATTGACCACTATATCCTTCATCATATCCAGGGTCTTTACTCTTTTGGAATAAAAGGAGTATAGATATTTGTATGGTTTTGTTATCTATAGTGCTAATTGTTCCATCACTGATAATTGCATTTAGTAATGATATTCTCCTGAGTCAAGCATACAATTATGTAGTAGCAGGTCATGAAAAACCAAGGTGACATAAAATGGGGCAGTGGAAGATTCTTGCTCCTCCACATGGGGTCCAAACACAACCATGGGCCTCTCTTCTTGCAGGTGACAATTGTATTGTAGGGGGTAGTGGTGGGTGAACTCATAAAATAAAGCATTTGAGATTTATAATTAGTTTGTCACAATAATTCAGTCAAAGGAACAACTATCTTGGCTTTCTCCAACTCTTTTTGAAGATTGAAGGCGTTGGGATTTCTCTCAATTTTAACAGACTCAATAGGTTATTTTTCCTCGTTGGAGATTGGTTTTCTCTTTGGGGAGATTTATCTATTTTGGAGGCTCGAAACTAATTTGGAACTAGATTGGAGGATTATTTTTTGGTTGGTGAAACATGGTTTAGTGGTCTGCTCCCTTTATATGCTGGCTTAGGGGAACTGGGATGAAGATTTTCTTCATTTTGATCTTCCCCCCTTGACCTTTTCCTAAATTACCTGAGATCATATTTCCTATGTAATCTAGATTGAATGAATTCAAAACATTATTTGTAATACCTATCTATCTCATCATCATTCAGTGGGGCATGTAAATCATCCCCTTCTCCTTCATGTGCTTCTATTTCATTTTCGTCCTCTCAAAGAGAAGATAAATGGTTTTCTTGAAATTTTGTAGTTTCTTTAACAATATCCTCAACATCATATTCTAAATACAAAGGAGGTTGAATTTATAATATTGAATTTAGAAATTGTGACATTTAGAAAAAATTATTATCAACTTGTTCATCTCTTCTAAATTTTGTTCTTGGGTTTCCTTTGCATAGCATGAAGAACTAAAATCTTCCCTTCCCCTCCTCCTATAACCATATTCAACTTTCCCTCACCACTTTCCAGTGGAGTTGAAATTTTATTCAACTTCTATGGTGTCTGTTTGGATTTGGTATAGAGTACGAGACTTTCTTTCTCTCATGGTAAACCAAAATTTTGGCTCAGAGGCTCCAACTAAAACCACTCTAGCAGTATCTTGTGGAGGTTTAATTTCAAGAGGAATAGTATTATATAATTTATTAAACCTCTTTATAAATTCTGAGACATCTTCATTATGTTTTTTCTTCATTTCATTAAATTTTGTAAGGATATACGCATGATACCTTATTTCCCCCCATTTATTCATGAATATGTTCTCAATCTCATCCGAGGTATTAATTGAATCATTTTATATAATATTGAACCATTTCCCAACCTCCCCATCTAGAGAATGAAAAAAGTGTCTTGGGACTACATCTAGATGTTCCACATTCAAATTCTCAGCAAATGCACAAAACATATCTATATGTTTTTGGGCTGAAATATCATCCTCTCCAGTGAAATTTGGTAGTAATTTAAGGTAATATTGTGGAATCCAATTCATATTTGTGGCAAGTTGAGTGGATAATATTTATTAATTATATAAATAGGGATAACCATGTTTCTCAATGGGGGTGTTAGAAGATTTACCACAGGGCCTTGTTGAGGAGTTATATGGAGTGTAGGTAACATGAGTTGAGATGGAATTTTATAAATACTCTGAGTAATTCTATTTATGGGGATATATTTGATTTCTTAAAATTTTGGGAGGGTCCATAATTTTAAAGGATTTGTACTAACAGAAGCCTCTTCAATTTTGACTCTTGAGGAAAATGAGCTAAATAGTTGGAAATGTTCTTCTGAACACCCGAAGCCTTTGGAAGCAGACTCAAAGTAGTTTATCTCAGCCTTCTGAGAGCTAGAAGTTGACACTTGAGGAAATGAGGTCACAAGATCTACATTAATGACAGTTCTCTCTTTCCAAATCCTATTAGATATGATTTTTTTAAGGTCGAATATAGGGGGATTTTTCTTTTGAGAAGTGTCAAAGTGAGTATGAGGCCCCTTAAAATTCAGGATGACCAAACAAATATTTAAATAGTGGAGTCGCCTAGGTGAGAGATATTCAACTCACATGCACTTTTAATAACCTAACCAAGGGGTGTAAAAGTGTCATACCCATTGAATATATAATGATTCATGCACAATAATGTCACGAAACGATGATGTAGCTCCTAGAGACAACCCCTAGGTTGAGGAAAAGCCAATTCCTATGACATATTATAAGTGTTTGTAAGATATGCTAAACATTTCACTTATACTCAAAATTAAACACATATTAAAACAAAATTGGCCCAGAGTCTCTCTCAAGAGGGTAGAGGCAAGTGATATAAAAGAAAAAAATCATAGAATACTTAATATCTAGCTCTGGTGGTCAAATTACAAAATCACATAGTTCATTTGGTGGTTGTAGTAAGTGCGAAATAATAATATGAAGAAATCAAGTCAAATACACAAGGCTTAGTGTAGAATCTAGTGCATCGGACTTTGATAATAAAATGGTAGAACGAAACACTGAATGAAATATCAAATTTCATGGAGCACATATTAAGAATTTCAAATGTTATTAGCCATAGACATGTAAGATCAGCGTTAGACATAGATGAGTCCATGATGTCATAAAGACACAAAGAAAAACTACTATTACATGTCATCTCAGAAGAAAATAGAGATAAATGAAAAGAACAAAGAACAAAATACATACTATAACAACCTCATGTGTACTAGAATCACCAAAAATTGTTTATTAATGTGTAGATGGAGCATACATTTTTATTCTCTCCATTAAAATTTCTAGAGAATTTTTGAAAACCAAAATTTAGGACCTCCCCTTAAATCATACTTCAGAACCTTTCAAAATGTATCATAACCTGTTATTTATATGGTCTCAAGAGGATTATCCCTTACAAAATATTCCTTATTGATCCTATGATGATTCATCATAAAAAAATATGCAAATGTGCTACTAGCACAACTGAATTAGATAAACCATAACTCACTTGAGTTCATTTATTTAAATAAAATATTTACAGAAAACGTAGATTAGTAATGTGTCATGATTGACATGATCAAAAGAATATTCATTCTGGTTTCTCTAGGTAGACTGGTTCTGGAGGAAGAATAGCTGGATAAATGATATGCAGTTTTGGGGGTTTGATGAACTGGTCAGATTTCTACCATGGTGTTAGACTCGGTGTAAGAGAGTGAAATAAACTTTGATACACGATCTTAAGACTAAAAATCATGGTCCTCCTCTCTTTGACCTAGTGATCTCGACAGTCATTATTACTCTTGCAAAAAAAAACTTCTTCACGCATTTAATTAGCTTCTGACCCATTCATCCTTTATACCCTTTGTATTGTAGTATCATAGGAAACATATATTGTAAATTTTATCAAAAAAATGTTACGATATTATGCTATTCTAATTGGATTTTAGCCCCATATTTGCTTAACCCCTTATCGAATTCTGTCCATAGGAGTGGCTATTGTGACTAGTGTATTAACACTTATGTGCTAAGGTATTAATGCTTCTATCAGGGGCCTATCTCCTTTTGTTATCACTCTCCAATCTTGGTTCTTTTAACTTCACGAACATCCGCCAACACATACATAAGAACTCCCTAGGCATTATAAATTTTTCAAATATGAATTTACATAGGTGGTAGGAGATCTACATCCTTCTATATACTTCATATAACTTAGGTGCTAGGCCTTATCTACGCCTTTGGTTCTTTGGGTCTTCATGACCAAAAACCACTCAACATTGGAGCCCTTTTCATCGAAATATTTTCAAAAAATAAATTGCACGGCAGTAACGAGATCTTCGACTTCTGATATAATGACCTTCGAGATGATTTCATGTTGATGTCATCATCCCCACATGGTACATACTTAGTGGTGACATGTATCACATGGATTTGTCCCATTAGGCCACCCAAAAAATCCAAATCTGACTACCATGTGTCCTTCGTACCACCACATCATGTTGATGTCATATATCTCATCAGATTATTAGGGCCAATCAGTTGTTGCTATGTGTCCTATGAGAGGAGAGAGAAAGTGTCCCTAGGTCTTTTGTTTTTCAAACAAATCCTTTTGTAAATCCTCTTCCTTGCAACACTCGACGTTTTCAAAAGAAATCAATATAGAAGGACATACAAAAGTCCTAAGTTCCCATGATCTTGACCTTCCAAGGTTCCAACATACTATGAGGTTTCGATATTTTGTCTTCCAGTCCTTCCGATAGGGGCTCCCTATGTTCTGAGCCTTCTCCAATATCCATCATTCCAAGAATCGACTCTTGATGGTTGCCCTGCTCCTTTTGGGATGAAATATTGAACCATTCGACACAAATACGAGATGGTGTCATAGATAACAACACCAATGCCAACAAATGAACAAAATAATCATATGCATGTACCATGCATACACATGCTAGCAAGAAAATTACCCACATAAATTGTTATCTACAAAATATTGTTGTTGTAGTTGTCGTTCCAACATTCTCCTTGCGCTCGGTTGCTTTCATTTTGCTTTCTTTCTTTCTCTCTCCCCTTGGAGCTTTCTCTCTCTCTCTCTCTCTCTAAAATTAAGCCAAAGCTAAAATTGACAAAATTTGTGAACTGTTTCTGAGATGCCCTTTTATCCTTAATGTCTAGTCTCTTCCTTTCCTTTTTCCATTTTCTTTCATTTTCCTTCATTCTCTCTCTAATTTCCCTTGCATGCATATTCATGTCTCTTCATATTAATTTTATCCTATTTTATTTTATTCTTTAAATTAATTTCCATTTATTTACTTTTACCTTTTCCAACGTTAATTCCAATCTCCATATCCATTAATTAACCAGAAGTGATTCCCACTTTAACATTTTCCACAGCATTCATCTTGGAATACGTGTCCCATCAACTTGGTATTCTTTTTTCCTATAATGTTTGTTATTACATGAAACAATAACCTAAGCTTGTTACAATTAATTTACCCTCAGGTAGGATATATATATCCTAGAAGGGTCTAGTGTGGTAGTTCAAGGGTGAATTCATGGTGCATATAAGAAGATATGTTTATTCCCTATGTTTTTTATTTCCATCCATAAACCATGGTATAGGGTCCTAAGGATTATTTTGGATCATGAATTAAATCCAAATCATTTCTAAGTCTTAAGTACCATTCTTGGTTATAGCCAAAAAAATGTTCTTTTCTAGTGATCAAGACATAAACCCATTCATTAGATATTAAACAATATATATTCTAAATTTTTATGACATTATCATCATTAAAATTACTAGGGATTACAATTGAATAATAATTATTGAAGATGGAGAGAACATTATATTTTTCCAAATAATTTGGTATTTAGAGAAAAACAAATGGAAGCACTCTCTCCATTTAAAAACTACATATTGGGTACATTTTATGTGGTTTCATTTTTATTATATATATATGCCTATATGTCTCAAACAATTGTAGGTCATTCTCATGTAAAATGGTGACTTACAATTAGATTAGATTTTGGGTATAAGGCCATAATGGAGAGGAATGTGTGAACGATATGGTTAAGAGTGTGTGTGATATATATGATGATGAAATGGGTGTAAAAATAGATGTACAAAAATAAATTTACAAGAATGTAAATCATGTCTATATAATAGGAATGTTACAAGCATGGTGTTGGCATTGATGTTAATGATGGAGTTAGCGATTTTTGCATTGGTGTTAACATGGTTTTGGCTCATGTATTTAAGTGCTTTGGAGGTCTATAGGTGATTGAGAAATTGATTGAAGGTGGCTTGCATCAGGAGCAACAACATGTATCCAGTGCAACAATGTGTATGCACACAATAATACAGGACTTGAGCTACCAGACTGCTTGTATTTTTTATGTTATTGGTATGAGACTTCAATTACTAGATTGTTTGTGTTTGCTACGAGAATTTGATACTCCGATAATTGAATAATGATGAAATTTTTGATTTGTAGCTACCCAACAAATGAATACAATATTTGAATCAGTAAGTCATCAATAAATTTATGGTTTAGGTGGTCCATTAATTTGATCCAAATTTTCATACCAATTAATCATTTGGTCTAGTAGTAATTTCTTTAGTCTCGTATGAATGCGCTTGAATTTCCCAAGTAATGAATGGATGGGTAGTGGATTGATTTTTTCCATAAGCACCCCATTTTGATTTTGTCTTCAATGTTTGATATTGACCTGGTCGTGAGTTAACTTGGTAACGATTGATTTCATCTCACTGACTAGTCACATTTCTATCAATCTAGTCGCTGGATGATACAATCCAAAATGATGAAATGTAGTGATCAATTTGGTTCAAGAGGATTTTGAATGATTTGGTGTGGAATGCATTGATTGCATTATTTGGTCACAAGTTTGATCTAATCTATGAACATAATGAATAAGATGTGTAATGGTTAAGTGGTCGAATTATTGGGTCATTGAAATATTTGTGAATGCTCTTGTTTAATATGTGACAGCTTGAAGATGAGAAAAAAGGATAGGTAGTGTGCACTAAAAAACCAAATAGTCTTGAGTTAGCAGCCATTTTATGTGTGGATATAAGATGTAATAGATGACCTCTATGTTGAATTATGTTCAAGGATACACCTCTGTAGAGATAGGATGAAAATGACAGTGCGAACAAAGATAGAGTGCGACTTGTCCAAGGAAGGAATTGTTGTGTTAAATATTTTATCACTCATTATTTATGGTGAATACGATGTGCATTCTAGAGGGCCAAATACATACGGTTAATAGTGATCAGGTTGTCGACTAAGATAGATTGAAGAGATGGTGAGTGTATCTTGTGAGTGAGATTGTTGTAGGGCATGAGGCCAAATGCGTAGGTAAAGGATGAGGTGGTTGACAACTAATATATGGTACGAATATATTTGTTGAAGTTATGAAAAAAAATAACAAAATATACCATTTAGTCTATCATATAAATGTGACAAATTTCTTTTCCCGTGTCTAATATGATTCCCGTTTCAAATAAAATGTTCTCAATTAAACCTGATTTGCATTTAAGTTGATTTATTTTTAATTGGACAACATTTTATTTAAGAAAAAATGCTTCGAATTATTTTTTAACTTGAACTATTTCATTTATTCAATTTTTTCTAAATTTAGAAGAGGTTGATAAAGAAATAATTTTATTAAATTTTTTATTTACAAGGGTTTTTTCCTTTTCCTTTTTTTTTTTCCTCCGATAAAACCGTAATATATTAGATAATCAAATGACATAAAATATCATCTACTACGTCTTTGGATTCAAATACTAGGGGGTATCGCCATGGTTTTTCCTTTTCCCCTTTCCCTTAAATTCATAAATCCATCTCGTAGAATTACTTGACACAGATAAGGATAAAACCATTTGCTGATTTTCTGGAGACATTTCCATGGCCTCCAAAACATCTAGATTTCAGCTGTTTTTTTCTATTAGACTATCCTAATTCATGATTCCAATTTTTCCCACAGATTGCAGGTAATGTTGAAGTTGAAGATCTCTATTTCTCCTTTGGTAAAAGATTTTACTCCGCTGAAGACTGTATCAAAACTATTAGGTGGTAAACTGGATCTTAAAATGTTGAGTTGTTACTTGATGCTTTTTGTTGCCTAAAGCTATTATGCTTTTGGCCTCCTCAATTCTTTGCACCAATTGTTGGTTTTGGATCATGCCAACCACATTTTTTCTCTTCGCCTCATGAGAGCTTGTAGTCCATTTAGGAAAGTGAAACACATATTGAAGGTGCCTCAACTGTTGGAAATCTATAAACCTTAACAAAATGTTTTCATAGTCCAAACTTTGGGAATACTCCTTGTGTTCCCACTTGAGGATAATTTTCTCTACAAAACTTCATTTAGGTTCACTTCTACACATGTAGATGAAACTCATGAAGCCCTTTGCCAATATTTCACTATTTGCCGTAATATAATGGCTTATGGAGTCTTCAATGTCCTCTAAGATCTGTAGCAAGATCCTCTAAAGGGGCACGTTTGGGAGCCTAACCCAAAATGGTACACGAAAGGACTTCATAGTAAGAAAATTGAACTCTTGAAATAATTTCTAGATCGAAAGACCCACTCTAACTCAATATGAGGGACACTATTTAAAAGATGTTGAGTAGCATGAAAATGACATTTAAATTATTTTTACATGCATTTTAATTTTATTTATTTCATAATTTTCAATTTTATATTCAATGGGAAGTTTGTGAATGAGTAAATTTCATCTAAATTTATTTTTAGTAACCAAATTACATTTCTACTCTTAAATCATTATTATTTTTACACTTATGTTTATCCATTGTTATAACACCAATATGCTATACATCATTATGTTTGATTAAAGGTATAGTAGGCTCTCTCAAATTTTACAAAGTGGACAGGTCCCTAATTAGGTTTTCACATAGAAGTATACACATTTTATTCCTAAAGTGGGTGTGAATTCAATTTACAATTCCCACTGCCATAATTTTGGTATCAAAATTACCTAAATATTTAATTTTATTTACTTTTGTTAGAGTTAAAAATGTAAATAATTAAATTCTACAAAATATGAGTGAAAAATTCCTTCTAATTCAACTTAATTACTTTTATATCTTATAAAATAAAAAAATCAAACCATAGATTTTTTTAGATTTATTTGATTTCAGCTACGTAATATTCCTATTTCTTATTATATGCATTATTCACAATAAGAAACAGACTATGTATTCATATGTGTAATGTTTTACCATGCTAGACTAGCAAATGTTTGTGATTTATGTAACCTATGTTAGTATCTTTAATAAGAATAATTATTGACCTAAGAGGCGAGAAATTGTAGGTCTTAACTTGGGAAAAAGTAATTTATGATTATTTTTCATCTCTTCTACATGAAATATTCTACTATTTCGGTAGCCATATGACCAAAAAGTGAACATGGATTTCAATTGTAAGGGATATTTCCTATGCTTATTATAAGATATTTGACAAATTCACATGTGTTGAAAACATTGGAATAACACACTACACTAGTTTGTTACCAACTCCAATAAAGACATGTTCTTAATATTTCAAAATATTATCAATGAAGAAGATATATCCCTATGTAATGGTGTAAAACTCCCTAATAATATACTACGATACCTTGACAAAAGATATCAAAATTTTATAATTTTAAAAACTCAAAAGATATTAGATAATAAAATTGAATGAAGTTTTAAAATTAATAGAGTTCATTATCATTAAAAATAAATAAAGAAACAAAAACATCCTAGTATACATTGGCAACGCTCGGAAATCTATTGATTTCCTATTATGAATCGTTCGTAGAGATCTTTGCATGAATTTAATGCGGTAATGGTTTGTGTATCAAAAGTAAATAATCACTAATTTTGCAATAACCTTTAATAAAGTTGTTTAAATTCTTATATTATAGGAGGTAAGTAAATAGTGATATTATCTTAGAAATGAGGTTATACGATATAGATTTTATTAATAATAAATATGACCGATTTTATTATTAATAAATATCATGTAATAATCAAGTTAAAATATTTAGTAATGTGTCATTTCACTATAATTGTATGAATGCTTTTGGGCTTGTGATTTAATCTCTCACACTGAATTTTTTTAATCATGGAAAGAAACATTATTTTTATTTTCAAATGCCATACGCGAATGGTTTATAAAATTGATTGTAGAGTGTTGCTTTACACAACATGCTTACCTATAGATTTAAGTTCATTGGTTGGAAGATACGATGGTCGAATGGTAGGGTTAGGGTTAGTGTTGAGGTTCGAATAAGTAGTGTTATTACGGTAAATTCCTCTGACCCTTCCACGTAAAACAGAGACCATATATAGGCAGTTTTTGAACAAACTATATCTAGGAAATTTTTAATCTCAAGCTATCTCTGAAACTTTTTATCGCCTCGCAGAAAAAATGAATCCCACTCATATGAATAGTTTCTTCAAGCGCCTGCAGCTCCGAAAGATGGACAACAAAGGGAATTTTCCAACTAGGTAAATACTTTTTAGAGACTATCATTTTCGTGAGTTTAATTTTGGTGACGTTGAATTAGCAGAGCCGGGAATCTGAAATTGCCAGATTACAGACTTGGTGGTTGCGGAACATTTCATTTGCGTTATTTATAACGACACCCATCTCATTCCCATCACATGAATCAGAGGGATGTCAGCTTGCTAGAATGAACGTGGGAAGCTGATAGTAAACCGTTGGGATGAAGAAATCGAATTTTCTTTTTACGACAGCATTAAAAAATCTTTGTTAACTGTTGTTCCTTTGCAAAAGTTGAGAAGTATTATAAGCACAGATATTGAATCTATAATATCATAGCAAAATACAGGGACAGATAGCAAAATTCTTCCAGAAAAGTCCGTTGTGTCCTGGAATTTCGACATTGCAAATGCTAGAGCTATGGTTCGCTTTGCACGTGAAAGAGTATGGAGAGTTTTTGAATTGTACAAGTATACACAGCTTTTTACGATACCAATTGGTGGCCACATTCTATGGTTTCCAAGAAAGATAGACATGCTTCTATATGAAGTTACATCCACGGCGTATCCAGAAGTAGAACGTTACCTTAAAATCTATTGCAAATTAGATGGGCGATTGAGAAAACAATTATCCCTCCGCGGTAACTACTCTTACCGCATTACTCTCTGTGGGCGTGACATACTATTTATCCAGCCTCGGTATCCCGAGTTCATACAAATAATTGATATAAGCACTGAAATCCCTCAACTGCTAATAACAATTCTTGTTTCTCCAATCGGTGAGTCATTCTGTTTGGACAAGAGACACCAGATCATTTGCAGAACAAGAAACCACTTCAATAAGGTTTGGTCATGCCAACATATAGTGTGCACGTTTTTAATATTGATGGTGTGTGTTCCGTCACCTTAAGAGATCTTCCAGACACTTCGTGGGTCCATTACATTCCAAAGAATGACGATGTGGCTATTTCCCTTTCAATGGTTTCATTGATGATCAATATTAACTGCATTCTTAGTGGAGAGTCCTTGCTGACCACCGGACTTCTGGACTTACTTAGAGATGATTTCCGAACGTGGAATGTCCTTGGTTTCAAGCAGTTTGCTTGTGATGAAAGAACCCATGATATATTCATGGTCAACCGTACAGGTAAGTGGTTCATGTGTTCAAATAATGTTTTTGAGCATGATTGAGATTATTTACTAACATGTTGCACGAAAGAGTAATATGGCTATCAAGAATATGAAAGTGGGATATTCATGTGAAAGAAGAAACATGGAAATTATTTTTTTTTAAGATAAATAGATAATTATATTGATAGACATGTTTATTTTATACGAGTTTTTAGAATTTATATTTAATTATTGATAATTATTATTATCAAAACTTGAGATTTATCTTTCAAGTTGTTACATTTTTTTTCTCTTTTAAATAAATTGATTAATTTAAAAAAAATGATATGAACAAGTGATATGAAGTTATTTATGAATTTTTGGCCATGTCATTTTAATTAACTTTGTGACTTAGATCAATAGTGGTTATAGTGGCAACTCCATTGAGGTCACGCACTACAAGGAAAAGACCCTCTAGTAGAGGTTCTAAATGAAGTTTTTAGTGTTATAAAATTGTCCAAAATTATATAAAAAAAAAATCGCTACAATATCCGTTTTCGGTAACAGAGATTTTGACGAAGCTTCTAACGAAACTTCAACACAACTAAAAAAAACTGGGCGGCCATAGGTCTTTACAGATGTTCTTATCATCGGTGTGCTCATCATGTGTGAATGCACCAATTCACTATAAACATACCAAGCAGAGGGATGGAAAACAAATTTCAAAAGCCCCACGGCGTTTAGTAACGTCCGGGTGCATGTCAGAAACAAATACGCACCGGGCCGATAGAAGGTGCATGCACCGGTGCTGTTAAGGTGTAAAAAAACACTGGACCATTAAGGTGTTAAAACACACATGGTTGTTAAGTTATAAAAATGCACTAACGCATTAAAGGAAAACCATACCGGTGCATTAAACGTCGATCACCCCGCCCAGGTGATATTCGTCAATAAAGTGCACCAGGCATTCTAATTGGTATTGGTATTTCGTGTGGTGCCTATAGATCGTAGAAATGCACCTTGCGTAGTATCATACAAATGCATTGGTGTGAAATAAAATGACAAGTACTGAAAAAATGAAAAGAGGTGGATCAGAGGATTGCTCATATCAATTTTACGAATTACTTAAATAAGATTACATTGGAAACATCAGCAATAAATGACTCAAGTTAAACTTGACTAAACTGGACTAATTAGAAACTGAACTGGACACTTGGACTCACGACTTTGAAACCTAGAAGGTGCTTGGGATTATATTCTTTAACCCTCCCCTTTAATTGCAACCACATAAAAATTTAATTCAGATACCTGCTTGTCTATGTCTCATCGAGGTTTACAATTTGAAAATTGACTTTCAACTAGATTTAGTTTTATTCTTTTCTTTTTCCAGATTCTATAGCGTCTAAATTGCTTCAGATTTTTCACTTTGCTGTATCTTTCAAACCTCAGTTTCTTGATCTTCTGGTGCAGGTATTTTTCTCTTCCAGGTTGTCTAATCATGTCCTGGACTTCCTCAAAAATTGACTTGTATGTGGGCTGCTGCCACATATTGTCTTCTGTAGTGCACTTTTTATCATTAATCTGTTGCAACATAAGATTAGAATACTATCTTATTTCTTCAAAACTCTAATGCATGAAAATTTCATTGACATGTTCACCATGCATGTCAACTTCAACATTCATATCTAGATCTGCTATGTAGATCTCATCTAGACATGGTGTTGCAAGCCACATTTCAATAAACTTTAACTCTTCTTCATAATCAGTCTGAGTACCTGCACACTGAAAATCAATGTTAGAATTAAAAATATTTTCACAACGACATTGGTTCTCGTATTTTTTCTCTGCAGTGAGAGCTTTCTCTTGTTGTGCTTCTTTTTCTTTTTCTATCTCTATCTCTGTCTCTGCTTCTTTCTCTGTTTCTTCTTTCCTTTTGCAGACTGTCTTTATCTCTATTTCTGTCTCTGTCTTTGTATCTTTTCTACTAACCGGTAATGCTGCAAACAAGTTGTCTTCCACTAACTAAAGTGGGGCTATCTCACCAAATAGCATCATGTCAATATCATGCTTTTGTTACATCATCTGTAACTAGTCATCATTAGCCAATAAATCTTGATCAAATTTTGTATCAACAATATTAGTCTCTGGATTTACCATATCATCAACAAGCTTCGTTGCTGGAATCACCATATCATCAACAAGCTCTGTTTCTGGAATCATAACATATTCCTCAGCAAGCTCTGTTGCTGGAATCATCAAATCATCGTCCACTTGTAGCTGTGTATAGTGGGGTTCACAAGTGTCTTCGTGCTCTCTCTCTGCCACTTCTCCACTTTCTTCGCAGTGATCATCCACCTATGACTGAGCACAATGGGATTCAACAAACTCTTCATCTCGATGTAGATCTGATGCTACAGATCCACCTTCATCTTCAACTTCAATGCTCCCCTTTGCATCAAAACATCTCTCAAGGGTATCCCATGCCTCCTTGGCTGTCTTGGCATCTGAAATTAAGGAATGTATACTTTCATCGACTAATTATTTTATACATTTTAACGCATAGGTGTATTTTTGCCTCTTTATTTATAGATCTAAAAAGATCTCGAACATCATCTGTTTTTTCTTTAGCCCCTTGGCTTTTCCCATGACCTCGTTGCTTGGCTTCCACAAACAGATGAAGATACCTTGCTTCTAAAAAATAATCTTCCTAAAAAAATATCTTTCTACAGAATCACTTTTACAAGACTTTCAAACTCACAATTTTAAGTTTTTATCTTTAAAAAACTCCAAATTTTTTTTATTTTTCTCAACAAAATCTCATCTCGTTTAAAGACTTAAAAATATCTTTTTAAAAATTGCAGCCCTTTTCGTTTCCTTTTATAGAACCTTTACAAATTTTGAAGTTTTTTTTTTTTTTTTTTAACTTTAATAATTTTTTTTTTTCCAAATTTAATGTTTTTAAATAAAAAACTTTAATAAATTTTTTTTCTTCACACGAAAGGGATTTCTCCTTTTTCAAATTATGTGAAGTGTAATAAAAAAAACTTACATGGCCATCCTTTTTGTGCATGTGGCTCAATTTTTAAATTTTTACTCATTTACTCAATTTGAAAAAAATTCCTTCATATTGATGAAAAAATCTGAAGAAGGGCTTAACGTATTGTGAAGAGATACTTAACGCAGGCGATGAAGCTCCTGTCCCGCGCTAATGTCAAGGCAGATCATCCATGTAGGCCCCGCGCCACTTGAAATCCATGCAAGGAATTGAAATTTAATGCGACTGTTAGCTTTTGGCTCCCGCGTTATAATGCGGGGCCTCTTAACAAGCAGTGCGTTAAGACTAATGCTGAGAAGCTTTTAAAACAGAGCATTAGTACAATAAAAAACATTTTCAGGCTTTTTTTATTTTTCTGACGCCTTCACTGGCTTCACCTAGCTTTTTCTTTCTTCTTCGGCTTCTTCGCATGAGGCATCTTCTACATTCCTCAAAGTTCTGCTGCTATGTCAAAGAGTCTTATGCAAGCTTGCCTCTCCTCTTATTGTTCCAACTTGGCTTTGTTGCTGCTCTCTAGGGAGGCTTATGCAAGCTAGCTCCAATACCATGACAAGAATTGAAAAACTGAAAAGAAGTGGAGCAGAGGATTCATCATCTCAATTTTACGAATTACTTAAGTAATATTACATTGGAAACATAAGCAATAAATGACTGGAGTTAAACTCGACTAAACTGGACTAATTAGAAACTAAACTGAACACTTGGACTGGCGGTTTCGACACCTAGGAAGTGGTTGGGATTACATTCTTTAACATAAAAAACGCACACTAGTGTTCATTTCATGGAAAATTTTCGGGGCTAATATTCGCATGTGGGATCATTTTCCACGATTTTCCATAAAAACGATTCGTCAATTTCCATTTCTTCTCAAAATGATTCACCCAAATTTTATATAAAATTATTTTACATTAAAAATAGCCAAAATTATATGCACTCTACCTATATAGTAATTAGGAATTTGGATATTTTTTATAAATATATCAACAAACATTTTATATTTTCATATTAGGCACTAGTGAGATTCACCAAGATTTATAAACTTTAAAATAAATTTCCATCCTTAAAATTTTCTTTGGTTCATTTTCTATTTTTTAGAAACATTGACCCGTGACAGTGCAATTATTGTGATTTTTTAAAATTCATTATTCATCAAAAGTCGACACATATTTTATAACAGTATTCATATCAATTAAATTTTTATTAGTGCATTTGAATTTGATCTTTTTATGAATTTGTTATATCATATCATAAAATTTCACATTTCTTTATTATAATATTTAATCAGTGGTGTAACATTTGACAACGACAATGGAGAACACAATAGAATAAATTAATTTTTTTTTTATTATATATATATATATATATATATATATATATAAGACACTCTTTTTCATACAAAATGGGACAATTATTAAGTATCCCTTTGTTTTTCAATTGGGACACTATGTTCATTCCATTAAACAAAATGTCAGATTTCACACACAAATATTTCAAAAAATACAACACCCTGCTTTGATAACCAAACATATTTATCATCATTCATCATTGGAACTAATGTCACTGCTCGAGCTACTTCCATGACTTGAGTTATTTGGAGGAATGTTTTGTTCATTATGTTGATTTTTTTCTTCTTCTTCAAGTTCCATCTATAAACATAAAAATAAAGTGTAATGAGTGTATATACATTGGTGAGAATAATGAAAATTGAAATATTAAATAATATACATCAATGTAAATAAAAAAGAAATGTACCATAACAAGAATTGACTCATAAATTATATACATTCTTTCAAAAAAAAAATCATGCCATCTTTCAACAATTCATTTGTTGGCGTTGTTCTATACTTTTTTTCTTGCAAGTTTTATACTGCATAGCAAATCATAGATTTAATATAATTTTTTTTTCTATTAATTATAGACGAAGCTATGTAAAACAAGATAGATGCTTACAAATTCCACAAGTAATTTATGATATGCCAACATATACTGACAATCCATATTTAACCAATGTCAATCAAATTTTCCGATGGTTCTTCTTTGTATGTTAGCACATTTTTGAAGACATTCAATGATGATTGTTGCAAAACAACTTAAAATATACAAAAAATAAATCTAGTTAAGTTGTTATAATGAGGTAACAATTACTCACAAACATAGATATCAACCCTTTTATGCCGTTCGTCTTGTTTTATGTGTTAAATGGGTTCCATTTTCTTTTATTTTCTGCAAGAAAATATTTGAAAATTAATATCTAATGCTAAATTAGTTATTTATTGTACCTAATCGAAAAACTCAATGATTTCATATTACATTTTAGGCGCATTGCTGCTGAGATGGCTCCTCGTGCGATGCAATTATGTCCATTTCTTTGACCATCTCCTTGCACACCTTTTTGGCCATTCCTACTGGCATATTTCTAATATCAACTCGTTCACCCTTTGAGATTTTCGTAATCTTCCTGAAAATGTGACATGACAATAAAATATTTAATTTATATATTTATATATGAAAACTAATATAACAAAATTGATATTTATAAATGATTTCTTTGTGGTAATATATACATATAATTCTAGAAAAAACATTTAATGAAATATTGTTTTTTCAATCCTTTTTTCTTGTTGTCATACATTTTTTCTATCAAAAGTATGACATGCTTCATTGACCAATTCTCTGGAAAATCTTCCTCTAGTTTAAATAAAATTTGGTTCTTGGAATCATTGGATTGATTTTTGCATTGTAAGTGGAAATAACGTCTATACATTCATTCTACTAAATCCGTCAAATTTTTGTAAAAAAAATTCCCCCTTTCGTTAACCTCGAGCAACACTCCATATGAGCTAAGGAGCAATTCATTTTCATTTGCATGTTCTATTTTTTCTTTTATTTTCTTAGAACAATATTAGTTTCCTTCGTTGTTGGTCCCTCTAGAACATTAAACATATCTAAATTAATATATTGTTTGAAACATGTTATCTAATATTTTTAAGTATATTATTAATGAAATTAAAAAAAAAACTCATATTGGATCGATAGTATTTTTTCATTCACTTGATTCATCCTTCTGTAATTTTTCCATCAAGCTTTCATGCTCTTCTGGTCCTAGATTAGAAATAATCTTATCCAGCTTTGTTATTTCACGGCTCTGCGTACAAACTAAACGATACATATTATTTCAACTTAAATATAGTTCAAAAATAATAATTTTTGTAAATAATTTACAAAGAATTTTGCATTTTTTATTTTTCTGGATGTGCTATCTATATTTTTGTTACTTGAACTCTTCTCACCCATTTCTTTATCAATATAAAACCTGTAGCATTCACTAATATATGTTATAAATAAATCCCATACTTTTCATGTAAAAAAATAAAAATCAACAAAACAGTCAGACTTTCGCAACTTATGCATCGAATGTAGTGTGGTAGGTCCTTATAAACACATCGTCAATACACTAGAAACACCATACGGTGCTCTTTGTCAACAAGGAGATCTGATGCATTATATTAATAATGGAGCACTAATTAACATAAAAATAAATTAATAAAAACATATTTTATCAAGTAGTGTTTTTTGTCAATACACACCCAGTGTGCTATACTAAAATCACGTACCAGTGCACTATTTTAAATAGTGCGCATCGATTAACAAAATTTGTTTTTTAAAAATCGTGCAAGGGTCATCAGGGATTGGGATCCGACTCTTAGAGTGGTTCCATGGGTTAGATGTCATATGCATATATATATATATAGTAATACAAACCCTATAAGTTTAAAATGAAAAGCCCTAATTGTAAAGTCACCTAAACAAGAAGAAGCAAGAGTTTAATGTAAGAATAATATTTTTTTACTTTTTTTTGTTTTTTCTGAATTGTAATTAAATTTAAATAGGAATAGATATTGTAAATGATTTTACTAGTAAAATGCACATTAAAATTAATTTTTTTTACTATGCATGTATTAAACATAACAAAAACATTAGAAAAAAACAATTATTACAGTAAATTTAACAATTTTAATATACTAGAGGGTTTTTGTGTGAATCAACAGATGTTTCAAATTCTAATTCTCTAAATACTGATGTTGTTTGAAATTATTTTGCTGCTCCATGCTGCTCTCGTACTCCCTTGCTCCAGGTATGTTTCTCGTACAAATCCCTTGAATTTTTTTGCAAAAATAATGAAATGACGAATAAATTTTACTATTTAAATAAATTTTTTGTGAAATTAGATTTTCAAAAATCATTTGCCTCTCATTTTTCAATTTACCGTTTTTTTAATTTCAAAAAAATAAAGCTGTACTTTTTTTTCCTGATATTCAGTGTGTTTGTCAACTAATGACACCGGTGCATCTAGCAATAAAACCACACCAGTGTCATTAATAGTACTTTAGCACTGATAACAATAACTCATTTTTTAAGGCACTGAAACTAATTTTAGGTATAAAAATGAAAAATTATTGTTGATTTTTTTCAAATGCAGGGAGAAAATATCATAATTATATCAAATGGACAATTTTTCAAAATATATCTCATTCCATAATATTTCTCAAAGTCCATCGTGAATTTCTCCCTATCTATCGCCAGATGTAATTACTTCAACTTTTCTTTATATTTTCATTATTTAATTGAATTTATTTATTATATCCATATCAATCAGCTGAATAAAATTAATGTATACAAATTTTTAGGTTCATGCAGATTCAAAATTGAGTTTAGATGCACAAAATATTCAAACAGTTCCAAGACATCAGAAGCTCTTATCAGGAGCAACATACCGCAAGGCACAGTTGGTATATGAAAATGGACATCTGCTTCACCCTGCCAATTGTAACATGCTATATTCTAGCAATAATCCTAGGAAAATGATGGTGATAATAATTGTTTGGTATAATGTAATTATTTCAACATCAAACCAATTAATCATGCATTGACGTGCTTACCAATTGATATAATATATTTTGTACTAATCATATTCAAATATATTTTTTGAGATTATTAGGATTCTAGTGATGATGGACCTACCTACCATATTCTGTTGTGCCCAACGACAATGTAAAATCAAGAGAAGGCTGAATTAAGAGAAAAACTCAGAGAGGAACGATACCAAGAATGGTGGAATCAACCACCTATTCAATTCCCACTACGTCCAATAGTAGTTCTTCAGAAGCTCGGAATGGAGGCAATCAAATAGAGGTTGATATGGATAATTACTTAAGGGATATGATTTCCATGGAGACAATGTTGTTAGATGCATTCCAGAACAATGATAAACTAGTGAATGATGCTAATATGACTGATGCCTTTTTTGAAAGCCTTAAATTTGATTCCACCACCCCTCTCCTTGGACCTGGCAGTCATTCAAATTATACCAAGTTGGGGACAATGATGTTGTTCTACAAATTCAAACCAAACCTTGGATTATCAAATGCATGTTTATAGAAAATTTTGAGGTAATTGACCATCAAGTCCCTTATATTTTGAGAAATCCTGTCACACAATCAAAATTACAAATGGTAAATTTTATGAACGTTAATAATTATTGGCATTAATGTAAATTTAATATTGTACATGAAAAACTACAGGTTATTCAAATATAAGTTTATTCAGAGTGATAATGTCGTGCCCGATAGCTGCAAAGGAGAAATGAATTTGTTGAAAATGTTGGTTGTTGAGTACATATCATATAATTCATGTCCAAATGATTGTATTCTATATAGAGGAGAATATGTAGACAAGGAGATATGTCCGAAATGTGGGAATGAAATGTATGATAAATAAAAATAAGGGTAAATCACATGTTCCTCCTTTTAAGATATTGAGGAACATTCCTATAATCCCATATATTCAAAGGCTCTTTCGTTGCAAAGAATGAGCTATGTTGCAAGGATGGCATGTTTCACATAGAAGTGAGTTTGGAGTTATGTGAATCCCTACAAATTCAATAGCCATGAAGCACATAGAGGATAAATGGCCCAAAAAATTCAAGGATGAAGTATAAATTCTATGACTCAGCATAGCCATGGATGGCATCAGCCCATATTCCCTCCAGAACACCAACTATTCTGTTTGGCCTGTAGTAGTGATCAATAAAAATATCCCCCCATCGTTGTTTGTGAATAATCAACATCTTATGTTGGCTCTCGTAGCCCCTAGTAGAAGACAAGTGAAGAATATGGATGTCTACTTACAACCACTGGTATATGAATTGATGGAATTATGGGATGGGATAAATGTATACTATGTATCAAGACCCATCACAGTAGAGAGGAGTTTATGCTGTATGCCATATTTTATTACACGACACATGATTATCAAGGTATAGGAGTTTTCTCTGGTAAATTACATGTTTATTTATTTTTTTATATACGTAACAATATTCTTTCTCATATTAATTATTTAATCCATTGTAATTTTTCTCATCTTCATGATATTCTTTGATGTGTCATGCATATTGTATACAATAATTTCAAATGTATTGTAACAAAAGGGTATTATGGATGTAAATGTTCTGGATCTTCTCTAAAATCTAGATGGTCCTGTTAGTCGCCTGTATTTCTACAGTATCACAAGATGACTGTTATTTTTGACAGGTTGCTGAAAACAACATTTCCTGATTGTTATTTATTTTTAGAAATCTCACTGCCTTCATTATTTTCATTTTAACCTCTCTATAATCTCTCATTTTACCTTTTCTAACACTATCATATTTTGAAATCCTAGGGTTGACCTCAATTCCCTCATTTCTAGCCTTTTTCCCCTTCTTAAAACCGCATTTTCCTCACTAAAATCCCTCCCCCTTTGCTCATTCCGCATTTTTCATTCAAAACAATGTAAAATCCTGTTTTTACATTGTTTTCATATAAATTTAAACCCTGTGTCCAACTTTAAATAAATTTCTTTTATTTAAAACCGCGACCCCTTATATGTTTAAACCCCTGCCTTGAGAACCTGAATTCCCCACTTTCATATAACCCTGGCCTCGCCTTATGTTAAGCACCTATGCTCTAAGATACCCCAGGCCCCGACTATATTAAAAAACCCCGCGCTTATATCCGAAACCCCCCTTTCATTTAAACCTCGACCCCACCCTTTCAAATCAACCCGTACTCCATCTGTCTATTGACCACCATCAGATCTCCACCCTCTCATCCGACAACCCTAACCTCACATCGCAACTGAAAATGCCCGAGGTTTTAAACCTTGAACAGTTTACGAAAAAGTGATTTTCACACCCCTCCCATCTGGGATGTATCGCCTAGTGTTATATCGCATCCCTGTGACATAAACCACCTACCACCTATGCGCTGTGTGACAAAATGGAAACCACCCTTGAACCATAATATGAAACCATTGACTTGTTTGAATATTTTTAAGCCTTGTGTCACTACGATAAGGCCCTAAAACTCTGTGTTAATCCCTGCAATGTTTCTTGAAAGCCTAGAAGGACATATAAAAATGCGGAAAATGAAGAGCCTCCAATATCCAGAATTTGTCCATAAATTTCCCTACTACCTACAAGCCACCATTGCTCCCCACCCTGCGTGGTCTCATTTTTATTAAAAAATTATTTTTATTGTGTAGGTGATCGATGTATTAGAAAAGACAATAATCAAAATTTGTTTCTAAAATTCCAAGAATTATTCAAACTAGGTTCTCTGGGTGAAGATTCATAAGCCTTATTCATCAAAGGATTAGGAGCACAAGAAAGAAAAATAGCAGTAAGGGAGTAGAAATAAAGGCGATCATGATTAACATGGATTATACATTTAATCTGAAACAACAAAGGTTATTCAAATTTAATCAAAGGACAGTAAAGGAGAAGGATTCAAACACATCAGTTACAGGTTTAAGGATACAAAAGTTAACTAAAGAATTCAAAGGTGCTCTACTCTTTAGTTTCTCTTAGAATGTTATCTTAAAGGCTTTCTTGGAAGTTTAGTTAAATAATTCTTAGATTTTCTTTAATTTCACTGAACTATTATGTTGAATGTTTTCTTTTTCTGAAAGTATAACTAAAGAATTCTTAATTTCTCTTTAGTATTACTAGATTTTTGTCTTGAGGCTTTCTTAGTAAAGTATAGCTAAAGAATTCTTAATTGCTCTTTAGTTTTACCCAAATGTTATCTTAACTAATTTCTTGTTGAAGTATAGTTAAAGGATTCTTAATTTCCCTTTAGCTTTACTAAATTCACAATTTTATGTCATCTCATATTCATCTTACCTAAAAAGATCCATTTGATATAGTTAGCTTGCCCTGTGAAAACCCTTGAAAGATTGATGTACAATTTAATCTTTTATGACTCCATAGCCCAATGGATTAAGCTTCCCACACTCTATCTATCCAACCTATCAAACAACCAAACAACCAAACAACCCCAAACTTTATAGCTAGCCTAAAATCATAAAATATAACCATAAAATCTAAAACATTTAAAAATAAACACACAAAGAGCCCCCTCTGAGCACAGGAAGGCTAGGTCTTATACTCCAAAGTAGTTTGATGTGGTTCCCTGCTACTTGTTCTTACCAATCTTGCAAATCACATGGAGGCAACATAATGGAAACCATACTGGGGATTAGCCTGAGTTATTAAAAAAGCTTAATATTTCCTCAAGAACTCAGAAACCCCACTCAAATTTAGATAACTCAAGTATTAGCCAAGATTGGTATCTGGTTGCTGATGGTGGAAAACAACTAGCCTCAAGAAAATTGAAATCATCCACCTGGTGACTCCATTGGTTTTTAGTAGGCCTACAGACTCCATTGGGAAATTATTGAGAAATCTTGATATTATCAAAACTCAAATATAACTCGGTCAAAATAGTTTCTGAATTAAGTGTTTCTTTCACATATTGACTTGTTTTTAAACTATTATAAAGCTTTCAATCTCTATGTGCCTTGGGTCTAAGTTCTGGATTCTAGAAGAATCTGTACCAGATCTGATCTTGACCTAAACCCTCCTGAAATAGTTGACAATCCATAGAAAATCCTAAGAAAAACTCCTAGATCTGAGAGTTCAACTGTTAACAGATCTATTCACAAGGAAAGTTCCTTACCTGAAAACCTTAAAAACTTTCACAATTGCCTATCTGACTCATAGTTTGAATAAAGCTTGTTCAGGACTAAATCCCAGAGTTGGATAACCCAAATAGTTTTAGACTCATCCATATTACAATGAAATCCTATTGTGCAAACCTCAAACCCCACTCATACACTTTTTGTTCACCTTTCGCCAATCAACCGTCCACTTGTTAATCCCCCTTTGTTTCCACAACCACCATTCATGGCAACATGGTATGCCCCACTAGTCCTACCATTTCTTTTAGTGCCTCTACCACAGGACTATTAGTCCAAAATCCCCCTATTCGATGCAAGTAGTTGTACAACTGCTCAACAACATGTGGATAAAATGGATGACTCTTTTGATAAGCAAGAGATAGATGATGAAACTGTTGAGATAAGAATGTTTTCTCAAAGCTTATGGGGAGAAGCAAGAAAATGGTTTAAAGGCCTAACTCCTAATAGTATACATGACCTCCCTGCCTTTCACCAATTGTTCCTTAATAAATGGGAAGTCGAGAAGAATCCTCTCCAAATCTTATCAAAATATGAAAACATTAAGAGAAACATTGGAGAGAGTGTCCAATATTACTGCACTAGGTTCAACAGTGTGTATAATGCCCGTCCTACTCACATGAAACCTCCATAAGGTCTAGCCCTAATGAAATTTCCAAATGGCTTTGACCCAGATATGGCTTATAAACTAAGAGAAAGACACCCTCCTACATTAGAATACATGCAAAGGGGTGCAATAAATGTAGAATAAAATGTGATTTCCACAAGGGCTAGAATGAAAAATTGGAAGAGAGTTACATATAGGGAAGAGGCTGCAGTATCCACATCTGATACTAAGATTGATAACCTAGTTATAACCATGGAGAAGATGATGGAGAGGATGAACCTTAGTGAGAGAGCTTTTCCCAGAGAAAATAAAGTGGCTCCTCAAAATAGAAATCAAAACCAGAACCCAAACCAAAACTTTAGGAGAAAATCCCCTCAAATAAGACATAGGGAATAGAGAGGACCTGACCAGCAAATGAGGACTCCCTTCCAAGAAAACTATGCTGATGAGGATGAGGGGGTGATTGAAGAACTAGAAGAGATTCAAATCAATCTAATGGGAGTTAATAATGAGGATATTATTTTCCTCCCTGAGAAAGAATAAGGAATATTCACCCCAAATGAAGAAGAATACCGAGAATTTGAGGACTATAAAAAAGGATTCGAAAATGCCATACTGTAAGTACATAGACAATATGACCTCAAAAGGAAGAAAACTAAATATATTCAAAGAGAAATAACTCGGAAACTTCTACTAGAAAGACCCCTGAAATGCATCCTGAAAATACAGTAGAAAGTTCAAACAAATTGGTTAAAAGTTCTAATAAAAATAAAAACAAAAATAGTCCAGAAAGCAGCACTAGTAAATCAACTACAAGCCCTAACAAAACTAATTTAACTGATATCCCCAATACAAATTAGTAATCTGAAATTTTTGCAAAAACAATGTCTGATAGAACTGATTTAAATCTGCAAAAAACACAGACACCATTCAATATTGAGAATGAAATTTCCAAGATAAAAATCTCCATACCTCTCACTGAATTGGTAGGCCAAGATGTGTATAGATCCCAAGTTTTGAAAGAACTAAACATAGGAGAAAACGATGATACTATAAATTTAAATGATGACAAACCTGAACTTTTGTTTGGTCCTGAAGTAGAAGGTATATTCCAAGAAGGAGGTGTGCCCCCATTTTATGTTAGTTTTAATATTCATGATAAAGTCCTCCATAATGCCATGTTAAATTCAGGAGCTTCTCATAACCTCATGCCAAAGGTAATTATGGAAAGACTAGGCCTTGAGATAGCTAGACCATACAAAGACCTATACTCCTTTGACTCTAATAGAGTTAAATGCGTAGGCGTAATCAAAGTTCTCTGTGTTACTTTAGCACATGTACCAACTAAACTTCTAGTAATGGATATTATAGTGGATTACATACCCCCTAAATATGTCATGCTTATATCACGCTCATGCGCAGCTAATCTTCAAGGCACCCTCCAAATGGATATGACCTATGCTACCATACTAGTCATTATTCAACCTAGAAGATTGTATAGGAAGACTCACATGAAATACATGGTAAGACCTTGATTTATTTATCCTTTACAATGATGAAAATGTTAATGAAAAAGTAGCAGTACATCAAAAAACAGTTGAAAAAGGAGAGGAAAAGGAAGAACTATCAGAACAAATAGAAAATGAACAACACAGGTCTAAACCTGAACCTCTTTGGAGCATGATTTTTAATGGTTCTTGTGGAAAAATTGGTTCAGGAATAGGTGTTTGGTTACACAACACTGAGAACAACCTGGCAGAGGGTCATTATTACAAGCTAAACTTTCAATGTACAAATAATATAGCAGAATATGAGGCACTCCTTTTAAGATTACAATTGATGAAGAAATTAGAATCCAAAAGGATCTCTGTCCATGGGGATTCTGAGCTAGTAATTAGGTAGATTAAGGTAGAACATTAAGCTAAACATCCTAGATTAAGAGCATACAGGAATGCAACCCTTGACCTACTAAAAACATTCAAAGAGTATTACCTTTCCTCTATCCCAAGAAATCAAAACATCCTTGCCAATGGACTAGAATTTGTAGCTAGCACTTGTCAATTACCTCATGCTAATAAGAAATACAAAGTAAAGGTAAAATATAGATCGGCAGTCTCTCATAATATAAGATATTGAAAATTTTTTGATGGTGACAAACAGATTGAAGATTTCCTGCAATCGAAAAATGAGTTTGAAATTCCAAATTCAGACTTATATCATGAAGAGGACTGCTCTACTAAGTAAGAAACATAAAAGGAGGAGCCCCCTCATAATGGTTATATAAATATGTTAGAAAAAATAGACCCACATAGGAAAAAAATGTGTGGAATCCAGAAAAAAGAAAAGTTTCAAGTGCTGCAGTTCAGAGATAATACCCTGCCAAGAGGACTAGCCCCTCTAGAGGAATTTTTTTATTTCAATGATGTTGCTAAAACTCCAAAGATGGAATCCACTGAAGCAAATATAGAAGAATGCAATATAGGCAATGAGCAAGAACCCAAAATAGTAAAACTATCAAAGACATTGCCAACACCTATAAAACATAAATATATTGATCTATTCAAAGAATTTAGTGGTGTGTTTTCCTAGAAATATGAAGAGTTGAAGTCCCATGATATTGATATCATCCAGCACAATATTCCGCTCAAAGAAAGACAAAATCCCTTTAAACAGAAGATGTGAAGAATAAATCCTGTCCAAATTCCCTTAGTTGAGAAAGTGATAAAGAAAATGTATGATGCTAGAATAATAGTCCCACTCATGAACTCGGAATGGGTTTCAAATCTTGTATTATTGAGGAAAAATATAGGGGAGATTAGGCTATGCATTGACTTCAGAAACCTAAACAAAGCATCCTTGAAGGACAACTACCCTTTACCTAAAATGGATCACATATTGCAAAGGGTAGTAGGCTCCAAAAGGATATCTCTGCTTGATGGCTTTTCAGGGTACGATCAGGTGCTGACACATCCAGATGATCAACACAAGACAACTTTCACCACACCTTGGGGCACCTTTATGTATGCAAAAAATCCTTCTAGGTTAATGAATGTTGGGGCCACTTTTCAGAGAGAAATGGATATTGATTTCTCAGAAGAAATAGGTTTCTTCATTATGATATATCTTGATGACATCACGTTCTATTAAAAAACTAATGAATAAAACCTAGCTCATTTAAGAAAGGTCTTTGAGAAATGAAGAAAATATGGTCTGTCTTTGAATCCAAAGAAATCCTTATTTGGCCTTCAAGAAGGAAAGCTCCTAGGCCACATCATATCTGAAGAAGGGATCAAGATTGACCCAAATAGGATTGAGGGAATATTGCAAATCACTCACCCAAGAAATATCAATGAGCTACAATCTTTCATTGGAAAGTTAAATTTCTTAAGAAGATTCATACGAAACCTTGCAGAACTCCTGAGGAACGTCACCAACATGCTCAAAAGAGAGTTAGGAATACGGTGGACCAAAGAGAAAAATTAGTCTTTTGATTTAGTGAAGCAAGCACTTACACAAGCACCTATTCTAATCAACCCTGACTTCACCAAAGATTTATTTATATTTTATTTTGCATCAGAACACACAATTGTTGTTGTCTTACTGTAGAAAAATACAAAAGGATAGGAGCAGTCCATATAATTTATCAGCCAGGAACTAAGAGATGCACCTCTGAAGTATAATATAATGGAAAAACAGGCTTTTTCCTTAATCAAGGCACCAAAGGATTTCAACTTTTACATTCTTCTCTCACATATCATTGCATTTGTGCCTCATATAGTGGTTAAAGACATTCTAACATAAGATCCTGATGGAAAAAGAGGCAAGTGGATTACTTTCATCTTAGAATATGAGCTAGAAATCAAACCCACCAAGCAAATCAAAGGAGAAGGACTGGCTAAAATAATGATAGAAAAAAATTTCAAGCACTAGATATCAATATGATTCACTCATTGGATGAACAAGAGGAGCTAGAAACTCCACCTATTGAGGAAGCATTCCTGAATTATCCTTGGTATGAAGACATACTGTATGTGATTTTTAATCTAAATATTCCTCCTGGTTTGTCCAAAACAAAGGCCAAATTATTGAAACTAAAAGCTGTAAATTTCTGCATTCTGGAAATTTTTTTATATTCGAAAAATTCTAGTGGTGTATTGCTTAAATGTTTGCGTGAAGAAGATGCAGATAGGATTATGCATTAATTTCATGAAGGGGAGTGTGAAGGCCACCTCTATTGGAAAACCACTATTAATAAGATCCTTAGGGATGGGTTCTATTGTCCTACCCTCTTCCAAGACATCCACAAAATGGTATTTTAATGTCATAAATGTCAAATTTTTTAGGGTAAAAGAAAGTTGCTACCTTTGCCCTTATAGCCAATATCTATTGAAACTCCTTTTCAACAATGCGGTTTAGATTTAATTGGAGAAAATCACCCTTCCTCCTCTTCCCAACATAAATGGATCCTCACTACAACTGACTATTTCACCAAATGGATAGATGATAGTCCTTATAGAACTGCCACAAACCCAGTAATTATCAGATTTCTTGAAAAGAACATTCTATCTAGATTTGGATGTCCTAGGAAAATCATTACTGATAATAATGTTGCCTTTAAATCCAATAAAATGGTGGATTTATACCAAAAATATCACATTACTTTGGGACATTATACAACTTATTACCTTCAAGGTAATGGATTGGCTAAATCCTCAAACAAGAGTTTGGTAAACATCATTAAAAAGTTGTTGGAAGAAAATAAGAAATCATGGCACAATAAATTGGTACATGCACTATGGGAAGACAGTCTAACAAATAAGAAGTCAATTGGTATGTCACCCTATTAGCTAGTCTATGGAATGTATGTAGTCATCCCAACAACTCTAGGAGTGCCAGTAATGAAGCTCATTCAATAAGTACAATTTGAATAAAATAATATACAAAGAAGAATAAAGCAAACCATTCAGCTGCAACAAACCAGAGAAGGAGTATACAAAAGAATACAACTTTTACAAGAAAACATCAAGAAACTCTTTTACAAAAGGACTACGGTAAATGATTTCAACATTGGAGACAAAGTGTTGAAGTGGGATTCCAGAAGAGAGGACAAAGGCAAGCATGGAAAATTTGATAACTTGTGGAAAGGTCCATACATCATTAATTCTACAAGGGGTAATAATGCATTATTTTTACAAGAAATGGATGGAACAGAGTTGTTTGGAGGTCCTATCAATGGGAGGATGCTGAAATATTATTTCAGTTAAGAATCTCAGTTTAATGTTTTTTGCATTGTATATAACATTTTTTAAACAAAATCTCAGAAAAATTGATCCAAAAAAGAGAGAAAGAAAAGGAATAAAAATAAGAAAAGAGGGCAGATAAAAATAAAAAGGTAAGACCCATACCAAAAAATAATAATTTTCTGAAAGTGTGAAGTCCAAATGCCACTAATCCTAAGAACGTCTTGTTCATTCATATAGTCTAAACTAGTTTGAACAAATTTTGAATTTTTGCTGATAAGTTAGAAAATGAAGATTTTCCAAACTGTTTAATCTTGGCTTATTAGTAGGTAGATAGAAAATGACATTGGTTCCAAAGCCTAATCTAAACCAATAAGAAAAGTAATGGATAGGTGATAAATGAAAGATTCCAAACCAAAGGCCTCAGTTTAGTTTACCTTTTCAAATAATATTGGGTGTAGCTTGTCCAAAAATTCCACAATTCATGATGATCAAACTACTTAATCTTGAGTCATTCATGTTTTAAATTTTATGTTTCTAGTTAGTGAAAAAATATCTGCCAAAATTTTTAATCTTGGAAGATCAGTAGTTAGGTAGAGAATAAAATATCTCATCAACCTAATCTGAGCCTTTGGAATTTATAAGGTTAGAAGTAGATAGTTTGATTTCAAAAGAAAAATTATGACAAGGTTTGCAAGTCTAAATTTGCCTTCAAAAGGAAGAAAAAATGTTAGAATAGATGATGGGTAGGCAAAAGCAATTTGCAGCAACTATGGATTACAATTTTTTGAAGGTCACAAGTCACAAATATTGTAGCATATTAGCATTACAGCATGGAAAATCAACAAAATAAATCAGGCTACTAGTCTAAAAATGTTCTTGACACCTCCTAAAGGAGTTATCCTCCCCAGCTACAGCCACTGTTAGTCTCCTGTATATCTGCAGTATCACAATATGATTTTTGTTCTCACAGTCTACTGAAAATAACATTCTCTCATTATCATTTATTTTCATAAATCTCACTACCTTAACTATTTTCCTTTTAACCTCTCTATTATCTCTCATTTTATCTTTTATGACACTATCAGAGTCTGAAATTGCAGGTTTAACCTCAATTCCCTCATTTCTAGCCTTTTCCCCTTCTTAAAACCCCATTTTACTCACTAAGCTCCATAATCCTTCGCTCATTTCCCATTTTTCATTCAAAAAAATGTACAAACCCATTTTTACATTATTTTGAAATAGATTTAAACCCGGGGTCCCACTTTAAACAAACTCTGTTTATTTAAAACCTTGACCCCTTATATGTTTAAACCCCCGCCTTAAGAACCCGCTTTCCCAACTTTCATATAACCCTAACCCCACCTTATGTTAAACACCTCCACTCTAATATACCCCATTCCCCCACTATATTAAATAACCCCTCGCTTATATCCAAAACCCCTATTTCAAAAAAAACCTGACCCTACCCTTTCAAATCAACCCGTACTCCATCTATTGATCGACCACTGTCAGATCTCTGCCCTCTCATTCGACGACCCTAACCTCATATCGCAACCGCAAATTCTCAAGGTTTAAACCCTTAGAGGGCTTTTGAAATAGGTGGTTCTCACACCCCTCCCATCCACCACGCGTTGCGCCAGCATTCTATCGCATCCCCACGACATAAACCACCTAGCTGCCTATGTGCCGTGCGATAAACCCAAAACCACCCTCCCACCATAATATGGAACCATTGACCCATTTGAATATTTTGAAGCCCTATGTCACTGCGATAAGCCCCCAAACCTCTATGTTAACCCCTGTAATGTTTCTTGAAATCCTGGAAGGTCATAGCAAAACGTGGAAAATGAAGACCCTCCAATATCTGGACTCTGTCCATAAATTTCCCTACTACCTCCAAGCCAGCATTGCTCACCACCCTGCGGGGTCACATTTTTATTAAAAAAATGTCTTTATTGTGCAGTTTTTCAATTTATGAGAAAAAACAATAATCAAAACGCATTTCTAAATTTGCACGAATTATTCAAACTAGGTTCTCTGGGCGTCAATTCAGAAACCTTATTCATCAAAGGATTAGGAGCGCAAGAAAGAAAAAAAGCAGTAAGGGAGCAGAAAACAAGGCGATCAAGATTAATAGGGATTATATATTTAATATGAAACAACAAAGTTTATTCAAAGTTAATCAAAGGAAAATAAAGGAGAAGGAGTCAAAAAGAGCAATTACGGGTTTAAAGATACAAAATGGAGTTTGAAAGGTAGAGTTAAAAAGAAGATGAAGGAATAAAGAAAGAATTCACAGACAACAACAAAAATAGTAAAAGGAAAATAGCTAAAATATATAGATGAGGGCAGTTTAAAGGTTTAAGGACAAATAAACGAGAGAAACAAGACCAAGTTTGATGGTTGGTCAACATTTTCCTCTTCAAAATCATGTTGGCCACCTACAACTTCATTTCGATTTAATAAAAAATTTTATAGTTAATATAACAGTCAAATATATTTTAGCAGCAGCTCAGAAGTTATTGTAGGAGTTACTTTCGAAGGCATATTAGTAAAAGTTATTTTAAAGTTAGCTCAATAGTTAATTTAGAAGTTACTATTACAGCAAGTCAAGAAAAGATATTTTAGCATTGGGCCTTTCATGGTCTCAATTGTCAAACATATTTACTCTATAGTAAATGCAAGTCTATCACCCTATATTAGGGCAACCTCCTCATCTACAATTAAATATTGCATGTATTATTCATTATTCTTGTTGGTTGGTTGTTGGGCTGGATTTGATCATACTCTGAGTTGCAAATATTATTGCACTGGAGCATTGTAACTATTTTTGAGCTGGAGATTAGTAATACAAGCACATTCATACGATTATTAAGCTATGGTAATGGTGATGTTATCCCTCTTTTGTTAATGTTTCTCCTTTGTTTTCCATACTGTACATCAAATCTCCCTGATAATAGAACAAAATTTTTAGATTGAGATATGCTGTTTCGGCACCTTAAATTTGTTTGTTATTATTATCTTTATGTTTTCCTCTGAAAGTATAACTAAATAATTCTTAACTTCTATTTAGTATTACTGGATTGTTGTCTTGAGGTTTTCTTAGGAAATTTTAAGTAAAGAATTCAGAGATGTTCTACTCTTTAGTTTCTCTTAGACTTTTATCTTAAAGGCTTTCTTGGAAGTTTAGTTAAAGAATTCTTAACTGCTCTTTAATTTCACTGAACTGTTATCTTAAATGTTTTCTCTATTTTAAATTATAACTAAATAATTCTTAATTTCTCTTTAGTATTACTGGGTTGTTGTCTTGAGGATTTTTTATTAAAGTATAACTAAAGAATTAGTAATTTCTCTTTAGTTTTACCCAAATGTTATCTTAAAGTCTTTCTTGTTGAAGTATAGTTAAAAGATTCTTAATTTCCCTTTAGCTTTACTAAATTCAAAATTTTATGTCGTCTCATATTCATCTTACGTAAAAAGATCCATTTGATATAGTTAACTTTCCCTTTGAAAACCCTTGAAATATTGATATACAATTTAACCCTTTTATGACTCCATAGCCCAATGGATTAATCTTCCCACAGTCTATCTATCCAACCTATCAATCAGCCAAAAAAACAAACAACCCCAAACTTTATAACTAGCCTAAAATCATAAAATATAAATATAAAAGCTAAAACATTTAAACATAAACACAAAGAGAGCCCTCTCTGAGCCCAGGAATGCAAGGTCTTGGACTCCAAAGTGGTTTGATGTGGTTCCTTGCTACATGTTCTTAGCAATCTTGCAAATCACAGGGAGTCAACAGGTCCAACAACCTATGAAAGCCAATGTATGACTGCTCCAGGGTATTCCTCCCAGAAGAACACCGTTATGAAAGAGCAACATATACTTTCAATGGTAAATGAGAGAGAACCCAAAGGCCTACAATAATGACACCAACTGAATGGCTTAGAGCATATGCAAGAGAGAAGGAGAAGGAGTTCATAGAAATTTTCGATTCAAATGACGAGCCTATGTTTGATAATCCATAATTCTTTGACACCTATGTTAAGAAATTTCCCATTGGGATGAAAATCAAATTTATCTTTTATAATCTCCCATATTGGGAGCATCTTAAGATTACCCGGTTATTATATCCCATGCATATATTTAAAAATGTTTAATCTTCTTTACGGAGGCACATATCATCGAAACAAAGTGACACATTGGCTGTTAGGAAAGATCTTATTACTTCAAAAACTAAAAAGAAACATTGGCCAAGACAATTAGAATGTACAGGAGTAGAGGCTCATCCCTCTAATTGATATTACAAAGAAGGTGATGTCCCATGGATTTAAAAAAAATATTATCTTTCTTTGGTAAAGGAAGTTATAATGGGTATAATGGTTCCATATTCATATGGGTATTCACTATGACGTTGCTTCAACATGGAATACCATTTGTAGTGGTTGAAATTACATGACCATTTGAAACTTATAAGAGAACGTATACTGTCAAAATCATGATTTTATTATTTGTTATATTAATAAATTTTATCCCATGGGATCATAAAACATAACTAATTTTGTATATTATTACATTTGTTTATAACTTTGTAGTGTCATTATCCTTTGTTCATTTGTGGGTGTGGGAAATATGACTTCCCCCAAGACCTAGGACGTGCCATATCTAAATTATCTGCATTTGTACTTTGGACCACGTCAAAGGATATTCATGAAGCTAGCATTCCACGGTGGCGTCAAGAGAAATTTGAGATTGTTTTTATGTTTGAGAAGGAATTACCGATCAGTTTCATGGATTTGTAGGTTCATCTTCTAATCCACCTAGTAGATAAGGTTGAATTATATGGGGTAGTTTCTTGTCGTTGGATGTTATTCTTAGAGAGTTACATGAATAAATTGAAAGGTTTTATTCGAAAAAAGGAAAAACAAGAGGGCTCTATGGAAGAGGGGTACATATCATATCAGTATTTATATTATGCCAGTGATTACATCAAGCAGATTGAAAGCACACCACGTGCGGTGATTTGGGACAATCAAAGGGATGAAGACCAAAGAGAAAGGGATCTTCTCCAAGCGAATGGAAAAAAGAGTTTGATAAAGCGTAAGAGACTTATAATTTTTGAAATTTACAAAAAGTAAATATTCACATTAAAATATGATATAATGTATATTTTTATCTCATATGTATTGTATGTTGATTTGATTTCATCAGCGAATGCTTAAATTGAAGCAATTAATAAAAAATTTCTTTACAATTCTGAAGTGACACAACCATGGGTTGCATTATATGAACAAAAGAGGATGAAATAGGATAGTGACAGGAAAGCATCCAGATGGTTGAATGGAAGAACCATGCCTTATCCTGATAATTTAAAAGAAAATATGCCAATGATATGCCCCAACAATTGGGTTTCTGACCAAGTTAGAGAGCAATACGGGACAACCAGTCGTTACCCGTGTGTTGAAGAGGATGTGCACTAAACAAAGGGTTTGGGGGAAACAACTCGGTAGTACGCTATTTATGTATATTTTAAACTTAATAAGGCACCTTTGGAATGTAAAATATATATTTTATATTTTAACAGCTGGGTTATTAGACACATGACACTATGATTTTTTAAATTTTTTATAGGTGCATTTGTTCCCATCTGTGTGGGCATATGGACACCATTTCTGCACAGAAAATGTTAATGATGGACACATGACACAAGACTGTGGGGTGGAGGTCAAGTTTGATCAATCTAGTCCAGCGAGCCACCTTGATCAAAACCTAGTACAAGGGACGTTATGTTATGTCGGAAATATACAAGAGATCATTGAAGTGGACTTCTCTTCTTTCCAATGTGTTATTTTTAGGTGCAAGTGGTGGGACGTGTTTGATCAGAATAACGTAAAGGAAGCTCACAATAGCAAGCCAATATGTATCAATTGTATAAAGATGTGGGATGAAGTTAAGGAGCCTTATGTTTCACCCAAACAATGAAACCTAGTGTTTTTACCCAGATGTGTCAGATAGGGATTGGTGGTTCATATTGAGACATGGCCCTAGATCAAAACATATTTTTGAGAACAATAATGTTATCATGGAAAGCACGCTCAAAGATAATGAGGGTGATCGGGAGAACACAGAGTGATATGGTACATGCGTTATTTCATTATTTATAATATTTAAGATGAGTTTTTATAAAGAAGAGGACTTAACCTTATAACTAAGACTCTCATTTTTTCGAAACGTTATAATATTTATTTTGAATTAATTGGTTTGCATTGTATTAATGTTAAAATCATTTCTCTTGATAATTTGCAATTATGTTGATCTCTAAAACAATTCATTGTATCAAGTTATTTTTTTTATGTCAATTCCTAAAATAATACAACTACTTGATTGGTTTAAATGGTTTTTCTCTATATCATTACTTAAATAAATGCACCCTATATATATATATACTCTTATTTTTGGTATGTAAGGTCATAATAAAATAAAAGTAATTCTAAACATGAATTTATTTGCATTATTTTCTAAACTTTACTATATTACAAAAAATCATATTTTTCTAGATTTATTATTTTACAAATATTTATACTCATAAAATTCTACAATTTTACAATTATGGTATTTTAACAATATGTATGGAAATTTTACTTACGGTAGTTCTAGTTCAAAATTGACAATTAATTGACATTTTTAGAATTTTACAAATTTACAAAATTTACAATTTTAATAAAATTGAATCGTGACCGATACATAAAATTACAATTAAAATTTTACAATTTTATAATACAATTACAATTACAATTTTACAAATATTTTACACACAATTAAAATTAAAATTACAATTAGAATTAGAATTAGAATTAGAATTTTACAATTTTGCATACAATTATAATTAAAATTGAAATTACAATCTGAATGCATACAATTAAAATTTTACAATTTTAATAAAATTGAATCTTGACAATACATACAATTACAATTACAATTTTACAATTTCACAATTTCACAATACAATTACAATTACAAATTTATAAATACTTTACATACAATTACAATTAAAATTACAATTACAAACATGACATATACAATTACAATTACAATTACACAATTTTACAATTACCAATACATAATATTTAATAAATATCATGAGTTAATATTAAAAATAAACATCACGATCATGATAACCATCGTACAGAAATCATATTCTAAAATACACATTCAAATTCACTAGCATCATCTAATCATCATGATCATGATCATCTAACAAAACACAAGCATTGTATAACATCATCACAACACAAACATCAAATATACATCTCATGTCAAATAACTCATATCACATACACATCTATCTGCAATCACATTAATTGAACATATATAACATTATCTAACAATGTACACATCATGTTGAACACCAGCATGTAAGTTAGGTACATGAACATAAAATACACACTCCATATATATATAATGTCAAAATTATACAAATGTAATAGAACTGCATATAAATGTCAAATATCTGGTGGTACTACATCAATACTATAACTAGAACTCGAAGCCTTCTCAGTCGATGGTGTAGCCTCATGCTCAGATAGATGACGTGGTTGTTCAGGAGGTGTCTTCTAATCATATGGTGTTTGATCAAGAGGTTCATCTTAATGAGTCGATGGTCTAACCTTCTGAGATGGACCTGCCTACTCAGGATCAGGTGCCTTCTCAGTCAATGGCCATGTCTGCTCAGGACTAGGTGTATGCTGAGACGGTGCTTACTCAAAAGAAGCCTATTGATCAGGACTAGATGTTGGTTTCTCATCTTTAGCACAAGGTGAAGGAGGAAGAGGTTGATTAATAGAATGATGATCACTCCACTTGTGATCGTTATCATCCAATGCACTGCTCTGTTGTGCATCTCCACGATGCATATCCCTCCTAGTCGCCAATAGCCTGGAAGATCCAATGATATGACAAATAAGGGTCATCATATCGTGGGGCATGTCTCTCCAAAGCTCTATGATCCTACGATCAACTTGGATCTCTCTAATCGTAGCAAGGCAGACTCCCTTATCAACCATGAGTTGACAAAGTAGGTCGCCCAACTCAATCCTGAATCAGATGTCTGCCCTATGATGTATCCCCACGGGAATTTGCACAAGAGGATCAGGTCTATCATTATGACCGGCAGCCCCCGCTATATCCCTGTCATGATCTACAGGATCATCCGATGGGGGTCGAATCATTTCCCTAATGAATGTGAAAATATCTAAAAAATATATAGTACACAAAAATAATTAGACAATTTCATTAAAAATTTTAATAAAAGAAGTTAAAGAATGTGTTAGTATAAATTTTATTCTAATTAATTAATTAAGAGAATAAAATGAAACTATATTAATTTAAATAACACACTAATATTGCCTCTAGCATCTGGTGGCTCATCATCTGTGAAGAGGATGTTGGTACACCCTCGAAAATCCTAACCCACGTACAAACACGACACCATCATGAACATGTGATCATCAGCACTAGCTATCAGCTCTAGAGCATCTCTAGATTTCCTGGCCAGATAATCAGATAGGCCCCTCTTGGGGATAATCTGGCCCCACATCTGCATATGTACATGTAACATCAGCCTACGAGGCTGTTGGAAAAAAGTAGGCCTCGTCTTAGGAAACCTCTCAAAAAATAAACGAAATAACTCTCAAGAAAAATGGAAGGTCAACCTCCCACGGCCCTGAGAAAGACATCTATTTAATGCTATACAAAATTGCCGCAAAAAAATGGCAGAACATCTCACAAGTTGTGGCATCTAGAATAAAAAATAAACATAAAATAAAGAGGGCAATTAATTCATTGCTTGTCACTATTATAGTGTGAAATGGTCGTCGGTAGTAGTAATAGGCGCTCACCTCCTCTAGAGCAAATGAAGCAAAACATAACTGACCACCATACACCAGAAAATTTGAAGGAGAATGTATATTGTCCCTAATGTATCTCTGTGAGTACACCGACTAATTCCCTGCTACATAACTGATGGGGACATCTAGGGATTGGGGAAAATCCTACCCTCTCCTAGATAGACTAGTAACAAAATAAACTTCCTCTACAGCGGGCTCATACCACTCGTTAGGATCAATCGAGAAATTTTATTGGTGGGCATCCTACCTATAAATCAATTGTCCCAGTAACCCACTGTGCTCCTTCAGGGATGTAGCCTCCTCATAGAACCTAAGGAGGCCTACCTCCCTTAAGAGAAACTAGGTGGGTGGTGTAATAGGAAAAGGTTAGAAAATACCCTCCCTTTCCAATGCCTCCCATTGCTGAATCATATTATAACGGTCCTCCATATGCTCTTGTTGTTCCCTTTCCTCTCTCCATTGATGTCACTACATGATTCACATATTAAATAAATATTTTTTAGTGAATTAAAAATATATTTACAAATATATATATATATATATATATATATATATATATATATATATATATATATATATATATATATATATATATATATATATATATATAAAAAAACATTCGATGTGCCCAAAAAATAGTGACGCATTGCTATCGGTGCATACATGTTTATTACTGACCGTGCAACAAAAAAAAAAAATTGTGTGGTCTATTGACCAAATTATTTGCCTCAGGGAGGTCAGTTTAATTAACGCACTTCCCGACAATCGTACATAACTCCCACTGCGTTCTGGTAAATGACTGCACCACTGTACAACCGTAATAGTGTGTTATTTTAAAAACATTTATATGGTCTATGCAGACGACAACTAACATGCACTGCACTATTTTAGTGTTGAAGCGGTTCACGTTTTCCTGGTACCACACTGGAACCCGGTTTCATTTCTGTTAACACCATTCGTGGTGTGGCCTGTAAATTTACAAGAAGTACTATGAACGGTGTGAGCTGAACGACTCGAACGTACTACACATAATATTTTCTTTTTTTTCACGGTAAATTTTAATTCAATTTGAGAAATTAATTCACTAAAAGGTTAATTTATTGAGAAACAAGTAGAATACCTGTAGATTTGTGCATCAAGGAGGAATCTTTGCTGAGGAATACTACAAAACAAATTTTCCCACCATTTTCAAAAATTTGAACTCCATACAGTGCGCAATGGATGGGAGCAATGCGGGCAATGGGAACACCAAAGGAAGGGTGACTCAGAGAAGAAAAACTCACACCGAGGCTTGAGATCTCTAAAGAAGTGAAAAAGTAAAAATGAACTTTTTTACGACCATTATTTTTTTTCAACTTAACTATTTTTCAGTGCACTCTATTACGAGATGCACCGAGCCGTTTTATCAATGGAACACCACACTTATTTAAGGTGCGTTGGATTATTGAGATGCATCGGGCTGGTTTGTATGGAGATAACAATGTATCGGTGTGCCTTTTGATAGTACACACCCGTGCACTGGATTATTGAGACACACCAGGATGCTTTGTACGGAGAGCATAGTGTTTCAGTGTGCCATTTGATAGTATGCACTAGTGCGCTTTTATATAAAACACACCAATGCGTGTTATGATTAAAAATGTACCGCAAAAAAAACATCCAAAAACACCTCCACCCACAAACCTCCTGTAGTGACCTCCGCTACAAATGGATATGTGGGCTGTTTTTATCAGGGCTTCCACAAAAGAATATGCTCGAAGGTATTTTACTTATAGTGATAGGACACAGAGGCCATGTTCACCTTGTGGTATATGTCAAAGGCATAAGAGGCATGTTCTGCAATGGTATCCAGAATGTAACAACTCTGACTGACCTGAGTAGCATAGAAATTAGCCTACCTTGGACCATAAGCCCAATCCGGCACTTCCTGGAGGAGTTTAGTATCGACCCCGGATATAGCGACATCAAAGGTCTCGGCCAAAGTATCGTTGACTAGAGTTGATCCTGTCCCATTGTGGTGGAGCAAATACACATGCATGGAATTGGCACTGAAGAGCCCCCAGTTTTCTCTAAAGTCCCACCAAGCATGAGGTCCTCATTACAGAACTTGTAGATGTAGGTTTGACAGCCACATCAGTGAGCTTGGGGTTTCGATGTTGTTTAACACATGTTGGACAAGATTATTGTTGTAAGTGTCTACATTGTCTATAGTGGTGTTTCCCATGGAGGGCTACCCAATCTCTAACATGACTAGTGGGATGTTTGGGAAATTCAGCGAGGCCATGGTGTATTAGGCCGCATCAACCACGAAATCTAAGATCTTCGTATAGTAGAGAAACTTTTTGGGGTCAATGACATTTTTGTTAGGTGGGAGCGGTTGGAACAGAGCATAGTCCGGTGGCACGACACTGTTTCCATGCATGTAGACATAGTATGGGTAGATGTTGAGCATCAGTTAGGAATTTGTGTCACACATGAAGGACATAAAAGATATCATCACGCTGTTCTAGGAGGAGTGGAAGTCTTGTGAAGGAAGGAATGAATCAAAGATGAGTTTGACAATGTGGGGAGTCAAAAAATTGACATGCCTATCAATATTGGCCGCCACTAGGGCCGAATGTAAGAACCTCATGGCAGGAACTAGGAAGAAGGAGACATTGGAGATTGTTGTGATAACTTCACTACCCATGACAATGGTCATGATTTTGGTATTGGGAAATTATGCCACCACATTATTTCTCACCAAATTCACTGCAGTTATTAGTGAAATTGTGATAAGCAACCTCCCTTGCATTCATTTCTTAGAAGCTAAGATAAGGAAAAAATAATCACAACTATAGAAAACAAATGTGAGGATGCTTGAACAAATCTTTAGTTTTTGAATAGTTTCCATTGACATTTAAGGATATTAAACTTGTAACTTAAATATTCAACAATTTATAATTAGATAAGTTAAACATTTACATGTCAACTTTTCAGTTTCAATAATTTTTATCCATCATTGTTTGATTTTAGGTTCTTCTCTAGATCGGTAAAAAATAAAGAGTTGGGTGAAATTGCACAACAGTTATATGTTGAGTACATGAATATTTATAAATACTTTTTCCTTGTCATATTATACTTGTTACTCATATAATGGGTTTTGAGCATAGTATTGAATTTAGTAGTAGGTGGATTTTCGTTTTTGACATGAAGGGTTGTTGCTATAATATGTTCCCTTATTGTTTCTAATGTTAGTGGTTCTATTCATTTTGATAAATGAAATGATGATTAGCTATTAATGATTCTATTCAGAAGAGTGATGTAGACCTTTTGTATACCATAAATTTTATTTTATCATGAATCTGTGACAATTTGAGCATAGGCTTGGTTTTCTTTGTCATGGTCATGGTCTGGGTTATGCTGATGATGTTTGGAATGTTGTATTGATGGTTTCTTTAAACTAGTTATGTCAACATTTGGGCGAATGAATAGTGAATGCCTCCTTACCATGCTTATTACTCTCAGTAGATCATCCATGCATCTTTATTATTTAGATATGTTGTTTTGTTCTTTGAAATCTTCCTTACTATGAAAAAACAGATCTTCAAAATGAAATCTTATACATAGTGCTGGACCTCGCAAGTATTTTAGTGCACATAGAACATTATCCTAAAATTCTATACTCTTGATCACAAAAAAAAAATTGTGACAACATGTTAGAATTGACATAAAAGTGACTCAAAATTCACGTACGTTACCTTGAATCCCTTCCAAAAAAAACAATTATCCATTGTATTGTGAATTAATGGTGATATGAGATATTTTATGCTATGAAATTTTTTCTTTAAATAATTTAGTTATAAGAGTTCTTGAATCTTAATGAAGAGAATTTTCATAAAGATCATTTTCATTAATCCTTTGGAGGAGTTGTTGCTTATTACCTTCGTTTTGAAGATATTCTCAAATATTGGCCTTCATTTTGAACATATTCTGGAATATTGGCTTGGTTGGAATATCCCTCAATCATAGCATATGAGCAAAATTAAAATACAATAAAGAAACAAAATTGCATACAAGTTTTACTTCTTTCCTTTATGTTATTGTTTCATATGGTAATGTCTTACAATGTTTACTTTGCAACATGTTGTGTATTTGCTAGTTTAATTATTAATAATAATTTCATGAATGACACATATTTAATTTATAATTTTTTTATGATATTCTTCCTAGTATATTTCAATAAAAAGTTAATATTTATTTTTTTAAAAATTAATAAAAAATGGCATATCAATAAGTATTATAAGATAAAATTGATTTTTTTTTCCTTCTTTATATAGTATTTATAGTGCATGATATTAACCCATTGTATTATATTAATGTTTATTTACACATTAATAATCTCCATGATAAAATAGGTGTTAATATTTATTATTATTATTATTATTATATATATTAAATAATTTATAATTTAGTTAATTTTCTTAATTTGTGTGCATTTTCTTGCAATTTAATTTATATTGTTGTGATAGTTTGTGGTAAATGTGATAATTAAAATCTATACCCAAAATCATGCTCAAAAAATCATTGAAATTTGTTAAAAAAAAATTATGTAATGATGTGCTGTTTACTTTTTTGTAATTATGGGGGTATGCATATGTTTTTGGTAGAGAGCTTCTAAAATTTTAATTTACATCAATGATACTGACGATGGATTTGACAATGTATATTATTAACATGCACAATCACATTATTAGATATAATTGATATTTGTTAAAAGTTGTGTATAATTATGATGATTATTATTAAATTTAAATGTTGTTATTAAATAATAATTATTATTAATTAATTATTTTTATTTTATTCATTATTAATAAACTTATTAAATAAATAATTCATTAAATTATTAGTGAATTCATTGATTAATTAATTAATTCATTATTAATAATTCATTTATTCATAATTAATTAATTATTAAAATTAATAAACATCTAGTTTTTTTTATTATTATTTTTTAATATAAATATTGTTAATTAAATAAATATATATTTAGATAAATATGGTTAATTCAATATTAACTATTTTTTTTATTAAAAAAATTAATAAAACAAATTATTTATATAAATATTGTTTTTTTAATAATTTATATTAATAAGTTTTCATTTAATTAAACACAACAATTTATATTTAACCCAAAAATTAATATTAAAAACTATATGAATAAAATTATATCCTATTAATATGAACCATCAGATTAATAAACACAAGAGATCGATATAATAAATCCAAGGTAATAATAAACCCAAAGGAATAATATTAAACCCCAAGGGATAAATATTATAAAATCAAGGTATATAAACCATAAGGTAAATATTATAAACCCAGGGGAATTATAAACCCAAGAGATTGATACTAAAAACCCAAAGGAATACTATTGAACCCAATAGATTAATATTATAAACCCAAGGAATATAAACCCTAATATAAATATTGTAAACGAGAGGGAATGATAAACCCAATGGATTTATAGTAAAAAATAAAGCAAATAATATTAAACCCAAGGGATAAAATTTATAAACCCAAGGTATATAAACCATAAGGTAAATATTATAAACCTCAAAATAAACATCGTTGACTATGACTGACCACGAATGATTTTCATATTAACACAAGATTTTTCATAATGCGATGTTGGACTATCGTTGAGCATGATTTATTGTCATATTGAGGCAACCTTTGGCACCATGCAACGTAGGACAATGGTTGACCATATTTGACCATGGTTGATTTTCATATTGAGAATTTTTTTTTCACAATGCAATGTTGGACCATGGTTAACCATGGATGACCATGGTCGTCACAATGAGACATTGGAACAAGAGACAAGATTTGTCACAATGTGAACATGATTATTAACCATGGTTGATTTACATATTTAGACAATCTTTGACACAATGTGACGTTGGAACATTATTTACTAAGGTTGATTCACATATTGAGACAATCGCTGTCACAATGGGACATTGGTCGGTTTTCATATTGAGAGAATAACTTCTACAAAGTGGCGTAGGATCATAGTTGACCATGATTATAAACACAATCGATTTATATTAAACCCAAATATTAATGTTGTTATCATTCCATAAAATTTCCCTGGGATGAAGACAGAAATTTCAGAGATAACCACAAACCACTTTTAGGCCAGAATATAGCCCTTTTAGCCTTGGAGAGGGATCTTTCAGTTACGTTTCTTGTCTAATCTGATATTGGGCTAGGTATAATTTTAAATAAATTCTTATTTTCAAAGTTTTATTTATGAGAAAAGAGAGAGATCCATTGGGCATGGAGTCATGCCATTTTTGTTTTTTGACTAGGATATGATGAAGAGAGAAAAGGTTTATCCACAGGGGAATGGTAGAAAATCTAGGTGATGAAATCAATTTAAATTTCTATAGGAGGGCGAGTGTAAGAAAGGTGGAAGAAAACGGATAGAGCACCAAAGCTATATATTAATTTAAAATGTTGCTTTAAGAGGAAAACATAGATTTCTTGGAAAAAATAAATCATAGCACCATTAAGATGAATTATGAGTTAAACATCTGATTTTTCCAAGCAAGAATACTTACATTCAAGAGATGTAAACACATAAGAAAAAATTACAAGAATAAATAATCTCAACATCATCAATATCTGACATGCGAATCCCTTCAAGTCACATTCTTTATTTCATTCATTCATTGGCAAAATTTTTAGAAAATACAATGAAAAAGATATGTTCTCTCTAATATTACCAACCAACCCATTTACTATGTTTTCCATCTTAATATACATCACAAGGTTTTCTCTTCCACTCTAGGTGGTCGAAATTATTGAAAAAAACAAACTTCTAACTAGATACATCGAAATATTAATGCACATACTTAAAAATAAGAGTTCTTTTACTTACAAAAAATCCATTCCTAAAACATCAAAAACTTCTACTATTTAGAAATAATCATCAACTGCACCTCCTAAGACAATATTCCACCTATTCACATGATCCAAACTTCTTCTAGAAACAAAAATTCAAAATATGACGTGAAATGAAATTGATTGTCGAGTTTCAGAACACATTATCCGGTTTCGCATCGAGTTGAAGTAACCATCCATGTTTTGTATGGTTGCATCCCTCCTATGAAAAAATGGATCAAATGGTTGTCTTTAAATTTTATCTATGATGGTACTGAACCTCTTAGATAGGCTAGACAGTGCTTTTAGACCCCATTTTTTACTAACCCCCACTTTCGAAACAAAACGGTCACCTTTCACAACACCTTCAAAATTCTAAACATATGATGGATTTATTGAAGTATAAAGTGTTGGAGGGATCAATATAAGTGTTGTGACATTCATATAACTCCTCACATGACAATAAAAATTTCAAAATACCACTATTTCATCAACATCAAAGACTATATAAAAGGTTCATCAAGTATTTGTTTTGTTTTTGCAAGCTCCTTCAAAACTAACTTATTTATGATTTCTTTGGCAAAAGGAAAAAGATTAGATCTGAGTGGAATCCTATTGATTAAGATTTACCTTTGTACTAGCCTCTTCTAGTATATACAACTTTCCCCTCTTCCTCTTTCTTCCAGATTCCTTGGCCTAAGTGAGCTTCTTGTTTTACCAATTGGAGTCTTCTTTTCAATACCAAATTTTGTGTATATAAATATCTCACCTGCCTATGCAAAGGCAGGGTCCACTTTATCTTATATTTAGAATGATCAAGGATAGCTTAAACAACTTGTATATAATTAACCACAATCAACTTATCCCTATGATCCTTTTCTGCAAGTTGATCTACTTGCTGCTGAAGCCATTCAAGTTTTTCTAAGAATTTTTAAGAATCTTTCTATTTATAAAAAACCACCCTCTGTTCCAGCTGAATAGTCTCCTTTATTTGCATTTTCACCTTGGTAGCAGACCTAGTTCTAGGTCTCGTTGACTGCTTAATTTTCTCCTTTACCTCTTCAACATCAATGATTTGTTTTCTTTTGTATTTATCAGTATGTACTAATGTCTTCCTTGATTGTTCTCCTTCACTAGGCTAAGAAACTTCTTGTGATATTTTCTCCCCAAGTTCTTTATTTTCTTACTGCTAATATGTTATTTTCATATGAGCCTTGTCAAAATGATCTTCAGTATTTGTAATACTCTAGTCCCTTGCATAATCTTCTACTTCTTCATGTGCACCTTCTAATTCAACAAATTGAACAGGTGTAGGTGTTCTATCTACATGCAATCTCTTGGGAGAAGCTCTTGTTCTTGGTACCCTAGCTATTGTTTCTACCTCAAGTGTGAAGTGAAACTTCTTAGTACTTATTTTATCAAATGATTTTTTCTTATTCATAGGCTTTTTGACCAAACTAGTTGCTACATGTGAGGTATCTTTGATTACAACTGATGGGGTATATTTATTGGTCATTTGATTGTTAGAATATTATGCTATCCACCCTGAAGAAACCAAAAATGAGGTAGAGAGACTTCAAGGCTATGTAAAGAGGTTCAAATACATTGTACATAGAGGAAAACAAGAAAACATAGCTCTTGAGACATTGTGTGTCCTAATGTTAAGAGGAATTTGGGAACATTTGTCTCAAGATCCTTAATCTAATGGGAGACATAAATATATCTCATATTCCTTACAATTTTTCTTTTTAATTATGTAAAAATTACTATAGAGTAAATTTAAAAGATAATAAAGGATCTAGAGACATAAGAATAAATATTGGAAAAGTTGTTAGGAGTGTAGTGAGAAGAATGGATATTTGAAACATGTTGGAAGACTTTGTGACTGACATGCTTAGTTCCTTGACTTCCCAACTATATACACTATAGTTGGAAAATAAAATGTAAGAAACATAATTAGTCTTGGCCACCTTCTATTGAAATACATAATATAATAGCAATTAAAGGAATCTCCCTTGGATTAGACTAAGGTATTTTTCATATGCATCTTTCTCTTCTCTAACTAGTTTTAAAACTACTTATCAGGAAGTAGAATAATGAAAAAAACTATGTTTCATGGATCAGAAAATACCATGGTAAGGGAGGAAGATGGTATGATATAGGATATATATCAATTTTATGATTATTATTGGAGACATACCGTTCTATGCAATATTCTTCTCAAGCATTCTCTCTTCCAGTAGAACCATGGATGGCTTATCCTCATCGAAGCCAAATTTTTCAACAAGAGTGGAGAATCTCTACTTACTGAGGCCCCCAACAAGCAATAGTACAACCATCCATGCAAATTATACCTTCTTCTCAGATGGAAGAATCCACACCAACCCCTCCTCATGGATGATTAGCTACACAAAATGTTTCCAAGAATAACAATGGGAGGCTAGCCTAACTAGCATAAATTGCTAGAATCATTACCTATCATACCTATTGAATCTCTTCCTGAGACTATTGGGATATCCATCCTTGGTCTAGGGACACACTAACCCAAACCCATCCTCTTGTTCAAGTTGAATATTTGAATGATAATATTCATAAGGAAGAATGTGCAGAAGAACCATTTTATTTACCATTAAATGGCCATGCCTTCCCCAAACCTCAAAATGTACTTTATCTAGAGAGATTGACCATGGAGAAACCTATTACTCAAAATGATTTTTATTTATTGGAATAAATAAAGAATCTATTTGTGCTAGAATACTATGATTTCAATCCATCAAGGATGTTCCCATATATTCATAATTGGTACAGTAACTGTGTTTAAGGAGGCCTGGTTGAGGAAGTAAGTATCCCTAAAATATCCATGTCAAGGGAAGATTGAAGCCTTAATGAAGGGGGATTCTTATAGCCAAAAATTCCAACCATGTTGGCATAGTATTTAATGTATATATGAATAATACAATCACTCGTAACACATCATTTTCTAGATTATACAATTATGTTTTTTTCATCCATCTCAATTCTTTTAGAGTGAAAATAATGGAGGATTTACCCATGGGACCAATTATAAAAGCCGGACCTAATTTGGAAAATTAGGTTATGAAACCTTCTAGGAACATTTTGGAACATCAAATGACATTTCTTAGGCGTAAAACCTTACTAGTATATCATAACACCCTTTTTTTCATATTCTACAAACAAAGACCTTTCCAACAATGCAAAAAATCACCTCAATTTAATTCCATATGTAAAATTTATGCCACTCAAAAAATTAATTTTGTAACATCACCTCGATAATTCAAGATAATGTCACATTAGCCCCCATAACGCATGTAAAAGGGGCTAGTTTTAATAGACCCTCCCGCCTCCTTAGGTTATTCTCAGGTAGTTAAAGGTCTTACATCAAAATTTACGCAATATCAATGTTCTCATTATAAAAATGGGGTTATAAAAATATTCAATTTTGAAATCTCTCATAATCAAACTCTAATACCACTATTGGAGCAGGCTCATTAAGAGCCTTCTGACGATATAAATTTAATCACAATTCGGTGATTAGATTGAAAGTTATGATCATTTGAAGATTAACCTTTTTAAATCACTTAACACATGAGTTAACCATTCAAATTTCCTGAAATATTTCATATATGGTGCTACCACATTTTATGCCACCTCAAACCACAACCATCCATGTAATCGTGCTCGCACCATGATGCCAAAACCTAGGAAGGGTGTGTGAGGAAAGGTAGTAAACAAAGGGCACGACCCTCATCAGCTAGAAAAAATATCTATTGTTAACAAATGGAAATATCTTAGTAACTGGAGGTTAAAATCCTCACCAATCACCCATAAAAGCAATAAATACATAATATATAAGTGGTCAATATTGATTGTTGGCCTCCTTCCCCTTCCTAATACTTAATAAGTGGATTTCTACAATTTATCACATATGTGACTAAACACCTTATGATTTCCTCTTCATTACCACCCTCTATGTGGTGAACCACTCATGGCACTTGTTTATATTAAGTTCAAACCTCCCCCCCCACCCCCCCCCCCACCCACCCTCTATAAGATAATGAAGTGGAGGGGGGAAAAAATCGTCCATTACAACACACTTCCTGATGGAAATTTTTTATATTACATACTCCTATCAAGAAAGCTGACTACCCAAAAACACCTCAATGGAATATTGGTGCTAGATGGAAGGTATGATGGATATTTCTCCATTATTGATTCTAAAATGTTGACAAAACATCGTCTATCAACAAATGCACAACATGCTCTACTGATGTCACCCAAGTGTAACTTTTCCATGTGACATACACGAAGGCTACCATGTGTCACCTAGAGGTTAGTCGTCGGGAAACAAAATAGGGCCAAACCCCCATGCCGCATTCCACACCATGTTGATGCCACATCGGTAGTCTATCTAGCTCACTTGTCCCACTTAGGTTGAGTCTGGCTCCCACTGGCTGTTGGTCATCCACATGAATTATAAAATTTACATTATAACAATTTTTTGGTGGTTCCATTTCTAACACCACCCAACTTCCACATCAGTGCACCATCGTGCTAAAGCGCCAGGGCATGAGGGAGGTTCCTGCCCAAATTTGGTGCACCACAATGGGAATTTCCACGTCGTGTGATGGAATTACATTCTCTCATGAGATCTCTAAAAATAGTACCAACCTCCAAAAAATTAAAGCGTTACAATTGTTGTGACATAGTATTAATCACTAAACCATAGATTAAAACTTCACCTACTTGCTAACCATTGTAATTAAACAACATAATTAGTGATTGAGTCATGATGAAGGGAAACCATGATTCCTTTTGTATTTGGTGTATTTTCCTAAACTTCACATGCTAGACCATATTCCAAATTATTTGTTTGAAACATAGGCCACTACAAGAGAGGATACCTAAATAAGTAATATGGTTTACCTTCTTTATCGTTAAAAAGTTAAATAATTGAATTCTACAAAATATGAGTGAAAATTTCCTTCAAAGTTCAAGTTAATTATTTTTATTTCTTATATAAAAAGTAAACATAAAAACCTGGATTTGATTGTGGTTATTTTATGCCTACAAAAAAGCTAACCATGAACCATTAAACTATGTATTCTTCTCTTTAATTTGTTACCATGCTAGAACCCAAATATTACCGCTCCTTTCTTCGGCCACGTGGCAGCCTCTGGGCCTACGATGTGGAAGCCTCTAATTGGTTTAAAAAATCCATGTGCACCCAAATTTCAAATAATATTGTGACACTTGTCATGATAACTATTGGATTTATGAATAAGGCCTTTAGCTGTCCTGGCTTGGCCTCAAACTATTACTGGGACTTGTTGGCCCCGGTGGCCCCTGTAACTTATCTGAAGCATATTGGCTTTCAAAACTGCTATACAGGCTCTAAAAACCACACCATTGGTTCCATAATGTCGGAAACATACAAAATTTACTATTGGATTGTTGGAAGGCCTCTAGTTTCCCTAGCTAGGCCTCAAACTGTTGTTAGCCCATGGTGGCCCTAGTGGCCGCTAAAACCTCTCTGAAGCAAAAACCTGCTCCAAAGTCCTCTGATGGTTGTGGAACTCTCAACAATGAGTCTATAATGTCTAATATAGTCTAAATTCACTATTGTCACTCCAAAATTGGTCGAATCTAGCTCAAGATAGAGCCTAAACTTAATTTGTCTACTGACCCCTAAAAATCTTCCACCAAACTTGGATAATGGAAGTTAAATTGTAGTTAGAATGACATCTTTTCCATTTTTGGGGTGCACTAGCCAAAATTACCACCAGCACTAACTTCTATATTAAATGTTGGTGGACAGTTTGGGCACCTGCAACAAAGTTTTTAGTCTTCAAAACTGTAACTTTCGGCGCGAGATACTAGCCGTAGCGCTAAATTTCTACTGCAATTTTTTGACATGTGATAGGTGTAAATGGTGGTAGTATTATTGGTGGTTATGCTTTTTGGCCCTAGGTCATGAGCTACAGTTTTATGGGGAGGCTTTCCCTCGGGGCCGGCCCCACTCCAAGCCCCAACTCGGATTTAAATAAAATTTAATTATAATTCGTGCTGGTATATGGTTAAGAAACATCCATAGCACATGCAATAAGGCACAGGCGTGCTAGGGTAGTTTTCACATGATCAAACCTGGTGGAGTCAACCCTTTTTATCACTCCATTCCTGGTCCATGTGGCGGCCTCTGGGCTTGCCACTTGGCAGCTTCTAATTGGTTTAAAAAATCCACATGCACCCAAACTGCGAATAACATGGTGACACTTGTCATGATATGACTGGATGAGAAGGAATATTCAGGGGAATATTCTGAGGAACATGATAGGAATATTCCAAGAATATTCCATAGAATATTTTCTTTGTCAATTTCCCAAATTCCAGTCAAACTTTGTCAAAAGCTAGAAATTGCAATTTATTGGACTTTTCAAATCGCGATAACTTCTTCATACGGTGTTGGATTTTTGAACCATTCATGGCACCGGAATCAGGAAGACGTGATTTAGCTGGTCACTCAGGTTTGGCACACTTCCGGACAATTCGAAATTTTAGCTATCACTTAGGTCCTTGATCCAAATCTGATCGCCTGTAGATTTTGAATTTGTTTTTCACATTCATTTTTCCTCCACTCTGAGTAATTAGTTATACTTTTAACATTATTTGGGTATTATAAATACCCTTGTCAATAGTCGTTTACCCTCATAACTCTAACATCATTTATCCTCCACAATGTTGTAAATTTGCATTATTACAACAAACCTTAATGGTAGGAAAAACAAATTCTAATTGTTTATATAATGAATTGATTATATCAATCAACAATGTTTATAATAGTCTCTATTAAAATTAACATTTGTATTATTTCACTTCGACTTGCATTCCTTTTCCTCTATTTTGGTTTTCTTCACCACAACACAGACCAAATAATTCTCGTTATTCCATATTATCCGTGATGTATGTAAACAATTGGTAACTAAGGGTAATTAAAATGGTTTTCCAATTTCTTACTGTTTGTAATAAAATTACAATTTACGTATACCACAAAGATATGTTTTTAATGACTCTGTCTTTAATTACACAACTCTGTTTTATTTATATCGTTACATTTATGGCATAGATATATGTGTCTTTTAATTATTCTGATTTTACATAATTTCATTGATAATTATTGAGAACACTAGCAAATAAATTGGTAAAAGACAATTAATTTCTTCGTTTAGGAAGTACTTATCGATTTATTAATTTCCCTCAATTAATAAAATGATTTATTGTACATGAAATTTTCTTCCTACTTCTAGATCATTCATGGTTTTCATTAAATACCCCATTTGCCAGAATACAGGTAAAGTTATTTTGATGATTTCAATATAGTTACTAATTTACATTATAGTTTGATGTATTTTGTATCCTTATAATTAATTAATTTTCTTGTTTGCACGCAGAAAGGATTTTCAGAAATTTCCATTCACTTGTAAGGTAATTTTCTGTTGAAATTACAGTTGTACAATTATTAGATTTTGTATGGTTAGTTTAATTATCCTATTAATTAAATTATAACCATTCTCCACATGTGTTTCTTGTAGAGCTATTGCACCTCTCGAAATTTACCACTCGCCAATTTGTGCATTCTTAACCAAAATCCTTGACAGTTACTTTCATTCCTTCTATTTACAAGTTGGCTGATAACATGCATATAATTCAATCCACTGAATTCAAGGATATTAATTCATGTATGATTGATGTAATTGTTAGGCAGAACATTTTACTTCAAGTAATGTAATCATGACAATTTATGCTGCCATTTTTTATCATTTTTAATACAAAATTCTCTTCTTATTATGATGATAAGACTTCATCTTTTTAAGGAGTTTTTATATGTGTTTTTCCAATTATTTGCAATATTTCAAATACCTATTATTTTTAAACATGACTTTTACTTAATGTTATGTGTACAATTTTACTATCATGTAGTACTTAAATGTGTAGCTAATGTTTAAATTCTTATTTAACCATAATAATGAGTAGATATATCTAGATGTTTTATTTGATGTACAATAGAGGTATTTAAATTTAATTTGTACAATCATGTTTTATTCTAGATTGACAATTATCTCTCACTATATCTAGATTTATGTTTCATTATTATTTACCGAATATTTACATTAAATATTTCTCTTAACATCCTTTCCACCCCTAATGAGGTATTTTCAGAATTTAACATATAAATTCTTGCAACCTAACAACAGTTTTAAACCCTTCGAATTGGGTTTATACATTCTGTTTTTTGGTTTACTAAATTAATAAGTATATGTAACTATATGGAGCTAATTATAATTGTTATAGTATGTTATATTAAATACATCTGAGTCAGTACTTAAAAATAACAAAATTCCATTATACTATTTAATAACTCAAAAAAGATAGTTTCCAACTTATCTGTCTACCTAAACCATCATTTCTCTAAACTATAATTCTCTTCATAAAAAAAAATCATAAGTCAAAATTAAATTAATTGTGCATAACAATTCTAGTAAGACTATTTTCCACCCAACCTTGAGCTTTTTCTTGAATGTTCCCCCCGAGCAAAGACCAATTCCTCCAAGATGTAGACAAACTCTTGTATACCATGGAATGGCTTATTTAAGACTTCTTTCCCTTTGGCATGTTTCCATAACTATGTCCAATTAAATCAAGATGTTGCTTCCCTTTAGCCTAGGCTTTACTTCTTATTTTTCCACAAAAGCTCTTTAAAATTAGCTTTTTCGATTTTCTACTTTTATTTCACCTCTTCTCAGTACCTTTCCACTTCACTGCGGTATCTTTTATATTTTTATCTCCAATATAATATTTTTAATTTATTTTATTTTCTCCAAGGAATTTTGGATAATTTGGGAAAGTATTTGGATTTAATTCGATCATCATGGACTTGAAATCCTAGTCTTCAATATACTCTAGTCTTTGCACAGTAATCAAAATTCCACGTTTATTAATTTAAAAAAATATAATATGTCCACACATATAGTTTTTCTTTAGTTCCACATAACCTTTAGGATTTTCAACTATCTAATAAAGAAGTAAAATAGGTATATTACATAATCCTACTCTAAAATAAAACACCGTCCTTGTTGTTGCAAAATATCAGTTCACTTTTCAAACAATGATGGATATTTCTCTTTCATTTCCTTTTCTCACTCCCAAGTAGCTTATTTGGGTGTAAATTTCCTCCACTACACTTTCACCCTAGCTACAGTCCTATTCCAAAGCTCTGTTTCTACCCGCGCTAGTATACGAAGGGTCTCTGGAAGAAATTCCCCTTCTATTTCCACCTATATCACAGTCGAGTCAATTGCATGAATAGGATCATGTACATACTCTTTCAATAAGGAAACATGAAAAACATTGTGAACCTTAATATGACTAGATAAATCCAATTTATAAGCTACTGGCCCCACTCTTTCTAGAACTTCAAATGGTCCACAGTAGCATGGTGCTAACTTAGGACATCTACCAGTATATAATGTACTCTTTTTTGGCTTAATCCTCACGGAAACACGATATACCACTTTGAATTCTCTATGAATTATCTTTTTTCGTGCATAGCTATTTTGTTGGCCTCGAGATGTTTTAATATTTTGTTGAATTTTCTTCGCAGTTATTTCCATGTCCTGCAATGCATCAGGTCTAAAAATTAACTTATCTTTTGGCTGGATCTAACTAAGTGACATGTGGCACTTTCTGCCATACAATGCTTCAAAATGACTCGTCTTGATTGAAGCTTGATAACTATTATTATATGTAAATTTTGCTAAATACAAAAAAAATTCTCATCTTGTATGCATGTCCATAACATACATGCGTAGCATGTCTTCTAAAATATGGTTGGTTCTTCTAGTTTGTCCATCTGTTTGAGGATGGTATGTGGTACTAAAGTTCAATTTGTTACCTATTCTTCTGAACAATTTTTTCCAAAACACTAAAGTAAATTTTGCATCTCTGTCAGATATAATCATTTTTGGAATGCCATGGAGTTTCACAATTTCTTTCATGAATACATTAGCTATTTGAGTTGTGCCAAAAGTAGATTGCACTGGTAAAAATTTTACAACCTTAGTCAATGTGTCTACAACCACCATTACAGAGTCACATTGATACTTAGTTCAAGGCAATCTAGTAATGAAATCTATGGAAACCACTTCCACTTCCATTCTGGGATAGGTAAAGGGTTCAGCAATCCCGCTGGATGTTGATGTTCCACTTTTACTTGTTGGCATGCTAAACACATATCTAGATAATTAACAACATATATTTTCATCCCTGACCAAAACATGTTCTTCCTCAATGCTGGAATCAATTTTTGATAACCAGGATGACCTGAATAAGTTCTTTTATGATCCTAATCTAAAATTTCATATTTCAATGATGTCACATTTGGAATATATAATATTTCTTTGTAATAAATCAGTCCTTTATGATTTTTAGCATATCCCACTATTTCAGTTTTCTGCAATTTCTCTTGCAATTTCACATAATTTTGATCTTGCATCATCACATCTTGTATCAGTTCTTCTATCTCAAATTTCACACTACCGCCAGCATTGTTCACAAATTTGATGAGTGTTCCTACTTAAAGCATCTGCAATGTTATTTTCCTTTCCCTTAATGTGTTTGATTTCCATATCAAACTCACTAAGGAAATATAACCATCTAGCTTTTGTAACATTTAAATCTGGTTGAGTAAAGAAATATTTTAGACTAATGTGATTTTTCATTGGCATAAACTTATTTCCCAACAGATAATGTCTGCACATCTTCAATGCATGTATCACAACAACTAATTCTAAGTCATATATAGTATAATTTTTCTCATTTTTTTTCACTTTTCTTGACTCATATGCTATGATTGAATTATCTTGTAGCAACACTCCTCCTAACACTTCTTCACATGCATATGTACATACTATAAATTCTTTATTTCGATCAACAATATTCAATATGGGGGCAGTTTCTAGTTTAATTTTTAATCATTTAAAACTATTTTGAAACTTTTTCATCCATTCAAAATGTAATCCCTTTTTCTGTAAGGAAGTAATAGGATAGGCTAAGGCTGAAAATCCTTCCAAAAATCTACGGTAGTATCCAGAAATTCCCATGAAGGATCTTATGGCTGTGATATTAGTAGGTACAAGGTAATCCATTATGGTTTTTATTTTATCTGGGTCTACCGCTAAGCCATCCTTTGAAATCACATGACCCAAATACTATATTTTGTCCTTGTAAAATTCACACTTGATGAGTTTTTCATATAACTTATGTTCTCTATGTGTTTGTAAGGTGATGCTGAGATATTCTTTGTGTTCTTCTTCATTTTTGGACTATATCAAAATGTCACCAATGAAGACTAATGCAAACTTGTTTAGATACTTCTTCATTACACTATTCATTAAATAAATGAATGTGGCAGGTGCCTAAGTAAGTCCAAAGGGAAGAACTATAAATTCATAGTGTCCATATCTAGGCCAAAAAAAAATTCTATTGATGTCCTCATCATAGATTTTAAGTTGATGATATCATGTTCTTAAATAAATATTTGAGAATATAGTGGCTTCTCTCACTTGATAAAATAAGTCATCTATCCTTGGGAGAGGATATATATTATTTATTGTAAATTTATTTAGTTTTGTGTAATCTATGCAGATCCTCAATGTGCCATCCTTCTTTTCAAAAAATAGTATCGGTGCTTCGCAAGGGGACACATTTGGTCTAATGTATCCTCCGCCTAATAACTCTTGCAATTGAAGTTTATCTCTAAAAATTTAGGACTACTAATTCTATAGGGTGCTCTAGAGACATGTGTAGCTCCTGGTACTAATTCAATTGAGAAATCAATTTCCCTTTTAGGGGTAGTTGAGGGATTTCCTCTAGAAATACATCTTTGAACTCTTTGATTATTGGTAAATTTTCTATAAATTATTTTTCAATTTAAAAATTCCTCCACTTGTACAACATACACTTGGCAGCCCTTTCTTGCTATCCTTTTAGTTGTAGTGCAGAAATTTTCCTAATGGATATGGACCTTGGTTTGCTTTTCACTATCACAACTCTTCCCTCACCATCTATACAATGAACTGTTTATCCAAGCAATTAATTATTGCCTGTTGATTCTATAACCAATCCATTCTCACTAACAAATCATATGACCCTAGAGGCAAAATGTTTAGATTCATTTCAGTTTCATCTCCATTTAAATTTACAATAGTTTTTGGAACTTTATGGGTAACTTTTCTTTTTGTTCCTATAGCTAACTACACTAACCATGCTTGCTCAATTGTTTTTTATTTTAACTTGCACTTTTCCACCATCTTTGGACTTACATAGCTTACATTTTATCCTGGGTCTATCAAAACATAAACAAGATGTTCAAAAATCATACCTTTGATTTATATCATGGTTGATTGGTGTTCATCCTAGCGATCTTCAAGTGTAGTACTGATCCTTGCAATGTTTCTAACAATCTCATTTACAGTACTTTTCTCTCGTAACACTTGAATTTTCTGAAATTTTCTATGAGGATAGTCACGTAACACGTGAGTTTTTCCACATCCCCAATACTTTAGTGGTTCTTTCATTTTTTGCATCACCTTTTTTTTGTTTTCCTCCATTTGATTAGACCCAGTATGTGATTGTGCTGGTTGGTTTTCTCTAGATTTATTAAATTTGTTCCTTTGATGGTTTTTCTCAAAAAAAATTCAACTATGTTGGTTTTACTCTTTTGACATTAGAGTCACTCTTCCCCTTTTCTTTGTTTTTCTAATTTTTTATCTGATCATTCCTGCCTTTGAACTACTCATAACAACTTCTTGCTTTGCGAACAACTTCATCCATTGTCTTTGGACTGTCAAATTCTATTCTATCTTTATAGATAGTATGTAGGGAGTTTAAAAATCGATGTACTAGTTTAGCCTTTTTCTCTCGGATATAAGGCACATAATGAAGAAAGTTAGTGAATTTGGTAACAAACTCATCAATTGTGAGTTGTCTCGACCTCAGTTGATGAAATTCTTTGGATGTTTCATCATAATATGTCTCATTCATATATCTAGACTTAAATTTTGTTTGAAAGTCCTCCTAGATAACTATTTTTTCATCTAGCACATATACCATTTTGGTTTCTTCCCACCAAAGGGTAGCTTTACCCTGTAGTTGGTAAATGGGAAATCCAGCTTTCAGGTTACTTCCATATTCATAAACTTGAAAGTATTTGACCATGTTTAGAAGAAAATATTATGCATCCTCCTCCTATTTAGCATCAAAAGTGGTATGTTTGATTTTCCGGAATTCTCCTTGCAATTCGTTTTTCTTTCTAGATTTCTTTTTGGATGCCTCACCACCGTCAGATCTTTCTGAGATGGTTTCAGCCTCTCTCGTTTTCTTCCCAGGGTCTTCACTTTTGTGACTAGACCTTGAGGTTAATTGTTTTATCAACCTCTCTTTCTCTTTGTTGGCTTGCAACAATCGTTCATTTCCTTTTCTCACCTGAACCAACTCTCATTGCATATCTCTAATAATGTCCAGCAATTGATCATTTTCATATGGTGGATTTCACTCACCCTCTAGATCCATGTACTGCTCTCCTCTATTACTCATAATAACAATTGTAGTTTTATTCACTTAGTCACTGTACACAAAAATTAATTAGTGCATCATATTCAGAAATTTTAAAATATTTTACATCAGCATACTTTTTTTTTTTTTCTTTCTTCTTATGTGTGGGGACACATAGGGCCAATTTTTTCAAAATTGGATTTGATATCATTGTAACAACTCTACTTACCAAAAAAAAAATTATTTACACCATTTATGCTACTTTGTCGTAATTGACTTTATTTAATCTCGTCATATTACCATCTTTTACAACATTTTTACTTTTTGTCGTCAACATTGGTTATAACGACATACTTGTTTCCAGAACTATGTTGCCAACGATGATCATACTAGAACACAAGGTTTCCATAATTCATATTTTAAAATTTCTTGTATTTTGTTACGTTTTGTCAGTGTACACAACTTCTGTTATAATTGTTTTTTACTTTACTATTAATTTACCTCTTGTTAAGACTATACCTCTACTAGCATTTTTCTTAATATGATAACTTTAATAAGTACCACACTAAATTTATCTATTAGAACATGTAACCACATTATAACTTCCTAGTCCTTATCCAAGGTTTCAATTCTAATTATATTCAATACCATTACTCATATTTTACGTTTATAAAAGCTATTTTAAAAGTTTTAACCAACATCTGAATATTATTATAACAAGGATTTGATATCCATGTATTGACCTAGACCCCTTAATTATTTAGTTTCTAACACTTAGCCAATGAATAAATAATTACATATAACCACTCCAATGGTTTATGGATGTTATTGATACTTCATTTCAAATTAATTACTATTTACTCCCATGACATGATCATTAAGGTGATATTCAATTTATTTTTATTTTATTTTAATTTTTTACCTCTGAAAATTATCACTCGAATTACCTTCAAATCCTATACATAACACTTTACCTTTGAAATCATATACATGCCTTATTATTGATATATTATTCGTTTTACTATTTGGGATTTTCGATGCAGGGTTTACTTTACTTACCCTATGCTTTCAATTCCAAATCCGATATGTATGATTTCCCATACTTATTTTATTGTTGGTCATATAGATACTATTAAACTTGTGTCAGCCTTCCCATAACATTTCTCTATTTGAGGCTATGGAGGTTTAATTGTTTTTCCTTTTCATTTACTTAGTCACATGGATATTTTGATTTTTATCGTCCTCTACTTCAAATTTCTACCATGTTGACGATGGAAATGAGGTCGTATCTCCTCCCTCAATTCTTCTCGCTAGGTTTCGATGGAAAGTCATTTTTCATTGTTTCATTTTCGTTTTTTCATGTCGTATTAGGGTTGGGCTCTGGTTCACCACGAAGACCATTATGCATTTCCACAACCATTTCCTTATTCTTACGGTAGCGTACCCAGTTTAAGGTAAATGATTATAGTTTATTTAACTTATTCTTGCAACTTACTATATTTCGTGTTCTTGAACAATTTCTGAATCCACTTTGTCACATTCTTCCTGTAACTAATATGCATTTTTTGTTTGTTTTTTTTGCAGGGTAGTATAGTAACCTTTTCGTTCAGCCCTCTTACACATGGTAACCCCCGAGGTAATTTGTTAAATGCTTACACAGGTAAGTTAAATAGATTTCACACTGAGTTACATTAATGGAGTATTGTCTCTACTAAATTTAATGATCATCGTGGCTATTTTATCAATCATTTTTCTTCTCCTTTCATTCTCGTAATGGAATTTATTCCTGTAAAGAAACTTTTGGGTTTTATAGTTTTCATGGTGAATTACTCATGAATTTACCACGAATTGACTGTACATTTTATGAATATGTTTTTCTCCAACTTTTATTTCCTTTCATAGAGATATGAATTAGTTTAGTTTTCCACAGAATGGTATTTAATTAACATGTCTTGGTCTGTAATATAATTTTCGTGTTTTCAATTCAATTCCTCATTGAATTCCTCATTGTTCTCTTGCCTTTATTTATACTCCCTAAGACTATATGTGTTTATATTAACCCTCTAGTTTACTTTTTCGTTTCTATATTTTTACCTTATTTTCATATTCTATATCCTATAGATTTCGAATTTCTTTTTCACATTCATTTTACTCCACCATGAGTAATTAGTTATACTTTTAACATTTAGTTGGCTAGTATAAATACCCTAGTTAATAGTCATTTACCCTCATGACTCTAACATCGTTTATCCTCCAATATTTGTTAATTTTCGCTCTTACAACAAACCCCAATGGTAGGGAAAAAAAATGTAATTGTTTATATAATGAATTGATTATCTTAGTCAATAATGTTTATAATAGTCTCTATTTACGTTTGTATGATTTCACTTTTTGACACATGTTCCTTTTCCTCTGTTCTGGTTGCTTCGTCATGAAGAAGACCAAATAATTTATATTATTCCATACTATCCATGATGAATGGAATACCATTGGTAGATAAAGGTAACTAAAATGGTTTTCCAATTTCTTACTGTTTGTAATAAAATTACAACTTATATGTACCACAAAGGTATGCTTTCAACTATTTTGTCTTTAATTACATAATTCTATTTTATTTAGATCGTTACATGTATGGATTATATATATATGTTTGAGTGTGTGTGTGTCTTTTAATTATTCTTAGTTTACATAATTTCTTTCATAATTATTGAGAACAGTACGAAATAAATTGGTAAAAGATAATTAAGTTATTTGTTCAGGAAATACTTATCGTTTTATTAATTTCCTTCAATTATTAAAATGATTTATTGTTTTCCTGCTTCGATATCATTCAGGGTTTTCATTAAATACCGCGTCTATTAGAATACATGTAAAGTTATTTTAATGCTATCAATATTGTTACTACTTTACAGAATATTTCGTTGTGTTTTCTATCCTTATAATTAATTAATTTTCATGTTTGCACACAGAAAGGATTTTTAGAAATTTCCATTGAATCATAAGGTAATTTTCTGTTGAAATTACAGTTTTCCAATTATTAGATTTGATATGGTTAATTTAATTATTCTATTAGTTAAATTCTAACCATTCTCCACATGGGTTTCTTGTACAAGTATTGCACATCTCATAATTTAACACTCATCAAGTTGTGCATTATTACCCACAGACCTTGACAATTACTTTTATTCTTTCTTTTTACAGGTTGGTCGATACCATGCACAGAACTCAATCCACTAAATTCAAGGATATTTATTCATGTATAATTTATGTAATTATTACAAAAAAAAAATTACTTCAGTGTATGTAATCATGACAATTTATGTTGCCATGTTTTATCATTTTTAATACAAAATTATCTTCTTATTATGATGATAAGAATTCATCTTTTTAAGGAGTTTGTATATGTGCTTTTCCACTTATTTCTAGCATTTCAAATACCTATTATTTTTAAACATGAGTTCTACTTAATTTATCTGTACAATTGTACTATCCTCTAGTACTTCAATATTTAATTGATGTTTAATTTCTCATTGAACAATAAGAATGAGTATATATATGCAACTTTTGTATTTTATGTACAATAGACTTATTTACATTTAATTTGTACAATCATGTTTTCTTATAGATTGACAATTATCTCTCGGTGTATCTAGATTTTTATTTCATTATTGTTTACAGAATATTTATGCTAAATATTTCTCTTAACATCTTTTCCACCTCTAATGACGTATTTTTTGAATTTAACATATAAATTCCTACAACCTAAAAACAGATTTAAACCCTCCGAATTGGGTTTAGAAATTTTGTTTGTTGGTTTACTAATTTAATTAGTCTATGTAACTATACAGAGCTAACTATACCTGTTATATTATGTTATGTTAAATGCACCAGTCCCTGTACTTAAAAATAACAAAACTCCATTATACTATTTAATAACTCCGAAATGGTAATTTCCATCATATATTTCTACCTAAACCATCATTACTCTAAACCATAATTGTAATATACCTCTGTTCTACTCATTTTTTTTTTCCAATTATCATCTTACTCTTTTTCTTCCATTCAATTTATTTGATTTTTCTAAATTCATTCTTAGATTAATAATATCCAAGTTATACATTATTTTCACCTGGCATAATCACATTTTAATTTAAATTATTTTTCTTCTTAACAAATGTATATAAACTTCTATATACATTATTATTCCATAGATCACTACTCATTTAGGTATCACTATGTCACTATTCAATTTATCATTCCCTAATTTAATACTCAATTTACCTTGAGTAAATTTTCCTTTAACATAACATTAAGCCCATTAATGAGACTCCACCCCACTCATCATAGGTATATACATATATGGTAATGATTTTCATACAATTTGATTTTAATTGTAATAACACGTATGATTTAAATTGCATAAGAGTTTATGACATTATTACAATTATTCCACATATCTAATATGATTTTATTACCATAATGCATTCATTTATATGAATCATATTACATCTAGCTTTAATATACAATATCTCCTCGATTTCATAACTAAATCCTAAGTATAGTGCATACCTTTCTGTTATGATACCCTACACATCTTAAAGTGGTACATTCGAATTATATATTTCATCTTATGAAAGTATTCGTGCACAGTAATAAAGTATTTATTTTCATTGGATTATAACTCCCTTTTGATTTAGTATCAAATGAATATCATTGTACCCTAATGTTATGATAATGTGATGGTTTCGTGTTAGATGAGTTAGGGTAGGTATGTCAACTGACATGTATTAGTTCTACCCTCCTCGGCTTTCTATGCAAGTACGTTTGTATTTAAAACCTTCACTCATTCAAATCGTCGAGCCACAGAATTTGATATAACTTATAGTTTTTATATGATGGTTCTGAATTCATTTTAATGCTTCTATCTGCAATGGTACACTTGTTATTAAACTTGTGTCCTATCACTGGGATTATCATAGATCCATGGGAGGACCGACGAATTTGTGACACTTGGATGATTGGATTTGATTAGGGTTTATGTGATTCAATTTCTATAAGTACCATGCTTACCCCAATCTCATTTTCGGTCGTCTTTTCTTCCGCAACATTTCGGTTCTTCCACAAGAAGAACAAGGCGCGCATGCTCCAATGAAGTAATCATTTACTCAAATGTAATGACTTCCTCCACAAGCGTCAGCAGTAACTTACATTTTCTTAACCCATTCATCAACAACTTGAAATGTTTCAGACCATATGATTGTGGTGTGCGGCTACATATTATTGTTTTTTAAATTTGCTAGCAATTTCTTTTGTGTTTATTTACACAAATTTCATTTTTCATGGTTTGTGTAGCCCAAACTAAAATGAAAGTTATGTAATCTGGGTTGTGTCGCATCATGATACTTGTATTTTCTACGTTTTCCATGCGCACTCATCATAAGATTCAACCATGAACCCTAATTCGATTTGCTCATTTGTAGAATTGATTATGGCGTATGTTTAAAATTACCATGTAGTTCTTTGAAAGTTTACTCGTATATAGTGTGTTTTTCTCCACCGTCGATTGAGATACTTTGCTTCTTTAACTATTTGACCGATATTTACTGTAAGATATCTGCTTTAATTACCAGGAATGTATGTATATGAATTTCATCAACAGAAGATGTCATTCCTGTGCCTTTCAACAAGCTTGCACAACTTGTTTCGGAAACCGTGAAATGAAAATGACTACTTCCTCCTTCGTGGTTCCAGACATATGTTCTTCCCAACTCGTCTACGTGCAATATTCCATTGTCTAAAAAATTCTTTGAAAACCTCGATAATTAAATTATTTTTATATTTTCCCAATTACTTATTTCGTTGAGATTGATTTTATTTCAGGGTTATCCTTGCGTATTCCTTCATTTTGCAAGGGAAGAGACTTATATATATTAATAATCTCTCTTCTATTTAGTATTCAAGCCCAATTTATAACTCGGCTTTTTAACTTCAACCAATATGTGTTTATACACAGGTTGATTTTACACTGGTTTTCACATTGCCGACTTGTGCAGGCAGTAAATTCTTAGACTGGTTTTGGGTTTGGTGTGTAGTACATAATTTAGGGTTTTTACCCCTAAAGCTCTTCAGATATACTCTATAACCTTTATACCATATGTATAACTATATTTCAAAATAAACTCAGTCTCTGTAATGATAGTCACCTTTTATAAATGTGACTCTTCATTTCATTCGGTTAGTTCACTGTTAAATTGGAAATTTCATTTATGTAGTTATGATACATAAAAATAGTTTATGCTCATGATATTATCTTAAATTCATTTTATTATAATTTGTGGAGATCTGCTTGTAAAGATTAAATTTTTTAATTAACATTTCTTCTGTTTGCTTCTCTCCTTAAAAGAGGCATTTCTATACATATTAAATTGACTTCTCTTTTCTGTATATTCACAGAATTTCAATATATATATATATATATATTTGATTAACTGTTAACCTGTCACTACTATTTCCAGAATAGGAAATTATCAAGTAGGATTAGACTGGATGTTTATACATATTTTTACATGCATATCATGTACAATGACTTAATATTTTATCTAGTAGGTAGAAATATGTTGATCATGCAGAAACATAATAATTTCTATTATGTAATTATTGTTCTAACTAGTATAATGCTATATAATTTCTTGAGTTCAATTCGCAAGAATTTTGTATACTTCTATGTGTGTTCTTGAAGATAGAAAATATAGATGATTTTCCTAAAATAAATAATTTTCTTCTTCGAAATAATTAGACAAAATTTAATGTTTTATACTCTGTCACTTTAATCCTAATTTCTTTTTCATGCACCTAGATTTTCATTATAGAAGTATATTAAAGTTACAAAAATACATAGTCTATGGGATTAACATATATCTTCAGATTTAAACTAATATCAATTTAGAAATTCTGATTGATATTTCCCTACAGATTTTATTCCTGAAACTATATTGATTTTAGAGGATTATGTCTTCTAATGCAATCTATTAAATGTAAGGAATTTTATAATTACAACAGCAAAACTTAATACTTTAAAACTCACTATCACTTTAATCTGTAATAATAAAACAAATATTATAAAATTATAGATTAGGTGTGCATACCACAGTTATTCGATGACCAATCCACCCAACCTTAGAATTCTTTTATCTCCAGAATTCACCCCCGAGCTGAGATCCTCTCCCAGAACAGACCAACCTGAATCTGTTCTGGAATAGCTTATTTAAGTTATGCTCTCCCCAAAGCCTGTTTCTAATTCTGCATCCATAATTTTAGGATGCTTTTATTCCTGTTTTCCTAGGCTTTCCTTATTTAGGAACTTTTAATGCTTCTTTCTGCTTTTCCAGCTTTTTACCTCTTCCCAACTACTTTCCTCATCATTGGGGATTTAGATTTTTCCTCAAAAATCTAAATTAGAAATAATTTTTCTTTCAAGGATTTTTGAAAGATTTTAGGGAAAGTATTAACCTCTTTCCACAACCTCGTGGATTAGGCAAGTGATCTTAAAAATTTCATTTGGTCACGGTGCACATATAAACATTTTATTTATTTTCATAAATAAATAATTAACTACATCCGCACAATTATTATCCATTGGGGTCCACTCCCCTTTGGACTTAAGTTCAAATGTCATATTTAAAAAGCATAACAGCTTGGGGTGTTACATATTCCCCCTCTGAAAACAAACACCGTCCTTGGTTTTAACAGCTAACTACTAGCGTCTAATTTGAAAATAAACGTGGATATTTTTCCATCATATCAACTTCTATTTCCCATGTAGCTTCGTCAGCAGTAAAGTGCTTCCACTGCACCTTTACTCTAGCTACTGTTCGATTCTGCAATTCAATTTCTTCCTGCTCCAAGATTTAAAGTAGTTCTGGAATGAACTCCCCTTCTGGTTCCACCTGGATCACATTCCAATAAATAATGTGAGAAGAATCAGGAACATATTTTTTCAACAAAGAGACATGAAACACATCATGAACTTTAATGTGCAAAGGTAAGGCTAGTTTATAAGCTATTGGTCCAACCCTTTCTAAGACTTCAAAAGGCCCACAATATCTAGGAGCCAATTTTGCACAACTACCAGTATGTACTGTACTCTTCTTGGGTTTGATTTGTAGGTAAACATGATCACCCACTTTAAACTCCTTGTGAGTCCTTTTTTGATCTACATAACTTTTCTGTCTATCTTGAGTTGTTTTAATATTTTTCTGAATCTATTTCACAACTCTTTCCATTTACTGCGAAGCATCTGGCCCTAGAATTAGCTTGTCTTCAGGTTGAATCCAACTTAAAGGAGTGTGACACATCCTTCCATAAAGTGCCTCAAATGGACACATTTTTATGGATGCTTGATAGTTTTTGTTATAAGCGAATTCTGCTAATTGTAAATAATCTTCCCACTTTGTTGGCCTATCCATTACATACATTCTTAACATATCTTCCAAAATCTAATTTTTCCTCTCTGTTTGACCATCTGTTTGAGGGTGATAGGCAGTACTAAAGTTTAATTTAGTGCCCATCCCTCCAAACAAAATTTTCCAAAATGAAGCAGTGAACCTAGCATCTCTGTCTGAAATTATCATCTTTGGAACTCCATGTAACCTTACTATTTCTTTCATGAACACATTTGCTACTTGGGCTGTCCCAAAAGTAGATTTTACAGGTATAAAATGGGCATCCTTTGTCAAAGTATCTACTACTACCATCACAGAATCATGTTGATATTTTGTTTTAGGTAGGCCAGTAATAAATTCCATTGAAACAGTGTCCCATTTCCATTCTGAAATTGGCAAGGGATTTAAAAGACCAGCTGGATGCTGATGTTCAACTTTGACTAGTTGACATTCCATGCATCTAGCTAAGAAGCATACAGGTTTTTCTACTGTCGTCAAAACATTTCTTTTTTCAAGGTCACATTTTCTAATATTCAAGATGTCCTCGAATGTTTGTTTTGTTATGAGATACTCATTCAGGATTTCTTTTTTTCAAAGAATCCACATTGGGGAGCAAATAACCTCCTGGGTTTTGCATAGACCAGTTTTCTAGTTTTTGAGTGTATTCAAACTATTTTTCAAGATTTTCACATGTAGATTCTCATAAAATAATCTTATGTTACCTTTAACTAATTTTCTAAGTAAAACTAGCACTACCCCCAATGTTGTCATGTTTCTTTGTACATTTATGTTGAGCATCATGGGCTTTGTTTTCTTTCCATTTCGATGGCGGTTTGGCGTCCTTATGGCCCAAAGTCACTGAGAAAAGACAACTATCTAGCTTCTTGAGCATTCAAATCTGTTTGAGAAAAAAAATACTTGAGACTGATATAATTTGTCATCAATGTAATTTTTTTCCCAAGAACATAGTGTCGCCACATCTTCAAGGCATGAATTACAATAGCCAATTCCAAATCATATACACTGTAATTATGTTCATGTTTCTTAAGTTTCCTATATTCATATGCAATGACAAAATTTTCTTGCAGTAGAACTCCTACCAACCCCTCTCTACATGCATCCATACACATGACAAACTCTTCATCAGGATCTGAAATCTTCAGTATAGGTGCTGTGGTAAGTTTTAATTTCAATTGTTCAAAGCTATGTTGGCATTTTTCAGTCCACTCAAATTTGGTGCCTTTACTCTGTAGTGACCTTATGGGATATGTTATTGTAGAAAATATTTCCACAAACCTTCGATAATAACCTGCAATCCCCATAAATGACCTTACTGTTGATACATCAGTAGGAATAGGCCATTCTCTTATGGCTTTTATCTTTTTAGGATCAACAGCCAATCCTTGTTAAGAAATGATATGGCCCAGATATTGAATTTTATCCTTATAAAATTCACATTTACTAAACTTGGCATATAACTAATTCTCCTTAATAGTCTATAACACAATTCTAAGGTGTTCCTTATGTTCTGCCTCACTTTTTTAATAGACTAGAATATCATCTATGAACACTAGTACGAATTTATCTAAGTATTTGTTCAAAAAACTGTTCATTAAGCACATAAAAGTGGTAGGGCATTTTTCAAAACAAAAGGTAGAACTACAAATTCGTAGTGACCATACCTGGTTCAAAAAACTGTTTTACTGATATCTTCCTCCTTAATTCTGAGTTGGTGATAACCAATCCTCAAGTCAATCTTAGAGAATACTGAAGCTCCTCTCATCTGATAAAAAAGGTCATCTATTCTGGGCAATGGGTACTTGTTTTTGATTGTCAACTTATTCAGTTGACGATAATCGATGCAAATTCTGAAGGTTCCATCCTTCTTTTTCACGAACAACACCAGTGCTCCCCAAGGTGATACACTTGTTCTGATATAACCTTTATCCAACAATTCTTGTAATTGCATTTTTAACTCCATGAGTTCAGGGGGGCTCATCTGGTACGGGGATCCAGAAATTGGGGTTTCTCCTAGCAACAAATTGATTGAAAAATCAATCTCTCTTTTGGGGGGAAGATGAGGGATCTCATCTGGAAAAACTTCCTTAAATTCTCTTACCACTGGTAAAGTGTCTAGCAGGTTTTCTTCAGGTTGTTGTCCTAATTCTTCAACATGTACATCAGGTACTTGATATTCTTTTCTAGCTATTCTTTTTAATTGCAAAGCTGATATTTGTCTTACAGAAATTGGTTTTGGTTTTCCTTTGAGTATAAAAGGTCTCCCTTCCTCATATATGCAATGCAGAGTTTTATCCCAACATTTCATCATAGCCTTTTTCTTCTCTAACCAGTCCATTCCTATTAGTAAATCATATGAGCCTAACGGTAGAATGTTTAAATTTACTTTTGTCTGAAAATCATTGAACTTAATTGCTATTTGGGGTAACTTGTGAGTTACTTTTCGTTTAGTACGAGTGGCTAACTGGACTAACCAGGACTGTTTAAATTTTTCAGTTTTGAGATTGCATTTCTCTACAATTTGTGGACTAATGTAACTCAAAGAAGCACCCAGATCAATTAAAACTATAACAGATTGGTCAGCAATCGTACCTTCCATTTCGACCATAGTAGCCTGGTGTTCTTCTTGTTAGTTCTCCAAGGATGGACTGATAGTAGGAATATTTCTGGCTACATCATTCACCATAGTAGCTTCTCTAGGCCTCAGAACCATATGAATATTTTGATGGCAACAGTCCCTCAAAAGATGAGGTTCTCCACAGCCCCAACACTTCAATGGCTTTGTCATTTTAACTGTCCCTTCTTTCTTATTTTCCACATGTATTTTCTTTGACCCCACTTGGGATTGAGCAGTTTGACTTTCTTTAGGTTTGTTAAATTTCTTCCGCTGATGATCCCTACCAAATTTCTTCAAATAAGCTGGTTTTTGTTTCTTTCCTTTGAATTCGCCCTTATTTGTGTAGCTTTTCCCTTGTTCATTCTTTCCTTTAAACTGATGGTAGCATAATCTAGCTTTCCTCACCACTTCTTCCATGGTTTTTGGATCATCAAACTCTATTTTCTCCTTGTACACAACCGACAAAAAGTTCAAAAACCTTTGCACCTTTGCTTTCTCTTCACAAATATAAGGAACATATCTTAACAGATTTGTAAACTTGGTGACAAACTCATCTATAGTGAGCTATCCCAATCTGAGTTCGTGAAACTCCTTTTCTTTATCATCATAATAGCATTCATTCAAATAGCTATTTTTAAACTTGACTTGGAAATCTTCCCAATTCACTGTTTTTTCATCAATGGCATGAACCATTTTTGTCTCCTCCCACCACAAGGTAGCCTTACCTTGCAATTGGTAGATAGCTAATCTGGCCCTCAGATTGCTTTCATATTCGTAGACCTAAAAATACTTAATAATATTCAACAACCATGCCTCAACATCTTCCTCCTTCTCTCCATCATAGGAGGGAGGTTTAATTTTTCGAAATTCACCCTGTAATTCCTTCTTCTATTTAGATTGATATCTAATAGTCTCATCTTCCTCAGAATCATCTGAGAACCTGCCTTTCCTCCTCCTTCGAAAACCTTCACCTTCTTGGCTGTTCCGCGAAGTCAGTTCTCTTATCTGTTTTTCCTGCTCCTCACTAGCTAAGGATATCATGTCATTCTGGCTCCTTAGCTCAGCCATATCCCATTGAAACCTATTCAACATATCCATTAAAGGAGCATTGGGATCTGGTGTATTATCTCTACCACCCATATCGACACAAAGTTCCTCTTCTTCAGCCATTGACTTTTCAGTTTCAGTACCTTTTTACACTAAAACAAAATAACATCAGTAACAATTTTTTTTTCAAAAAAATAATAATAATTATTTCATAACAGTGAGCACAGGAAAACAACCCAATTTTCCAACCTTGCTCTGATACCATTTGTAATATACCTCTTTTCTACTCAAAATTGTTTTTTTTTTCCAATTATCCTCTTACTCTTTTTCTTCCATTCAATTTATTTCATTTTTCTAAATTCATTCTTAGCTTAATAATGTCCAAGTTATACATTATTTTCACTTGGCATAATCATATTTTAATTTAAATTATTTTTCCTCTTAAAAAATGTATATAACCCTCTATATACATTATTATTCCATATATCACTACCCATTTAGGTATCACTATGTCACTGTTCACTTTATCATTCCCCAATTTAATACTCAATTTACCTTGAGTAAATTTTCCTTTAACCTAACATTGAGCCCATTAATGAGAATCCACGCCACTCATCATAGGTATATACATATATGGTAATGATTTTCATACCATTCGATTTTAATTATAATTACACTTATGATTTAAATTTCATAAGAGTTTATGACATTCTTACAATTATTCCACATATCTAATATGATTTTATTACCATAATGCATTTGTTTATATCAATTATATGAAATCTAACTTAATTTACAATCTCTCCTTGATTTCATAACTAAATCCTAAGTATAGTGCATACCTTTCTGTTATGATACCCTACACATCTTAAAGTGGCAAATTCAAATTATATATTGCATCTTACGAAAATATTTGTGCACAGTAATATAGTGTTGATTTTCATTGGATTATAACTCCCTTTTGATTTAGTATCAAATTAATATCATTATACCCTAACGTTATGATAATGTGATGGTTTCGTGTTAAATGAGTTAGGGTAGGTATGTCAACAGACACGTATTAATTCTACCCTCCTTGGATTTCTATGCAAGTACGTTTGTATTTAAAAACTTCACTCATTCGAATCCTCGAGCCACACAATTTGATATAACTTATAGTTTTTATATGATGGTTCTGAATTCATTTTAATGCTTCTCTCTGCAATGGTACACTTGAATTTTAATGTTATTAAACTTGTGTCCTATCATTGGTATTATCATCGATCCATGGGAGGACTAACGGATTTGTGACACTTGGACAATTGGATTTTATTAGGGTTTATGTGATTCAATTTCTATAAGTGTTGAAGTTTTTACCCTCTTTCATTTCCTCGGTTGTCTTTCTCTTCATGAAACCTTTCTCTAGTTCTCTCCACGGTAATAATAAGGTGTGCTTTCTGGCCTCCAATGGCGAACTATTACTCCAATGTAATGCCTTCTTCATGTCACACAGAGGTAACTTACATTTTCTTAACCTCTCTACTTGAATATAATTGAAATGTCGCACTATATGATTGTGGTGAATGCATTTACATATTATTGTTTTTATAAATTTATAGTGCTCTCCTTTGTGGTGTTTATTTACAACGCATTTCATTTTATTTATTTATAGAAATGAAATCTAATTGAAAAGCCTGTAGCTTGGCTTGCAATGTATCATGATACTTGTATTTTCTACGTTTTCCATGACTTCGGTTTGGGGATTCAACTATGAACCCTATTTCGATTTGGTTTTCATTTTGCAGAATTGATTTATGGCGTATCTTGTAAATTAGTTACGAAATTCTTTTGAAAGTTTACTCAGATATAGAATGTTTTCTCCAGCTCATCGATTGAGATACTTTGCTTCTTAGAAATATTAGACTGATATTTATCAATATTATCTCATTTATAATTCGATTATGGTGAATGTCTGGATATGATTTCACTGACCTGAGGAAGATGGCTTTTCGTCCTTAGTCTTTAGCTGTTTCAAAACTTTATTTGGAAAATCATGGAGATGAAATGATTACTTCCTCTTAGGGTTTGTGAATGTGTTCTTCCCAACTCGTTCATAAATGAGTATATTCCACTATGTAAAATTTTATAAAACCCTTTTGATAATTAAATTATTTTTATATTTTCCCAATTTCTTATTTCATTGAGATTGATTTTATTTCAGGGTTATCCTTGAGTATTCCTTCATTTTTCAAGGTAAGAGACTTATCTCTATTAAGAGTCTCTGTTCTATTTAGTATTGAAGCTGAATTTTTAGCTCAGATTTTTAACTTCAACCCATATGTGTTTATACACAGGTTGATTTTACACTGGCTTTCACAGTGCCGAATTATGCTGGCAGTAAATTCTCATAATGTTTTTGGGTTTTTTTGTGTGGTAAATAATTTAGGGTTTTTACCCCTAAAGCTCTTCAGATATAATCTATAACCTTTATACCATATGTATAACTATATTTCAAAGTAAACTCAGTCTCTGTAATAACAATTACCTTTTATAAATGTAACTCTTCATTTCATTCAGTTACGTCACTGTTAAATTGGAAATTTCATTTCTGTAGTTCTGATACATAAAAATAGTTTACGCTCATGATATTATCTAAGATTCATTTTATTATAATTTGTGGGGATCTTCTTCTAAAGATTAAAATTTTCAATTAACATTTCTTCTGTTTTCTTCTCTCCTTAAAAGAGGCATTTCTGTACATATTCAATTGACTTCTATTTTCTGTATATTCACAGAATGTCAATTTATATATAGATATTTGATAGTAGTTAACTATTCAAGTATTTAATTTAAAATTGATTAGCTTGTTTCTTTGACATATGTATATGCATACCTTCATAACTACTTCATATGTTCTTTGGATTTTTTTTAATATATAATTTGATTAACTGTTACCCTATCACTACTATTTCCAGATTAGGAAATTATCAAGTAGGATTAGACTGAATGTTTATACATATTTTTACATGCATATCATGTACAATAACTTAATATTTTATCTAGTAGGTAGAAATTTGTTCATCATGTAGAAACATAATAATTTCTATTATGTAATTACTGTTCTAACTAGTATAATGCTATATAATTTCTTGAGTTCAGTTCGTAAGAAATTTGTATACTTCTATGCGTGTTCTTGAATATAGAAAATATAGATTATTTTCCTGGAATAAATAATTTTCTTCTTGGAAATAATTAGACAAAATTTAATGTTTTATACTCTGTCACTTTAATCCTAATTTCTTCTTCATTCACCTAGATTCTCATTATAGAAGCAGATTAAAGTTACAAAAATACATAGTCTATGGAATTAACATATATCTTCAGATTTAAACTAATATAAGTTTAGAAATTCTGATTGATATTTCCCTACAGATTTTATTCCTCCAACGATATAGATTTTAGAGGATTATGTCCTCTAATATAATCTGTTAAATATAAGGAATTTTATAATTACACTAGTAAAACTTAATACTTTAAAACTCACTATCACTTTAATCTGTCATAATAAAACCAATAGCAATATTATAAAACTATATATTAGGTGTGTATACCATAGTTATTCTATGACCATTCCACTGAACCTTAGAATTCGTCCATCTCCAGAATTCACCCTCGAGCTGAGATCCTCTCCCAGAACAGACCAACCTCAATCTGTTCTGGAGTAGCTTATTTAAGCTATGCTCTCCCCGAAGTCTGTTTCTAATTCTGCATCCAGAATTTCAAAATGCTTTTATTCCTATTTGCCTAGGCTTCCCTTATTTAGGTACTTTTAAAGTTGCTTTCTGCTTTTCTAGCTTTTTATCTCGTCCCAACTACTTTCCTCATCATTGGGGAATTTAGATTTTCCTCAAAAATCTAAATTAGAAACAATTTTCTTTCAAGGAATTTTGAAAGATTTTGGGGAAAGTCTTAACCTCTTTCCATAACCTCATGGATTAGGCAAGTGATCTCAAAAATCTCATTTGGTCATAGTGCACACATAAACATTTTATTTATTTTCATAAATAAATAATTAACTACATCCACACAATTATTATCCATTGGGGTCCACTCCCCTTTTGAATTAAGTTCAAATTTCTAATTTAAAAAGCATAACAGCTTGGGGTGTTACGTTAAATGTGTTGAAGGACATTTATTACCTTTAATTCACGAAGGGCATCATCCTTAATTCATCTCGTATATTTTTTATTTAATTTAAATATCAATTAATGTATACATTTATAATATTATTTCATACCCTTATAGTATTAGGAACTATGCAATATATATATATAGTTTAGCTCAACGTATATATATATATATATATATATATATATAGTTCTGTACATAGTGAATTTACAATACTATTAAACACATGTAGTGTACATGCAATATTAAATTCTCAACACTTATGATATATATACATATATTTTACACATTTGCACATACCTTTGTGATTTACATAAACTATATATATTTGGTCTAAAGTGCTATCCTAGTTCTCCATATTTTATATCCCATACTTGTAAATAATTTTGAATACCTATATGTCATATGTTATTTAATATATATTTCTCTATGCACCACTCCATATGCTTATTAATATGAATAATCATATTCCTAATATATTCAATTGGTAACAATTATTGGTATTACCCAATTCATATATCACCGTATACTTACCTCCATATTCGGATGACACATCACTTCTTCATAACCTTAAACATATGTATAATATTGGTGATTGGCAACTCTGCTTATGGACTTAGAGATATACTTCGTTAGTATTACATAATGTCTGATTCATTTCTAAGGTTATATAACATCAATGTGCATTAAACTCAACTGTAGGACCATTAAAATCAACTGCGAGACCAACTATATCTCCATTAATTCTTATCGTTTCAATTTTCCCACACATTAAATATTCGCACCTTCCAAACTTGATCATCACATGGGCTTGTTACAATGGAGATAGTTGTAGGATTGATATTTTGTAGCTTCAATGATGTAGATTAATTCGTATTCCCTCCACATCGAATTGACTATGCTAGGGTTTACAGTTTGGTTTCTATCATTTTTCATTTGTGCAAAAGTTACACATATCTCTTTCTTGTACATTTATCAATTCTATGGTTATGAATATGGAAATGTCTTATCTATGAAGTAAAATCCTCATTCGAATTTTAGGAATACTCTACACTTCAAACCTACTAAGTTATTGGTATAGTCTCCCATTATATTTCTTTTCCATCATTCTATGGCTCTGTATTGACATAATCGTTTTTAAATTTCATTTTTTGTATTCTATCCTTGGGTATAATTTTGTCTTCTTTTGCATTGTAAGTTCTGGAATCTTACTATAATTAACCACAAATTTGAGTTTGGTTCTCGAGCGTTTGCTTGTTGCAAAACGAAGGTACTCTTCTGGCTTACATACGCTGTGTCTTAACACATCCCAGTGTTCAGAAATTTGGTAGTGTTTCAACCTTCAAAATTTTGTAACTATTTGTTAACACATTATCTCTTGGTTTTGGGTTTTTTTTTCTTGGAGATTTTTAGTCCATTCATTTAGAAATTCAAATCGAATGGTAGAACATGCTTTCCTCAAATTGATTTGACTTCTCCTCTGAATGACGAGGGATTTTATCCTTATGTTTAGAAGTTTTTGTTAGATGTTAGAATAGATTTTTCCCGAAATCTGTTTAACTCTACACTAAGAAATAATTATTTCCTAGGATTAATGTATGTCCATTGTTACTAGGTTTTGGAATTTAAGATTTTTAATTTATTATCATTAGCACTGTAAACTTGATTCTCGATTAATGCATCGTTTCTCATTTTCATTACTCATATATGAACTGGGTAATTTCCAATTCCCCACTTCTCCACTGTACGAGTCTTTTAAATATCTAAAATCGATTTAGCTAACTGTAAAACATTCTTCCCTCACGGTATATCGTTCTTTAACTTGACTGTATCAAATTTTCATTGCAATCCCTGTAGAATTTTATGAAAACCAATTAACAATTCCATTTCCTTCATACTCAACCGCAATTGCAAATATGATATAAAAATTTTCTATGTATTTATATTCTCGAATCATGGTTGCATTGATAGAAAGGATTCTTGTATCAAATTCTTAATGTATTTCGATATCAAATATAAATACTCTCTTTATAATTTGTCAGATTTAAATTTCTTTCAAGAGGGTATCCTCGGTTTTTCATTGAGGGCTCTAGAGTTTTCTTCCATGTAGATTTGACAGAGATTTATTAATTTTCTTTTGAACCTAAATTAAGAATTTCAATTTAAATGAAATTCCTATCTGCGCATAGTGTGTACAATGTTAATTACATTCTCAAGCCCAAATATAATTAATTCGATTTGTTTACAGGTTTTCTATTTCGTTAAGACATAGGTATGAAATTTTTTCTTTTTAACTTAATTATGACTTCAATTCATGCACGTATCCCCTATTTCTATGGCTATGGTAAGACTCTGCCATTTCTTAGTTTAATATATTTATACTATAATTCTATAAAATATCTATAGTATAACTCATATTTTGATTACTTATAAAATGATAGTATTTTGAGTTGAATTTTATTTTTGTAAATTTCTCAGAATACATTTTTATTTTCATACTCTCATCGTGGAAAAACCTCTTTTCTAGATTTGCATAATTTCCTCAATTTGGTCTCGACACCCTGTACTAGGTTACAATTCCCCTCATAGGTAACTAATTTCTCAGCTTTTGCATTTGAATTAATTACAATATTCTCATTTTTATAGTTCTTTTAAATTTTCTGAACTTAATATTTTATTGTTATCCTGTGCAGGAGGAATTCCAATCTTTTAGGTTCCTTAGACAGGTATAATTTGAAATATTAATTCTTATATAACATGTCTATCTTTTATAATTTATTTTATTCCACTTGGTGTTATTCTAACACAACTCTATATATTTATGTGCAGGTATTTTATATTTCCTTCAATTATAATATAGTTACTTCCAACTACAATGAGAAGAACTGACGACAAATTTCATCTCTTTCAAGGTCAGTCATCCAAGTATATATATTCGATCCATCTATATCCAATGATATTTACCAATTTCAACTCTACATTATGTAGCTGAAATTACTAAATGGATGACATTCATTCAAGATGTAATTAACTATTGTAACTGATATTTTTAACTAAAGTGTACTATGTTTGTATATTCACCTTTATCAGAGGAATTTCTTTTATGTCAGAACTATTATATGAATTTTAAACATATTATTTTCAATAAATATATCTCTCTATATGTATGAATGGACATAGAATAGGAATTATCGAATTTAAATATGAAGTATCTATTTATTTACAGATTTATAATTTCATTATTAAAGTTTCACTTCACCTCTCAATGGTATATATATAATTCCAATATATGTTTACATAACTAAAATATGTTTTATTGAGATCTCTTTGTATTTTCCTTTATGTACAGTTATGATTATAGTTGATATAAATTGTGTTCTCTATATCTGTAATATAATTTATAACATGGACCTAACAATATATTTAGACCCTTCCCTCAGGGTTTAAATATTATGTACGTTGGTCAAAATGTTTATTTCACTCTATGTAACGATACATAATAATTAAATATACATGATATATTTAAAATTATGTTAAATAGATATGACAACTATTCATTTTTGAACACAAGAGACTATACACTTAATTTATAATTCAAGGATTAAATATTTCAATTCTAATTCATAAACATAACCATATATGAATACCCTAAAATTTCATAAAAGATAACATAAATCATAACAAAATTTTTAACAGAATGTGCATACCAAATCCAGTGAAGACTATTTCCCACCAAACCTTGACCTTAATCCATAGCTCCCCCCGAGAAGATACCAATTCTTCCACAGTGTAGACAACCCCTTGTCTAACTGGGAATATCTTATTTAAGCTTTCTTTCCCTCAACATGTTTCCATAACTACGTCTAGTTAATTTTGGATGTTTCTTTCCTTTATCTTAGGAATTACTTTTGTTTTTTCCACAAAAGCTCTCTAAAACTAGCTTTTTCCTCTTTCTAGTTTCATTCTCACCTCTTCTAAGTAACTTTCCACTTTACTGTGGTATTTTTTAGATTCTTATCTCCCATCTAATATTTTAATTTAATTTGATTTTTCTCCAAGGATTTTTGGACAATTTTGGGAAAGTCCTAAGATTTTATTCCATCCTCATGGATTTCAAATCCTAGTCTCCAACATACTCTAGTGTTTGCACAATAATTAAATTTCACATTTATTTAATCCAAAATTAATATGTCCACATATTTTTTTTCCTTTAGGTCCACTTTACCTTTAGGTTTCTTAAATGTCTAAATAAAAACACAAAAATAGCAATTTACATATTCCCCTTCTAAAATAAAACAATGTCTTCGGTGTTGCAAGTATTTCTATTCACTTCTCAAATAGTGATGGATATTTCTCTTTCATCTCATCTTCTCACTCCCAAGTATATTACTCAGCTGTAAAGTTCCCCCATTGCACTTTCACCCAAGTTATTGCTCTATTTCGGAGCTCGATTTCTTCCTGTTCCAGTATATGAAGGGGCTCTGGAAGAAATTCCCTTTTTGTTTCCACTTGTATCACAGTCCAATCAATTACATGAGTAGGGTCATGTATACAGTTTTTTAATAAGGAGACATGAAAAACATTGAGAACCTTAATATGAATAGGTAGAGCCAATCTGTAAGCTACCTCCCCCACTTTTTCTAAAACTTCAAATGGTCCATAGTAGCGTGGTGCTAAGTTAGCACAACTACTAGCATATAATGTAATTTTGCGAGGCTTAATCATCAAATGAAAACGGTCTCCCACTTTGAATTATCTGTGAATTCTTTTCTTGTCTGTGTAACTCTTTTGACGATCTTGAGCCATTTTAATATTTTTCTGAATCTTATTCACAGTTCGTTCCATTTCCTGTAGTGCATCTAGTGCAAGAATCAACATATCCTATAGTTAACTCTAACTGAGTTGAGTGTGGTATTTTCTACCATACAAAGCTTCAAAATGTCTCTTGTTGATAGAATATTGATAACTATTTTTATAAACAAATTTTGCCAGATGCAGAAAATCTCCCCACTTTGTGGGTTTGTCCATCACATACATGCACATCATGTCTTCCAAAATCTGATTGGTTCTTTCAGTCTATCCATCTATTTGAGGATGGTAAGTGGTACTAAAATTCAACTTGGTATTGATTCCTCTAAACATATTTTTCCAAAAGGATGAAGTAAATTTTGCACATCTGTGAAATATAGTCATTTTTGGAATTCCATGTAATTTCAAAATTTCATTCATAAACACATTGGCCCCTTGAGCTATGCAAAAATAGATTACACTGGTAAAAAGTGCGCTACCTTGGTTCAAGTGTCTGCTACCACCATTATAAAGTCACGTTGATACTTAGTTCATGGCAATGCGGTAGTGAAATCTATTGAAACAACTTCCCACTTCCATTCTGTAATAGGGAGAGGATTCAGTAGTCCTGTAGGATGTTGATGTTCTACTTTTACCTGCTGACATTCTAAACACCTTGCCAAATAATCAACTACATTTTTTTTCTTACCAGGAAAAAACATGTTATTCCTTAATGCTGGAATTAGTTTTTGATAACCAGGATGACATGGGTAAGGTATCTTATGGTATTCATCTAAAATTTCCTATTTTAAATATTTCACATTATTAATATACAATCTTTGTTTATAATAAATCAGTCCTTGCTAGTTTATTGTATATCCTACAACTTCAGTTTTGTGTAATTTCCGTTGCAAGTTTACATATTGCTGATATTTCATCAACACTCCATGAATCTGTTCTTCTACATCAAAATTTACACTACTTCCTGCATATGTCAACATTTTATGAGGATTCCTACTTAAGGAATAAAAAATTTTGTTTTCCTTTCCTTTAATGTGTTTGATTTCTATATATAAGTCACTAAGGAAAGCTAACCATAGAGCTTGTCTGGAATTTAGATATGGTTGGGTAAAAAAGTATTTCAATCTTATGTTATCTCTCATTAATATGAACTTCTTTCCCAAAAAATAATGTCTTGACATCTTTAAAGCATGTATAACAAAAACTAGTTATAAATCATACACATCATAATTACGTTCATGGTTCTTCAATCTTCTTATCTCATAAGGTATTACTAAATTTTTTTGCAATAATTCTCCTCCTAGTCCTTCTACACAAGCATTTGTACACACTACAAATTCTTTGTTTGGATCATCAATTTTCAATATGGGGGCAGTAGCTAATTTCCATTTTAGTTGTTCAAAACTAATTTGACACATTGTTGTCCACTCAAATTTTACTCATTTTTTATGTGATGAACTAATAGGATGCGATAATGCATAAAATCCTTCAACTAACATAATTTAGTCTCCAGAAATACCCATGAAAGACCGTATTGTTGGTACATCTATGTGTACAATCCCATTCATGATTTCTTGTACATTATTTGGATCTACTTCTATTCCATCCTTTCGAATCACATGACTGAGATACTAAATTTTATTTGTGTAAAATTCACATTTGCTAAGTTTTTCATATAAATAATGTTCTCTAAGTGTTTGTAGTACTATCCCAAGATTTTCTTGGTTTTATTCTTCATTTTTGGAGTACACTAAAATGTCATCAATGAACACTAATACAAAATTTCCTAGATATTTATGTAGAACACTATTCATTAAACACATGAATGTAGTAGGGGCATTTGTAAGTTCAAAGGGCAGGAACACAAATTCATAGTGTCCATATCTGTTTCATAATGTTGTTTTGTTGATATCTTAATTTTTGATTTTGAGTTGGTGATATCTTGTCCTCAAATCAATTTTAGAGAAGGTACTTGCTCCTCTTACTTGATCAAATAAATCGTCTATCCTTAAAAGAGGATATATGTTCTTAATAGTTAACTTATTTAGCTGTATGTAATCTATACACATTCTTAATGAGCCATCTTTATTTTTGAAAAACAACATAGGTGATCCCGAAGGAGATACACTTAGTCTAATCTACCCTTTGACTAACAATTATTGCAATTGAAGTTTCAATTCTAGTAGTTCAGGAGTACTCATTCTATAGGGTGCCCTCGAAACTGGGGTAGCTCTTGGTACTAATTCAATTGAAAAATCAATGTCCCTTTTAGGTGGTAGATGGGGGATTTCTTATAGAATACATCCTTGAACTCTTGGATCACTCTTAAGTTTTATACAACTTCTTTTTCTGCATGTTGTCCCAATTATTCCACTTGTACAACATAAACTTAAGAACCTTTACTTGCTATTATTTTCAATTTTAATGCATAAAGATGTCTGATAGACACTGTTTTTGGTTTTCCTTTTACTATTACAACTTTTCCTAAATCATCTATACAATGTATTATTTTGTCTAAGCATTTTACTATTGCTTTCTATTTTTCAAGCCAGTCCATTCCTACTAACATATCATAGTATCCTAGAGGAAAAATGCTTAAATGGAGTTCAGTTTCATATCCATTTAAATTTACAACAATTTTTTGAAGTTAATGGGTCACTTTTCTCTTTGTTCCAGTAGCTAACTGCACTAACCATGCTTGCTGAAATTTTTCTGAATTTAGCTTACACTTTTCCACTATCTCTAGACTACCATAACTTAAAATTTTTGTTGATCTATTAAAACAAAAACTTGTTTTTCAAAAATCATACCTTTAATTTCTATCATGGTTGATTGGTGTTCAGTCTATATATCTTCTAAAGTAGCACTGATCCTAGGAATGTTGTGAGCAATGTCGTTTACTATAGTTGCCTCTCGTACTACTTGAATGTTCTTGATTGTTCTTGTATTGTGTGGGTAGTCACGTAGCATGTGAGGTTCTTCACAACCCCATTACTCTAATGGTTCTTTTGCTCTTACCATAATTTCCTTTTTTCTATTTATATCCATTTATTTAGAACTATTATGTGATTGTGTTGGTTGTTTTTTTCCACTTTTGTTAAATTTCTTTCTCTAGTGGTTTTTCCCAATGTTTTTCAGATATATTGGTTTTGATCTTTCTCTCCTCTCCCTTTCTCTTTATTTTTCTAGGTTTTCATCTCATCATTTCTCCCTTTAAACTGTTGATAGCATAACCTTACTTTTTGAACAAATTCATCCATTTTTTTTGGATTATCAAATTCAAAACTCTCTTTGTAGATAATAGGTAAGAATTTCAAAAATATTTGTACTTTATCCTTTTCTTCCCCGATATAAGGCACATAGAGGAGCAAGTTCATAAATTTTTAACAAATTCATCAATTGTGAGTTTTCCTAATTTAATCTCATGAAATTCCTTCGCTTTATCATGATAATACCTCTCATTTAGGTATCTATAGTTGAAATGTTCTTGAAAGTCTTCCTGGGTAACAGTTTTTTCATCCAGCATATATGCCAGTTTTGTCTCTTCCCACCAAAGTGTCGCTTTACCCTGTAGTTGGTAAATTGGTAATATGGCTTTCAAATTACTTATGTATTCATATACCTTGAAGTATTTGACCATGTTCAGGAGCCAAGCTTCCACATCCTCCTCCTTTTCACCATCAAATGTTGGAGGTTTGATTTTGCGAAATTCCCCTTAAAACTCCTTTTACTTTATAGATTTAGATCTAGATTCTTCCCCACTTTGAGACCCTTTTGAGTTGGTTTCAACTTATTTTCTCTTTTTTTGCATGGTCTTCACTTTCATGACTAGACCATGAGGTTAATTCCCTAATCAAACTCTCTTGGTAATTACTGTCCTGAAACAATCATTCATTATTAGTCCTTAGCTGAACCATTTCATGTTGTGTATTCTTTATCATGTCCAAAAACTGAGCATTTTGATCTGGTGGGTCTCCCGCACCGCCTAGATCCACATACAACTCTTCTTCATTATTCATAACAATAGTTGTAACTATTCCTAAACTTTAGTCACTGTACACAAAATTTAATTAGTATACAAAATTTTGATAATAATAATAATTATTTACTTATTTTTCACTGCAGAACATTTTTTTCCTATGTTGGGATACATAGGGCCAGTGTTTTCAACATGGGCTCTGATACCATTTGTAACAACTCCACTTACTCAATTTTTTTCTATTTATAGTACTTCATACTTCTATTCCAACACTTTCATCCTTAAATATAATCACAATAGTATAATCTTACAGATTGTCACTAGTGAAATTTATTTTTGTTCTTATATTGTTCTTCTCCTTAATTTATCAGTAACTTCATTCACACCCCTGAATGTGTCGAAGGAAATTTAGTACCTTTAATTCACCAAGGCATCATCCTTAATTCGTCTTGTACAAGTTTCATTTAATTTTAATATCAATGAATGCATACATTTCTAATATTATTTCATACCATTATAGTATTAGTAATTATAATATATATATATATATATATATATATATATATATATATATATATCATACAATTAAACATAGGTACTCTATATCCAATATCAAATTCTCAACACTTATGATATATATACATATATCTTACACATTTGCAATGACCTTTGTGATTTCCATAAACTATATATGTTTGGTCTAAACTGCTATCCTAATCCTCCATATTTTATATCCCATACTTGTAAATGATTTCAAATACCTATATGTCATTTGTTATGTAGCATATGTTTCCCTATGGAATAGTCCGCATGCATATTAATATGAATAATCATATTTCGAATATATTCAATTCAAAATATTAATTGGTATTACCGAATTCATATATCACCCTATACTTACCTTCATATTCGAATGACATATCCCTTCTTCATAACCTTAAAGGTATGTATAAAATTGGTGATTTACAACTTTGTCTATGGATTTAGATATATCCTTCATTAGTAGTACATAATATATGGTTCATTTCTAAGGTTATATAACATCTATGTGCATTAAATTCAACTTACAGACAATTAAACTCAACAGCTAGAACAACTATATATCCATTAATTTTTATCGTTTTGTTTTTCCCACACATTAAATCTTTGTACCTCCGACACTTGATCATCATTTGGGATTTCTTATGATAGAGACAGTTGTAGGTTTGATCTGTTCTAGTTTCGACAATGTAGATTAATTCACATTCCCTCCAGGTTGAATTGACTATGGTAGGGTTTATGTTTTTGTTTATGTAATTTTTAATTTGTGAAAAAATGTACATAGATCTCTCTCCTGTACATTTATCAATTCTTTGGTTATCAGTATGGAAACATCTCAGCTACAAATTAAAATCCTCATTCAAATTTATAGGGATACTCTACGCTTCAAACTTGTTCAGGTAATTGGTATAGTCTCCCATTGTATTTATTTTCCATCGATCTAAGGCTCTGTATTCACATAATCATTTTTAAATTTCATTTTTGGTATTATATCCCTGGTTCTAATTTTGTTTTCTTCCACATTATATATTCTGGAATCTCACTACAATTAACCATGAATTTTAGTTTGGTTCTTAGGGGTTTTCTTACGACAAAACGAAGGCACTCTTCTACCTTACTTACGTTGTGTCTCAACATATCCCAACATTCGAAAATTTTGTGGGTTTTCAGCCTTTAAAATTTGTAACTATTTTTCAACACATAATCTCTTGGTTATGGGTTTTTCATTCTCAGATATTTTTAGTCCATTTGTTTAGAAATTCAAATTGAATGGTAGAATAGGATTTCCCAAAATCGATTTGACTTCTCCTTTGAATGACAAAGGATTTTCTCCTTATGTTTAGAAATTTTTATTAGATGTTAGAAAAGCTTTTTCCCCAAATCTATTCAGCCCTCCACTAAGAAGTCATTATTTCATAGGATTAATTTAAGCCCATTGTTATTGGGTTTTATAATTTAAGCTTTTTAATTTATTATCATTAACACAATCATCTTGATTCTGGATTAAAGCATTGTTTCTCATTTTCATTACTCATATAGGAATATAGTAATTTCCAATTCCCCACTTCTCCACTATACAATTATTTTGATTAACTAAAATCCATTTTGAATGCTTGTAAAATTTTATAAAAACTAATTGACAATTCTAGTACCTTCGTATTGAAGCCCAACTGTAAATCAAATATCAAAATTTTCTATGTATTTATATTCTCGAATCATGGTTACATTGAAAAAGAGGATTCTTGTATCAAATTCTTAATGTATTTTGATCTCAAATTAAAATACTCATTTTTTAATTTTTAGGATTTTAATTTCTTTCAAGAGGGTATCCTCAGTTTGTCATCAAGTGCTTCAAAGTTTACTTCCATGTTGATTTGACAGAGGTTTATTAATTTTCGTTTGGACCTAGATTAAGAATTTCAATTTAAATGAAATTCCTATCTATGCATAGTCTGTACAATGTTAATTACATTCTCAGCCTCAAATATAATTAATTCAATTTATTTACATCTTTGGTATTGCGTGAAGATAGAGGTATGAAAAATTGTCTTTTTAACTTAATTATGACTTCAATTCATGCACCTATCCCCTATTTCTATGGCTATGGTAAGACTCTACCATTTATTAGTTTAATATGTTTATACTATAATCCTATAAAATATCCAGAGTATAAGTCAAATTTTGATTTCTTATAACAAGATATTATTCTAAGTTGAATTTCATTTTCATAAATTTCTTAGAATCATTTTTTTTATTTTTATCATCTGACCCTGGAAAAACCTCTTTTCCAAATTTGCATAATTTCCTCAATTCTACACCGATACCATGTACTAGGTTATAGTTCTCCTCATAAGTAACTAATTTCTCATTTTTTTACTTCTTTTACATTTTCTTAACTTAATATGTTACTGTTTTCCTGTGCAAGAGGAATTTCAATCCTTTAGGTTCCTTAGACATGTATAATTTGAAATATTAATTCTTATGTAATTTGTCTATGTTTTATAATTTCTTTTATTCTTGGTGTTATTCTAACAGAGCTCTATATATTTATGTGCAAGTATTTTATATTTCCTTTAATTCTAATAAAGTTACTTCCAACTACAATCAGTAGAAATGACGACACATTTCGTCTCTTTCCACATCGGTAATCCAAGTATATAGATTCCAACCATCTATATCCAATGATATTTACGAATTTAAACTCTACATTCTATAACTGAAATTATTAAATGGATGACTTTCATTGAAGATGTAATTAACTATTGTAACTAATATTTTTAATTTAAGTGTACTATGTTTTTATATTCACCTCTGTAAGAAGAACTTCTTTTATGTTAGAACTATTATATAAAATTTAAACATATTATTTTCACTATATATCTATCTCTATATGTATAAATGGGCATAGAGTAGGAATTATGGAATTTAAATCTGAAGTATCTATTTATTTTACAGATTTATAATTTCATTATCAAATTTGTATTTCACCTCTCAACTGTATATACATAATTCCAACATATGTTTACATAACTAAACTATGTTTTATTCAAATCTCTCTTTAATTTACTTTATGTACAGTTATGAGTATAGTTTATCTAGATTATGTTCCCTATAACTGTAATAAAATTTATAACAGGGACCTAACAATAGATTTAGACCCTTCCCTTAGGGTTTAGAGATTTTGTATGTTGGTAAAAAAAATTATTTTAGTTTATGTAACCATATAGAATAATTAACTATACCTTCTATAGTTCAAATTGTGTTAAATACATATGACAACTATTAATTTTTGAACACAACATACTATACACCTAATTTATAATTCAAGGATTAAATATTTGAATTCTAACTAATAAACATAACCGTATCTGAATACCTCAAAATCTCATAAAATATAACAGAAATCATAATACAAATTTTAAGAGAGTGTGCACACCGAATCTAGTAAAGACTATTTTCCACCCAACCTTGACCTTAATCTACAGATCCCCCTGATTAGAGATTAGTTCTTCCACTGTGTAGACATCCCCTTATCTAACTAGGAATAGCTTATTTAAGCTTTCTTTCCCTCATCATGTTTCGATAACTGTGTTTAGCTAATTTGGGATGTTGTTTTCCCTTAGCCTAGGCTTTAATTTTGTTTTTTCCACAAAATCTCTTTAAAAATAGCTTTATCCTCTTTCTAGTTTTATTCTCACCTCCTCTTAGTAAATTTCCACTTTAATAAGGTATTTATTCGACTCTTATCTCCCATCTAATTTTTTTATTTTTTTTCTCCAAGGATTTTTTGAGAGTTTTGGGAAAGCCTTAGGATTTTATTCCATCCTCATGGACTTGAAATCCTCATCTCCAATTTACTATCGTATTTGTACAATAACTAAATTTAAAATTTATTTAATTAAAAACTAATATGTCCACATGTAGTTTTCCTTTAGGCCCAATTAACCTTTATGATTCTTAATTGTCTAAATAAAAGGAGAAAAAAAGGGATATTACACCTTAAAAATTCTTTCAATAGTGTGTCAGGGAAGCCTCCATGGGGTGAGGGATTGCAATTCTTATTGCTTTAGGTCAAAATTACTCCCCAAAAAATTACATCAAGTCTCTTGGTAAATTACCACTTTAATATTCAAACATTTCGTTACATAACTCCCTATAGTTACACAACTACCTAAACGATAAACCTAGATTTACTGAGATAATTATATTATTATCATTAATTGTTGTCATTATTTAACAGGGAAAGGGAATTTCGTTCCATGTGGTGTATATTATCAACATATTGGAAATTATACACCCATTATATTATTTTGCACACTCATTCCAACACTATAGGAATACTCTACACTGTGAACACTTCACTACGCATTCATTCACGTAGACGGCCTCATGCTTTGAATTAAATCTTGATTACATATGATATTGCAGTAATGTGGGCATGCTTACCCTCTTCTCCAAAGCTTTATAATACTTATCCACTATTCCATTACTTTAATTCTTTATGAAAGTTCAAGAAAACACTTTCGTTTATGAATTCCACCACATGCCACAAATATGAAACTTCACAGCATAATTTGATATGATTGCTCTCATCTCGTCATACAATATGATAGAGAAAATAATTATTTGGATGGAATTGGAAAATCGCTCTTTAATCAACATCAAATTTAAACAAAACATCACACAGACTTGCAACTCGGTCTTCTATTTGGGCACCTAAGGTCTACAATATCATAGTATTGAAATTGTGATATAGGAAACTACACATAGGCTACCAATGCCTTTCCTGAAGGAAAAAAAACTTTGGTGATACATAAGTATATTTAATTCCTAACTTTGGCACGAGAATAAGAAATGTATTTAATAAGTTATTTAAATTTTTCCTCTTCGGTTTCAAATAATTCTCTACCTATTCTCACTCTGAATAAATAAAATACCATTATTTTCAATATCCATGTCTCCACCAAAATTATTATCATCTTGAAAACCATACCATGAAACATAGTGCATTCTTCACATTCCCCCCCACCCCCAATTTGTTTTCAACTGGTACATTGTTTGATGCAAGTGCATATGTGGAGCACAAATTTTGATGGATACTAGATCAAAGCTTACCAAAATGATGGGATAATGTTGTGAAACCAACTCCAAAAATAGAAGAAAAGAGATATCAACGCCTTAGAAATAAGCCACTTCGAGGGGGCAACCTTTAATACATTACATAAATGAACAATTCTTAGATGATTCAAATTACAAAAACTCCTTTATATATATAGGAGTCCATGGGGCCACAATGTAATCCAGCCGACCTAAAAATAATAATTTAAGGGCACAATAATAAAAATATGGGGGTTACAGGGGTACAATAATAACAATAAGGGGGTTACACTCACAATAATAAGGGACTATACTAGTAATATAGGGACCTAACATGCCCCTCTCCTTCAAAAAAGTGTTTTCCTCAACGCTTGAGTAGCTTTGGGTGCTTCTGTATAAAATTCTCATCCTCCCATGTAGAATCTTTTGTGCATATGTTCTTCCACTTGATGAGATACTCTAAAATTGATCGATTTCATAGCTGTTGAGTTCCTATTTCTGTGACCGCTTTAGGTTCCAATATGATTTTTCCCTCCTCATAAAGTTCTAGAAATATTTTTTGAATTAGAAGATTTTCACCTATAACCTTCTTTAAGCATGAGACATGGAAAACTGGATGCACTCGTGAAGAAGTAGGAAGCTCTAATTTGTATGCTATAGTACCAATATTTTTCAACACCTTGTAAGGACCATAGTACTTTAGCGATAATTTATTTTCATTCTTAGCTTGCTTGAGGGACATTTGTTTGTATGGTTATAGACATAGAAATACCCAATCTCCTACATCAAAACTTCTCTCGTTGCGATGTTGATCTTCCTGTTGTTTCATTCGATTTTGTGCCAAATTCAGGTTATCCTTTAAGAGTTGGAGAACTTCTTGTTGATGCTCGATGTGATCTTCCACTGCTTGAACCTTTGAATTTTCTCTTAAAGATGATGTGATGGATGGTGGATGATATCCATAAAGTGCCATAAATGGCATCATTTTTGCTGCAGTATGGAAGTGTTATACCACCATTCTGTGAGAGGTAACCACTTGACCCATTGTGTTTTTTTTCCAGATACAAAAAAACAAAGATACATTTCCAAACATTTATTTACTATCTCAGTTTTACCATTGGATTTATGATGATAATATGAGCTATGAGCTAATTGATTACACAAACAATAAAATAACTCCGTCCAAAAATTTCCAGTAAAAATGGGATCTTTGTCGCTCACAATAACCCTTGGGTTTCCATGTAGCTTTTGAATTCTGTCCATAAATGTAGTAGCAACCTTACTTTCTTTAAATGGATGAGATAATGAACAAAAGTGTGCATACTTAGTAAGTCTATCAACTACCACGATAATGACACTCTTTCCTTCGGACTTTGGTAAAACTGTGATAAAATCCATTGAAATCTCCTCCCAATGTTGACTTGGAATGGATAAAGTTTGTAGAATATCAGGTTTAAGTCCATCCCAAAAAAAAATCTTTCTTGACCCTGTGGTAAGTTTTTAAAAATCCTGAGTGTCCTCCTAAAGGATATGTGTGTAATTACAAAAGAATATTTTATTTTAGTTGGGAGTTCTTACAAAGATATAAGTGATCTTTGTACCATAAGGAATCATTTTTCCAACTAAATGTATCAGATGTACTAGGATCTTGCTGCAACTTTTGAATGAGTGTCCACACTTATTCGTCCTTCTTCCATTCATCTCTTTCTTCGGTTATCCAATCTAGTTGGATAATAGAAATGGCACAAATCAATGCTTCCACCTCTTCATTATTTTCCAGAGTGCATCTGGAACAACATTTAGATTCCATTTTTTGTATATTATCTCAAAGTCATAACCCAGCATCATTGTGACCCATTTTTGTTTCTCTTCTAAAGATAGTCTTTGTTCCAAAAAGTGTTCAAGACTATCATGATCAGTTTTTACCTTGAAGTGTCTTCCCATTCAGTTTTTACCTTGAAGTGTCTTCCCATTAGGTAAGTTCGCCATTTATTTAGTGCATTCAGTATTGCTAACATTTCCTTCTCATAAATAGGTTTTTGTAAATTATTTCCTTTAATTGGATGACTTTCAAAAGCAATGGGTCTTTCTTCTTGCATTAAAACAACACCAATTCCATTTTGTAAGGCATCACATTACACAATAAAAGTTTCTGTGAAGTCTAGCATAGCTAAGATAGGTGCTAGGCACATTGCCTCTTTAAGATGTTCAAAGCCCTTAGTTGGTTTAGGGGTCCATGAAAATGCATCTTTATTCAATAATGTTGTTAGAGGTGCTACTATTCTCCCATAATTCTTAAAAAACTTGCGATAATACCCTGTTAACCCAAGAAATCCTCACAACTTCTTTATCATTATGGGGAATTTCCATTCATTAATGGCTTTAATTTTGTTAGGTTCTACATTAACACCCTCGTGAGATAAAATATGACATAAATATTACACCTCTTGTACTCCAAAGAAACATTTGGATATTTTTTCATATAATTCTTTCTCCTACAATAGTTTGAGCACCCTATCAACATGTTGAACATGATTCTTCCAAGACCTACTGTAGATTAGTATATCATCAAAAAATACTAGCACAAATTTTCTAAGGAAGGGTTTGAAAATGGAACTCATCAACGCTTGAAATGTACATGGTGCATTGGTAAGTCCAAAAGGCATGACCAAAAATTCATAATGACCCTCATGAGTTTGAGATGTTGTTTTTGGAATATCTTCATTCTTCATTGTAATTTGATGATATCCTGAACGAAGATCCAACTTGGTAAAATAAATTTCTCCATGTAATTCATCCAATAATTCATAAATCACACAAATGGTAAATTTATCTCTAATGGTGAGCTTATTGAGCTCCCTATATTCCAGACACATGTGCCATGATCCATATTTCTTGTGTACCAATACTGCAGGAGCATTGAATGAACTTTGACTAGGTTGAATTATACCTGCCTCTAACATTTCTGCAATCATACGTTCAATTTCTCTCTTTTGGACATAAGGATATATATAAGGCCTAATGTTTGGAGGAACACTTCCTGGAATCAAATGAATAGCATGATCATGATCACAAATAGGTGGGAGTATTTTGGGAGTTTCAAACACCTTGGAATGATTGTCCAGTACTTTTTGGAGATCTGTAAAAATAGATGATTTTGATGTTGGAACTTCTAGTGAGAATAATTGTGAAATTACACCTCCTTGTTCTTTATTTAGAAGCTTTGTCATAACATTAAAGATTATTATCTTTCATGGCTTCCCTGTGATACCACATAATTCAACTTCCTTTCATTCTGAAAAAATTTTCAAGAAAAGTTCTTGAAAATTAAAAGCTATCGTCCCCAAAGATTGTAACCATTGTACTCCTAGTACAACATCAAAACCTCCCATAGGAATGGAAAGGATTGGAATATTCAATACATATTCCCCCATGGTTAGCTTGATATTATGGCATTTTCTAGAGAAATGTATAGTTCCTTAATTTGCAACCATCACTTGACATTTTGGTGCTGGGTATAGGAAATAATTCAATTCCTTGGCTACCTTACAATGAATAAAATTATGGGTACTACCTGAATCAATCAACAATATTACCTTTTTCTTCTTGATATGTCCTTCTATATTGAGAGTTTGAGTGGTAATTCATGCCAATGCATTACACAATATGGTCGGATTCATTTCTTCCTCTTCTACGGTTGGTTCTTGGTGTATATCCTCTTCTTATTCATTTTCTTCCTCTTCACAATCTATGTAAAATAATTTCTTCTCAGTTGTCTTTTTTCTTCCAATTTTTGTGGTGTCAAACTTGTAGGTTGTGGAAATCTAGGCATAGCAACACTTCCTTCTTTATAGAAGTGAGTGGTAGGATTCCTTGTCACCATATTTTTACATTCAATTTTTCTTGCCAAACTCAATGCCTTCTCCAATGAATCAGGTTCCAAAACGTGAACTTCACGTTGAATGTTATCCTCTAAAGTACCTATGAAGAGATCAATCATGTGTTCGTCTGGAATATCAGTTACCCTTATATTCAATTTTTGGAAGTCCTCAATGTTCTCCCCCACTAAACCCTTTTGTTTGAGATTTATCAATTGGCTAAAGAAGGTGTTGCTCTTTGTATCCTCATAATGTGCTATCATTTCCTCCATAAAAATTGACCAGGTGATAATTTTTTTACGAGAGCAAAGCCATTGATACTATACAAATGTATTTTGTTCTAAATGTAAAGTTGCAATACGTACCTTTTGTCCGTTTTGCACATTATGGAGATGAAAATATTGCTCCATCTGTAGTATCCATGTTACAGGATCCTTTCCATAAAAATTCCTCATATCCATTTTTGGAATATGGTGGTTCTTCTCGACAACATTAGAGTTTATGAAATCACAATTAACATTTATTTTGTTCTCGTCATGAGTTTCCTCTACTATATTTTCACCATTAGGAAACATTTATTGTATCAACTTAGTCAAACCTTCCATGTCTTCTTTTAGATCATTCTTCATTTTTTCCATTTTTTCATCGATCTTAGATTCCATTTCATCCATCTTAGATTCCATGCGAGCTTCCATGCCATCTATCTTAGATTCCACGCCTTTCTTCAAACCATCCATCTTAGTTTGCACACCTTTCTTCAAAACTTCCATGTCATGTTTGTTGCTCATTGCGAGAGCGAAATTTGTTGCACTTGCTCTTGTAATTTTGATAGGGCATGTTGCCATTGTTCATCTTCATGAGTCATAGTAGAGCCTTCTAAAGGCTTAATGGTTGTTGAATTCTTTTTAGGGGGAATTTTATAAACCAATATTGATATATATTCTACAATATGCCCTTGGAATCAATTCAACTTGATTCTTCAAACAAGACTTATGCTATTCAGAAAAAAAATACACACCTTTTACTTTTGCAAAGCTCTATATTGAAATTGAATTATCTATATAATTGAAGATCCTCAATATCTAAAATTTAGCCCTGTAGTAGTCCTCTGAAGCTTATTTCAAATGCACAGGTCTGACTTGATTTGGATTCTTCAAGGAAAAGCTATGTCCAATGTCCCAAAATGACCTAATTATGGACTGGCTCAGTAGAGTGAACTTGTATGACTTTCCACGTGTCCTTATTTTCTCCTTTTGTTTTAAAATTTATAGACAGAAAAATACAGTCCCTGTACTTCCTGCCACTTTTTATAGAATTCCAATTCAATTCTCAGATGGAGAGTTTTGAAGATATTCCCACGATCACCTCGTTGAGATGAAATTAGGGAGCCATAAAAAGACCTTCATTGAGATGATGTTCATCAGGCTCTTAGCTTCACGCTCTAACAATTTCAGCTTCTGAAGCTTCGTAGAAATAAAATTATAGTGAAAATTCCGCAATAACATGTTTAAGTAAAATTCAGGAGCTTGCAAAAAGCCCTACCTTCCACAAATCATATCTCCAAAAATATTACGAATGAAGCTCTGAAATTTTGTGACAGTGTTCCTCAGGATTTCAGCTTCACATTCTAAAAATTTCAGCTTCTGAACCTTTGTAGAAAACAAGTTATAATGAAAATGCCACGATGACCTATTTGGAGCAGCAAAACCTTAGAATCCAAAGCTCTGATACCAAATGTTGTGAAACCAGCTCCAAAAATAGAAGAAAAGAGATATCAACGCCTTATAAATAAGCCACTTCGAAGGGGCAACCTCCAATACATTACATAAATGAACAATTCTTGGATGATTCAAATTACAAAACCTCCTTTCTATATATAGGAGTCCATGGGGCCACAATGTAATCCTAGTGGGGCCACAATGTAATCCTTGGAAACCTAACAATAATAATTTAAGGACACAATAATAACAATATGGGGGTTACAGGGGTACAATAATAACAATAAGGGGGTTACACTAACAACAATAAGGGACTATACTAGTAATATAGCGACCTAACAGATAATCACATGATGATGTCGAGAGAGATTTTAAATGTTTTGTAGATATTTTCATTAAGATGTGATTTTTTTTTTTCAGAATAATTTAGAGGAAATATTTCCTAACGTAAATGTAATTTCAGTTTCCGTTATTTTGGGAGAAGAGGAAACAAACCATCACTTGTGACTCTTGGTTATCAATGTTAGATTTCTTTATAAAAAAAAGTGTGTTTGAGAATAAGAATGTCTGATATCAAAGGATAATTGTAGTGGAAGAAGAGAGGGGGAGCTCGAGTGCTAGGATAAGAGGTAGAGGATGACTATCTTGGTTGGACATGCCCACATTATAAATCTAGTGAGTTTAATATATGTCACAGTTTGTTTAAATTCCTTTGTGGTTGTGTACTTATCTATTGATATATGATTAATATGTTTTTGGTATGTGGATAAATCGATTTCTATCTAAAAATTTGTCTTTGGTCATTTATTCCTCTGTATTTTTGCTTTTAGAAATTTTTTCATGGTAATAATTTGAATGTGTCATGTCAGTATGCCTTTGTATCAAAACAATTCTTTTCTTTAAAATTAATGTGGATTTGAAAATATATTTACCTGTGTGTATGGGTTAGAGATCGTGTGATGAAGTGTGGGTTCCATCAATTCCTGCTTATGGACTGTGGGTAAATGTGGGTTGATTATTGTGTATTTATTATCCTTGAAAGTGTGTTCTTACTCCATCGAGTTATATTAAGAACCCGCATATTCAAGCCATAAATCATTTTGATTTGTTGGAATACTTCAAAATCTGTGAAGGAGTGCATGTTATTTTTGGTGGGCGAGTATGTGGTGATTGAGCATTATTAAAGTGAAATAGAGAGCATATTTTTGGATGTAGTCATGCCTTTTTGGCTGGAATGAAATGTATTTGTTTGGTTATGTATTCCCCTAAGGCTAGGAACAATGCTCTTGAGAATGAAGTAAATATTCCTATAGCCTATAGTTTTTCTCGCATTGTTTCTTGAGTAGTTGTAGCTGTATAATTCTTGCATATTGTACTAAAAATAGAGCACCATGTTGTGTGAACATTGTAAAACCCATTTGTGGCTAATTTTGATCGGAAAATGTTTTATCTTTGCAATATCGGTGAAGAAGGACATAATAAATTGATGGTTGATTTAAGGAAAAACTTGAGGCCATGAAGATGTGATTGGTTAGTATAATGGAACAAGGGAGAGGTGTTTATGGTTTCCCAATGTTAGTGTATTAATGTTTACTTATCAAAAATACTCTTTTCATGTTTACTTTGCAGTGCTCCTAGGTCAAAATTTCATGTTTCAAGTCAAATTTCAAATAAAATTTTGTTCACTGAATGTTTCTAGGTGTAAAATTATACTTCTTTCACTCCATTTATGGTCATCATCATTTTATGTTTCATTTCATCCATTATCATCTAGGTTCTGAATTCATTGACCACGCCTTCATCTAGGTCAAAGCCTAGGTCTCATTTGCTTCACCACCATAAGAGTCAATTATGTCATGAAAGAAGGCGAACTAAACCTCATTTTCACCATATAATTCATTTACATAGGGATTTAGTAAACATAGTGAAATAACTAAAGGCACTTTTTCTTTCCTCAAATAAAGTGTGTTTCTTGAATAAATGTTTTCAAAAAATAAATTTCGTCAAAAGAGCTTTTGATTTCACTAGAAGACAAAAAAGCACTTTTTTTTATTGTTATAAAAGAAAAATAGGCTTCTTCATTCATTTTATCATTTTTTTTCAATAGAGCTCCTCTCTTCTTACAATAATACTCCATAGCTATGAAGGGTTGAATAAAAACAAGCAAATTTGTACCTAAATTTCTCTCTTATGCTTCTAGAGGTATTGCACTATGCTTCTGAGGTGTTGCATTATGCTTCTGGCATGTGCTACACTTTTGGTGTTTGAGATCCAAATTAGTCATCCAAAATTCAAAAAAACTGCACAGATATTCATACACCTAAAAGTAAGTTTACACCCTCCATATCTCTCTTATGTAAAATTTTGTCAACAAATAAGTGGTTTCCTTCATTAGGTTATTACCACTACGTTTTTGTTATTTTCCATATTTTTTTTACTTTAGCAGATAAATGTTGGAAATATGATGCAGAGTGTTGTCCTTGATGGCAACCCACTGAATGAAGATGAATACATGAGATTGTTGGCATGTGTTGTCCTTGATAGAAATACACCTGATGAAGTTGTTCTTGACTTGATGGACTTGGTAAATGATGTAAATCTGATATGAAATGATATTTGATAGCAATATGATGCTGAGTGTTGTCCTTGAAAGGCAACCCACTTGATAAAGATGATGGCAACTTACTTGATGAAGTTGTGCTTGCTAGAATATGTTCTTGATGAAGAAAATATGATGTATCTACGGTGTGCAATGAAGAAAGGAATTCAGAATGTGCTCAAAGTATGATGAAAAAATTATGTCTCTATGAATACGCGGATATGTCTAAAAAGAACGTGATAAGTCGCGTATGGGAAAAAGCGCTCAAAAAGTGCAAATCCAGGGGCCCGTGGTATTGAAGGCTCATGGTATTGATGACTCGTTGTATTGAAGACTCATGGTATTGAAGACTCGTGGTATTGAAGGCTCATGGTATTGATGACTCGTGGTATTGAAGACTCATGGTATTGAAGACTCATGGTATTGAAGGCTCATGGTATTGGTTTGACTCGTGGTATTGAAGGCTCATGGTATTGGTTTGGCTCGTGGTATTGAATGCTCATGGTATTGTTTTGGCCCATGGTATTGAAAAAGATAAACCTATATAAGGAGAAGAAATTCATTGTGCAAATCACAAGTGTGGGTGCAAGATGTCTGAGCTTGAATGAATAATTCTCTTTGAAGTAGATCTGAATGGAAAGGGTTACACTTGAAGATAAATATGAATGTATGATGCACCAATGATGAAGAAGGGGATCTAGATCTGAAATGCATTTGTATTTGCTAGATCTGATTATGGAAGGCTTAGATCTGTGATGAGGCGAACATCTGTCTGAAGTGAAAGGGTATGAAATATCTGATCTGTTCTGCTGTGTTTCTGCTATCTGATCTGTGTTGATAAGTATCTGTTGGTGATGTATGTTTGTGCTAAAAAGTATGGAAAGGGTCCAGTCTGAAAATATGATGAAATGTGGCCTGCAAGTGTTGTTCTATTGAAGTTGTTGGATCCAGTGTGAAAATTGATGAAACGTGGTCCGAAGAGGTGCTGAGGGTTGTAGCCTTCAGTCAGGGGGTTGTAGCTCCCTTCCAGGTGAGGCTGGTAAACGAGAGCAGGGGGTCGTAGCTCCCTTCCAGGAGAGGCTGGTAAACGAGTCAGGGGTTTGGAGCTCCCTTCCAGGAGAGGCTGGTAAACGAGCGCAGGTGGGTGCCTGCGTGCTGGTCAAGTCTGCGCCAGCACATATGTTGTAAGATGTTTTCTCTATAAATAAAATATTGAAGGCTGAGCAACTGCAGCGGTGGTTTTCTCCCGATTTGGGTTTCCACCTAAAAATCCTGGTGTTCATGTGTGATGCTGTGTGTGATAGTTTATTCTGTTCTTATTGCACCTGTTTACTGTTTATTGAGCATCTGATGAATGAATGATGGAATAATATAAGTAAAGATTTAATGACAGATCTAGATCTCTGTGTATACGCTAGTTTCATAAAGGGGATACGCGTATATACGCTAGTTTACTGAAGGAAAGTAGCGTATGGGTTTTAAGGAATGAAAAAGTGAAAAGTTTTGAGTATGCAGTAAATACTGATTCACCCCCCCCTCTCAGTATTTTTCCCAACAATTGGTATCAGAGCAGGTCCTTGTGCAGAAGCTTGATCGCTTAAAGGAGATCCGTCGTAATGGGAAGTCAAGAAGGAGTAATGTCTATAAAGCCACCTCTATTCAATGGAAGCAATCTGATATTCTGGAAGGTACGTACAAAAGCATATCTGCAAAGTCTTGGTGCAGATGTATGGGCAATCGTGGAAGAAGGTTATCAATACCCTGCAAGTATTCCTACTGATGCAGCTGAAAGAAAGAAGTATGAAATCAATGCCAAAGCAGTGAATGTCTTATTGGGAAGCATGTCTGAATCAGAATTTGCTAAAGTGATGCAGCTACATTCAGCAAAAGAAATATGGGACAAGATCATTCTAAGCTATGAAGGAGACACAAAGGTAAAAAGTGCAAAACTCCAAACTCTTAGAATTGAATATGAAAATTTGAAGATGCATAGTGATGAGAGTATTGCTCAATTCTTCTTACGTCTGGATGATATTGTAAATCGAATGAGAAATTTGGGTGAAACCATAACTGATACTACTCTAGTGGAAAAAGTATTAAGATCTTTGACTTCAAGATTTGACTCTAAAGTTTCAGCTATTGAAGAAAGGCAAGATCTGCAAATGCTCACTATTGTTCAATTACATGGTATTCTGACTGCTTTTGAAATGAGACAAGGAGGTCCTTCTCAAATAAGAGAAGCTGCTTTTAAGGCATCTACAAAAGGGAAGGAAAAGGAAGTTGTCAAAGATTCCAGCTATATATCCGATGAAGAAGAAGCAAATTTCGTGAGAAAGCTCCAACTAGGTACTGGAAGATTCAAAGGTAAGCTTCCCTTCAAATGTTTTGAGTGTGGAAAAGTTGGTCATTATGCTGCTAAATGTCCTTATAGAGAAAATCATGGTAAAGGGAAACAATTTGAAAAGAGAAAGAGTTATTATGCAAAAGAAGATGATGATGAAGTGTCCAGTGAAGATGAAGAAGATTCTGACCAAGATCTGAAGGTGCTCATGGCAAAGAAGAAAAAGAAGAAGCCTACTCAAAACAAGGAGATACCTCAGAAATCATGTATAGCAAAAATTGAAGAAGATGAAACAGATTCTGACGAAGCTCTACAAGTGCTCATGGCAAAGAGGAAAAAGAAGAAGGCTACTGAAAAGGAGAGATCTCAGAAAACATGTGAAGCAGAAAATGAAGAAGATGAAACAGATATTGATTGTTGTTCTTGTGATGCACTTTCCTGTACATGCAATGGTGAAAATAGTCAAAGTAAAGTTTTGGATCTAAAGGAAGCTATCAAGAAAATTGAAGATCAACAAATATCATTTAATAAAAGTGAAGCTATCTACAAAGAGATGATCTCTCAAATGAAATATCAAATAGAAATGCTGAATGAACAGGTGGACAAGTATCAAAGGTTTCATACTTATGCATCCAATCGAATTAAAGAACTAGAAGCAGAAATCAATGATCTAAATGCAGATCTTGAAAAATCAAGCAAGAAGAATGAAGGACTTGAAGCTGCAATCATCTTTCTACAAACAGATCTTGAAGCATCAAATAAGAAGAATGAAGAACCTCTGTCATTTGAAAAGGAAGGCCTTGAAGCAGAAATCACCTCTCTCAAAGAAGATCTGGAAAAATCAAATAAGAAGAATAAAGAGCTAGAACAAACATGTGAAGAAAATGAAAACTGGTTGAAAGAAGAGATCCTAAATCTGAAGGATCAAGTAGAAGATGGAAGAAGGAAAGAAGAAAGCATGACAAAGCAATGTCAAGCCTTGGAGGTTGAGGTAAACATTCTCAAAGGTAAATTAGAAGAAAAGGTTAAAATTTTGAGGTTTCAAGATAGTACTAATATCTTGGACAATATTCTAAGTAATCAAAGGTCTCCTGCTATCAAACTTGGTCTTGGTTTCCATGAAACTGTTAAAGGAGAATCTAGCTCACAAGGAAGTGCCAAAAATTCAGAAGATGTCAATGCAAAACTTGATGTGTTGAAAGAAACAAAAGATCAACCAACAATCATGAATTCTCAAAGGAATTCATTCAAGAACGTTGAATGTTTTAACAGACCAGGGTATTGCATAATTGGTGTAATAACACCTACAAAACAAAACAGTTCTACTCAAAGCAGTACTCTAGTCAAGATTGTTTGTCATGTAACAAGTATGGACATAAAGCAGCTGATTGTAAAAGGAGGAAGAATAGAAATACTCATTATGATTCTTATGTTTATTTCTCTGGCCACATGAGATGTTATGTTTGTAACAAGTATGGACATGTAGAAAAAGAATGCAGGATGAACAGATCTGGGAAAGTGGACAACTTTCAGCACACAGTTGGAAAGCTCAAGCAAATTTGGAAAAAGAAGGAGGACCGATCAGAAACGTAGGGAATTCTGACCCTACTGCAGTCATCCGCTTCTGAAGCTTACTTCTCTGATTGACTGCAGGAACGATGTGAGATACATTATGAGATCTAGTAATGTATCATCACAGGTGGAGCAATGCATGATGTCTCTCATGGTTGATTTGATTATTCTGGCGATATGTATTTCTAACAGAGCATCTGGTGTGGAAAAAGACAGGAACAGAAGGTAAATTTTCGTGAGATGAAGGTAAATTTTCTATATTTCACTTTTCTATACAATTTTCGCTTATGAAATAAAGTCGCCGATATTATCGCCGAAGTTCCAACACATGTCAAGGTGGATTGATGAGGTAGAGAATTTATCTCGAGCAGATGAAGATCTAGAGCAGAGGTCCAGGGATGATCATCTGATCATGGATGATTGCAATCGGCAATGGTTCTCAAGTTATGTTCGATAATGAAATGATACATGGGTTCTTGTGTTGAAGATTATGGATGAAGCCTGGTTGCTTTATGATGAAGAGCATTCGTTGCTAAGATGAAAGTCTTAGTATTCAGAGATAAGGACAGATCATGCAGAGATGGTTGCTGATGACTTACTGATAAAGGTATTCAGGATTGCACAAGTTAAGCAAGAGCACTGGTTTAGAGGGAGTACTAATGATTGCATTGTTGGCAATATGACTGCATATTCTTTGGTTATTGTGATACTCATGCTCAAAATGATGATGACTTGGTACATGGTTTATTATGATGAATTTTTGAGCCCGGGTTGCTGATAAGTATCTTTTGTGCTCACACATGGGTGAGTTGGATGTCGGTTGATTCAGAAATAAGAAGAGATCATGCAGAGTATGTTACTATGGTTGAGAGATCCTTTGTCTACATATGGTACTTCATGTTAGATCTTGAAGATCTTGATGATGTTGGACCACATGGATGATTACTTGTGAAGATGTTGGAAAGATTGTATTGAAGTTGCAAAGAATCTGAAGACTTGGTCGCTATTATGCTACCACCATTGGATGACGCTTGAAGACACAACTACATTGTTCTATCCATCTGTAGTCCAGGGAACCAGTCTAATATCTCAGAATGAAGCTGAACACTGTCTTTTCCTCACAAAGGATCAGATTTGGTCAAAATATAGAAGATGGCATTGGATACGTAGGTTTCATGAAACACAGTCACGTATATACGCAAGTTCATGCATAGAAAACCGCGTATGTCTGATTGCTGACAATTTTGGTTGGAGTCAGCTTTCTTCAGCACAGCTGCAGTGCTGTTTGGTATCTCTGATACTGTTTGGTATCTCTGGTGGTGTTCCAGTTCTCATAATTCTGTTTCTAATGTTTTGATGAAGATGCCTTGATGATTTGTTGGTGGAAGTTTTCAGGATGCACAAACTAAGGGGGAGCCTTAGTGTTTTGGAAAGATTGCTTGGTTGCACAGATTCAGGGGGAGCATTAGCTTTGCTGACTATAATGCAGTGTTGGCATTATGATGGTTCTGAAATATGTTCTCTCTCTTGAGGACTTTCTGGTGTTGGTCATAAATGGTCATATTTTTATTTTGATGAAAAGGTCTTATTGAGACCCATGATGTAAAATTGTAATATTCAGTCATGTAAGGACTTGTCAAATTTTGTAAACCCACTTGGTTGGGTAGCTGAGTCAAATGTGTAAACCCACTTGGTTGGGTACTTGAGTCTCATATGTAAATCCACTTGGTTGGATAATTGATGTAAGTATGAGTATTTGGTGATAGGAAGTTCATAGGGTCATGTACTTCATTGAAAAATATGTTTTAAGATTCAGCATGAACTCAGGGGGAGCTTGGCCACTTCAGCACATGTCAGATCTGCAGAATGTTTCTTCCACATGAGGAGAAAAGGGGGAGAGTGTTGGTTTTGATCCGCCCTTTGCCCTTGATGTCAAAGGGGGAGAGTGACATGGTGTTTGAATGAAGAGAAGTTAAAGATGTCAAATATTTGGGAGAGTGACATATTTGGGGAGAGTGACATGGTACCTATCTATTGTGGTAACCAAACACCATCGTGGTTGCCATCAAGTCCAAAGGGGGAGATTGTTGGAAATATGATGCAGAGTGTTGTCCTTGATGGCAACCCACTGAATGAAGATGAATACATGAGATTGTTGGCATGTGTTGTCCTTGATAGAAATACACCTGATGAAGTTGTTCTTGACTTGATGGACTTGGTAAATGATGTAAATCTGATATGAAATGATGTTTGATAGCAATATGATGCTGAGTGTTGTCCTTGAAAGGAAACCCACTTGATAAAGATGATGGCAACTTACTTGATGAAGTTGTGCTTGCTAGAATACGTTCTTGATGAAGAAAATATGATGTATCTACAGTGTGCAATGAAGAAAGGAATTCAGAATGTGCTCAAAGTATGATGAAAAAATTATGTCTCTATGAATACGCGGAGATGTCTAAAAAGAACGTGATAAGTCGCGTATGGGAAAAAGCGCTCAAAAAGTGCAAATCCAGGGGCCCGTGGTATTGAAGGCTCATGGTATTGATGACTCATGGTATTGAAGGCTCATGGTATTGATGACTCGTGGTATTGAAGACTCATGGTATTGAAGACTCGTGGTATTGAAGGCTCATGGTATTGATGACTCGTGGTATTGAAGGCTCATGGTATTGATGACTCGTGGTATTGAAGACTCATGGTATTGAAGGCTCATGGTATTGGTTTGACTCGTGGTATTGAAGGCTCATGGTATTGGTTTGGCTCGTGGTATTGAAGGCTCATGGTATTGTTTTGGCCCATGGTATTGAAAAAGATAAACCTATATAAGGAGAAGAAATTCATTGTGCAAATCACAAGTGGGTGCAAGATGTCTGAGCTTGAATGAATACTTCTCTTTGAAGTAGATCTGAATGGAAAGGGTTACACTTGAAGATAAATCTGAATGTATGATGCACCAATGATGAAGAATGGGATCTAGATCTGAAATGCATTTGTATTTGCTAGATCTGATTATGGAAGGCTTAGATCTGTGATGAGGCGAACATCTAGGCGAACATCTGTCTGAAGTGAAAGGGTATTAAATATCTGATCTGTTCTGCTGTGTTTCTGATATCTGATCTGTGTTGATAAGTATCTGTTGGTGATGTATGTTTGTGCTAAAAAGTATGGAAAGGGTCCAGTGTGAAAATTGATGAAACGTGGCCCGCAAGTGTTGTTCTATTGAAGTTGTTGGATCCAAGGTGAAAATTGATGAAACGTGGTCCAAAGAGGTGCCGAGGGTTGGGGCCTTCGCCGGGGGTCGTAGCTCCCTTCCGTGAGGGCCGGTAAACGAGACGGGGGGGCCGAGCTCCCTTCCAGGTGAGGTTGGTGAACGAGATCAGGGGGTTGGTGCTCCCTTCTAGGTGAGGCTGGTAAACGAGTGCAGGGGGTAGGTGCTCCCTTCCAGGAGAGGTTGGTAAACGAGCGCAGGTGGGTGCCTGCGTACTGGTATGAGTCTGCGCCAGTACATAAGTTGTAATATGTTTTCTTGATAATAAAATATTGAAGGCTAAGCAACGACAGTGGTGGTTTTCTCCCGACTTGGGTTTCCACCTAAAATCCTGGTGTTCATGTGTGATTCTTATGTGTGATGGTTTATTCTGTTCTTACCGCACATGTTTACTATTTATTGGAGTACCGATGAATGAATGATGGAATAATATAAGTAAAGATTTAATGACAGATCTAGATTCCCGTGTATACGCTAGTTTCATAAAGGGATATCGCGTATATACGCTACGATCAAGGAAAGTAGCGTATGGGTTTTAAGGAATGAAAAAGTGAAAAGTTTTGAGTATGCAATAGAATAATTTATCTACCCCCCGCATTTTTCCCAACAACAATCTAACCATCTATAACATTCATACAACCTTCATACACCATACCCTAACAAATCCTATCACTCACAACCCTTGTTTCCATCAATTTCATTAAAACCCTAATTTTCACTACAATTTTTGCAAAAGACTAGAAAATCCCTATGCTTTGACCATTTTGGCACCTTCCTCATGCCCGTTTTCAAAAATTTCAGTTGCAGTGTAAAGCCAAATCATTGCCCTACCTCCCCAATTTTTTAGGGTGTTTTCTCCATCTTCCTTCCACCAAAATTTTGCCACTAAAATCACCCTACCACTATCCCCTGTTTTCCTAAATACTCACTTTCCCTACCCACTGCATATATCTAGGGTTTTATCTTGTTGACGAACATTATGGTGGGTGAAAACAAGATTTGTAAGGGAGGCCACCATTCCAGGTTTGAACCATCTATCTTGTAAGAAATAAATGCCTCTCACTTTTGCAAGGGATGTTTTGAAAATAGTGGTTGTTTGAGGTTTTGTGAGAGGATCAAGGAGGTAGGTTTTCATTCTCAATTGACAACCTATTTCTACACTAGCTTCAGGAGAGACAAGGCCATCATAACGGGCATTGAGTTCAACATATCAATCGATGTTATTTCTACAACAACAAGTATCCCAAACCATGGAGAAATATGTTTCAAAGGGATAGAATTGGACCTTGAAAACTATAAAATGTTTCTAAAAACTAATTTCAAAGATGATCCTAAGCATACCTTCAGTTTCAGGAATTTATTTGATAAATATTTACCATTGATGAAGTTAATTATGAAATATTTGTTGGAAATATGTCTCTTGTATCCTATTATATGATTGTCCTTGATGGCAACTCTCTGACAAAGGATGCAGATAATGATTGTATGAAGAACTCAGAAAACAATTAGCAGTTCTAGACAAGTAGAATATAAGACTGAATGTACATTAATCGAAGCTTTGTACTTCATGGGAGAATCGATGTGAACAAGGACGTGTGAATATATCTGCATGGAGCCTGCACCTAGACCTGCCTGTACATGCAGAAAGTTGCATAGGGGAAGAAGGCCATCAGATTGAAGATCTGGCCAGCCAGTGGTTGTAAGTCAATTATCCTGATGGAGGATAATTGAAATCCATGATAATTAAGAAACCCTGTGAGGGGATTAATGGTGCTCTGTATATAGTTAGAGGAACCGATGTTAATATGGTTGACAGTGCATCCCAAACTGGTAGACAGTGGAGTTATATATATTCGTTGAATATAAGATTGAATGTAAATTAAGATCAATGTTGCAGATTGATTTCAGTATGGTATGTGTATTTATTGAATTGAGCAAGTGTAATTGTGAATCCCTGCAACCAACACGGAACTCGATGACTGAATTATGTGAGTATAGGCCATCGAAATATCATTGGAACAACACTTTGGAATTACGAATGGAACCTGGAAGGAAAGTGGTGGATCATAACAAAAGGAATCGCAACGGAACCTAGAGTAGAAGGGCGGAACCTCGAATGAGGTATAGTAAAGGCAACTTCTGGTTTTTATCGCACCACCTTTGCACGGTGACCATTATTTGAGGAGGGGGGAGCGATTCCATAGATCGACCGACGCGTGTCCTCAAGCGACTTTGGAAAACCGCCTCCACTGTGTGTCATCGCATGTTATTGTTCGTGCTTCTAGGCCATGCGATATCTGTCTGATCAAACAAAGCAGTGTGACGTGCTCTTAGTCATTGGATGGGCACGCGGATTTCACAAAGGTATGTTGCATTATTGTTCGTGCACCTTGGCCAAGCGATATCTGTCAGATCATTTCAAGCCGAGCAACGTGCTCTCCACCGTTGAATCTGGAAGGTCGAGAAGGGGGCGTTCTGGGTTATTATATTAATTGGGACCTTTTAAACTAAGGTTTATGGGGTTAATAAAGGATGTTGAATATGTGAAGTTGGCGAAATATGAAACATGTGATGTAATGAACATGGGTTAATATATGCGTTGATCTCACGAACACATAAACACTGGGGTCGATATATATATGCCTTGGGGAGTTCATAACTAAAGGAGGAAATTGGATTAGTATCTCAATCTCAGATTGAGATATTAAAAAGCCTTAGATTAATTATCTAATTTCCAAGACCAAGAAAATAGAACAATGAGAAGGTGTTTGGGGCTTTGGTAGACCCCGCTAGATTATCTATTTGATCTCGTCCAGGAATACCATCAGCGGTTGAGTGGTTTTGACTCATGGTATTAATAAAGGCTAAAACCATATAAGGAGAAGAGGATTATAGTACAATGTGTGCACATAGAGGGGTTGATAATGAAAAAAATCTCTTTAAGAGATATCTGCATGATTGAACTCTGATAGATCTAAATCTATGATGCACCTGTGGATATGATGAAGGTTCAAGATCTCTAGATCTAGAAATGGTGAATCTCTAGGAAGATCTGCAAAAAGAAATGATGAAGACCTGGCGCAAGTATGATGAAGAAATTGAAGAAATTTGGTGGATTTGAGGGTTGAAGCCTTCAGTATGAAAGTGGAAGCTTTCTGCCAGTAGAAGCTGGTGTTAAAATCAGGGGGTCAGAGCTCCCTTCCAGTAGTGGCTGAAGAACGAGAGAAGGTTGCAGCCTTCTGCAGGTGGGTGCCTACGTGCTGGTATGAGTCTGCACCAGTACAAAATTGTAAGAAGTTTTCCTTATAATAAATATTGAAGATAGAGACGACAACAACGGTGGTTTTATCCCGAATTGGGTTTCCACCTTAAATACTAGTGTTCATGTATGTTGCTTGTGTGTGATGGTTTATTCTGTTATTACTACACATGCTTACTACTTACTAAACATCTAATGAATGAATGATGCAATGATCTAAGTAAAGAATTAAATGCATAATAAGATCTCTGGACATACACAAGTTTTCTTAAGGATATTCGCATGTATACGTGAGTTGGGTTCAGTAAAGTAGCGTATGGTTTTAAGATAAAGAAAAACAATTTTTTTTTTAGTCTGCTCTAAATATTGATTCACCCCCCCTCTTAGTATTTTTCCCAACAATTGGTATCAGAGCAGGTCCTTCTGAAAAAGCTTAGCCGCTAGAAGGAAGATCAAATATGATGAGAAATCAAGATGGAACAACATCTATCAGGCCTCCACTCTTCAACGAAAACAATTTAATATTTTGGAAAACAAGGATGAGATCCTATCTTCAGTCTCTAGGAGCAGATGTATGGGCTATTGTTGAAGCAGGATATCAATATCCAGCCGCAGTACCAACAGATCTAGCGGAAGGAAATAATTATGAAACAAATGAAAAGGCGGTTAATGCTCTATTGGGAAGTCTAACTGAATCAGAATTTGTCAAAGTCATGCAGCTGGATACTGCAAAGGCAATATGGGACAAAATCATTCTAAGTTATGAAGGTGATGCAAAGGTAAAAAGTGCTAAACTCCAAACTCTTAGAATTCAATGTGAGAAACAAAAATGTATAATGAGGAGATCATTGCCAGTTTCTTTTTACGTCTTGATGATATTGTAAATCGTATGAGAAATCTGGGAGAAATAATAACCGAATCTACTTTGGTTGAGAAATTTTTAAGATCACTAACGGAAAAATTTGAGTCAAAAGTTTCTGCTCTTGAAGAAAAGCAGGATCTTCAAAATCTTACTGTGGTGCAACTTCATGGCATACTAACTGCATGTGAAATGAGAAGAGGAGGACCATTTGAAGTCAAAGAAGTTGTCTTTAGAGCTTCTACAAAAGGGAAATAAGTACAAGAGACAGAAGGATTAGGGTATATCTCAGAAGAAGATGAGGTAAATTTTGTAAAGAAACTCCAACTTGGCATAGGATGGTTCAGAGGTAAGCTTCCTTTCAAATTTTTTGCTTGTGGAAGAGTTGGTCATTATGTTGCTAAGTGTCCTCATAAAGAAACACATGAAAAAGGGAAGGAAGTAGCAAGAAGGAATAAGAATCGGTTTAGCACTAGAAAAAGTTACTATACTCATGAAGACAGTGATGGGTTATCAGACAGTGAGGAAGAATGTGAACAAGATCTTAGACTGCTCATGGCATTTGAAAAGGAGTCTAGAGAAGAAAAGGATACTTTTATGGATGCTTTAGAGGACAATGATTTTCTTGATGAAATCAATCAACTCAAAATATTCTTAGAAGAAAGTAAAATATCCATAGAAACTCTGAAAAACCAGCTTCAAGAAAAGGAGAAACATAATGAGAAATTAGAATGTGAAATAGTAAGTCTAAGAAAAGAAATTGAGAAAGTAAAGACCTTGAATCTTAGATTTGCTAAAGGATTTGAAACCTTAGATGAGATTATCAAGGTACAATGTTCTCCTCTTCTAAAGACAGGTCTTGGATATATCGGAGAATCTTCTCAAGCTTCAGCACCAAATTATCTAAAAGCAGCTACAGCCAGTACACAACATTCTTCCCCTCAACAAGGGAATAAAGAATCTTTACAGATAAAGCATGACCATCTCAATTCAAACAACACTAACAGGAGTAACTTTCAAAGAAACACCAATCAACAGGTAAATTCAAGTAGAAGATTTCATGATCACAAAAATTTCTTCTTCAATGGACAATGTTTCTCATGTCACAATTTTGGTCATAAAGTTGTTCAATGTGTTGCATATAAAACCATCATGACAAGAGAAGCAAGAAAGAAAAGTATTGATATTGGAACAAAGAAGAATACATATAACAACTTTTCTCCTCTTCAAAATGAAGTTGAATGTGCTTATTGCAATAAATTTGGCCATGAAGAATCTGAATGCAGGAGAAAAGTTCAGCCAAAAGAGCATTTTCCTTCAAGCGCCAAAGTGTGGAAAAAGAAGGAATTACAGGTTGAAAATTGTGGCATAGCTTTATTTGCAGAAGGTGAAGAAAATCAATGGTACATTGATAGTGGATGCTCAAAACACATGACAGGTGACAAAAACAAACTTCTTGCATATAGTGCTCTAGAAAAGGAAAATAATGTTACATTTGGAAATGATACTCCTACTGTCATTAAGGGAAAAGGGGTTGTTTTTCTAAAAGAAAAGGTGAAAGATAATAATGTCATGTATGTGGATGGATTAAAGCATAACTTGTTAAGCGTAAGTCAAATGTGTGACCAAGGAACTGAAGTTGTCTTTAGTTCAAAAGAATGTGTGGTACGTGATCTTGATACAGGTAAAACAATTATAAAAGGAAACAGAACTCCAAGCAACCTGTATGTATTAAAGAACTGCAAAGAACAATGTTACTTGAGTAAATCTTCAGAAAATTGGCTATGGCATAGAAGGTTGGGGCATCTAAGCTTCTCTCAAATCAACAAATCAAGCAGACTTAAATCTGTTCATGATCTCCCCAATATTCCACTACCTGAAACTATCATATGCAAATCTTGCCAATTCGATAAGCAAACCAGAGTGAAATTTAATGCCAAGGAAGGTTCATCAAGTAAGCATCTTGAACTCATTCATACTGACATATGTGGACCTGTGAGGAAAAATTCACCACGTGGTGAACAATACTATATCTTATTTATTGATGATTTCTCTAGAATGTGTTGGATTGGGTTGATTAAACATAAAGATGAAGCATTTGAGAAATTTCAGGTCTTCAAAGCACTGGTTGAAAATGAATTAGATCTAAAAATAAAGTGCTTAGATCTGATCGAGGAGGAGAATATACATCAGATGAATTCCTTGAATTTTGTGAACAACATGGCATAAAAAGACAGTTTTTTGTAGCTGACACTCCACAGAAAAATGGCATAGCAGAAAGAATGAATAGAACAGTTCAACAAATGGCGAGAGATATGCTTGATGATTTCGGAACACCTGACACATTTTGGGGGGAAGCAGCACATATAGCGGTAAATATTCTTAACAAGGCACATGTTCATGTAAATAGTGATAAAACTTTATATGAACTATGGTATGGTAATCCTCCCCCTGTGAAGCATTTTAGTGTTTTTGGGAGCAAATGCTTTATCAAAAATAATGATGAAAAACTTGGCAAGTTTGAACCCAGAGCAGGCGAAGGAATATTTCTTGGTTACTCCTCTAGGAGTAGGGCATATAAATGTTACAATAAAAGACTTTGGAAGATTTTTGAATGTATTTATGTTGTTATTGATGAGTCTCCTGCAGCTCCAAAAGAAGAAAAACAAACAACAGATGAAGACGATGATGACATATATCCTTCTACATCAAATAGGAATGATATAGACAGTGAACCCAATGAAAACTTCGAAAATGATTTATCTGAAAAAGCTCCATCCAGATATGTTCAAAAGAATCATCCAAAATCTCAAATTTTGGGAGAAAAGGGATCAGGCGTACAAACAAGAAGGACTCCTGTGGGATCTTCTAGCTATCTGGAATTTCTATCCACTATTGAACCAAAAAATGTCAATCAAGCTAGAAAAGATGAATGTTGGATTCAAGCCATGAATGAAGAGCTTGATCAAATTGAAAACAATCACACTTGGGAATTAGTACCAAGACCTCATGACAAAAATGTGAATGGAACTAAATGGATATTCAAAAATAATTTAAATGAGAATGGGGATGTTATAAGAAATAAAGCTAAACTTGTTTGCAAGGGGTATGCTCAACAAGAAGGTATAGACTTTGAAGAAACCTTTGCTCCCGTAGCTAGACTTGAAACCATAAGAATGTTTCTTTCTTTTTCAAGCTTCCAACAAATCAAAGTTTATCAAATGGATGTTAAATCTGATTTTCTCAATGGTGATCTAGAAGAATAAGTTTATATAGAACAACCAGAAGGATTCATTCTGGGAAATGATGAAAAACTTGTTTGTAGACTTAAAAAGGCTCTATATGGTCTCAAACAAGCTCCAAGGGCATGGTACTATCATCTTGACAAATATCTTCATCAACAAGGATTTTCAAAGGGGTCTGCTAATAGCAACTTATACACAAAAACTGAAAATGATAAACTATTGATTGTGGTTGTATATGTTGATGATATCATTTTTGGAAGTAATGAAGAGTCTATGAGTCAGAAATTTTCTTTTGTTATGCAGAAAGAATTTGAAATGTCTTTACTTGGGGAACTAACATTCTTTCTTGGCTTGCAAGTGCAACAAGCAACATATGGCATATTCTTATCATAAGTAAAATATCTTAAGAAAATTCTGAAGAAGTATGGCATGGAAGAGTGCAAACCTGTAAGTACACCAATGATAACCGGATGTAATCTCAGTTCTCATGATGATTCTCCCTCAGTGAATCAACTAGAATACGGATCTATGATGGAAAGTCTACTTTATCTCACTAGGACTAGACCAGACATTGTGCATGCAGTTGGAATTGTGGGACGATTTCAAGCTAATCCAAAAGAGTCTCACCTTCAGGCTGTCAAAAGAATATTCAAATATCTACAAGGAACTCAAGACTTTGGACTATGGTATCCAAAGAATGTTGATCTCACTCTTCATGCTTACACTGATGCAGATTGGGATGGAAATTTTGATGATCAGAAAAGAACTAGTGGTGGTGCATTCTATATGGGGCCCTGGTTAATAACTTGGTTCAGTAAGAAGCAAAGCTCTATTGCCTTATCTATAGTAGAAGTAGAACATGTGGCTGCCGCATCATGTTGCACTCAACTTCTTTGGATGATGCAAACCTTACAAGACATTCAAATCAAATGTTCATCTCCTATCTCCATTATGTGTGATAATACAAGTGCCATCAATATTTCAAAGAATCCTATTATGCATTCCAAGACCAAGAAAATTCCCATCAAGTATCGCTTCTTACGTGAACAAGTGTTTGAAAAAAAGGTGAAGTTGGAGTATGTTCCCTCCAAAGAACAAGTTTCTGATATATTTACCAAAGCTTTACCCAGGGAAGCATTTGAATATCTCAGACAAAAGCTGGGAGTATTCTCTACGATGCAAAATATCAGATCTACTTAAATACAGAAGATTAAATTGGATATGTGGATTTCCTGCAGGACAGTCGCGTATATACGCAAGTTTATACATAGAAAACCACATGCAGCATGATCTCAGGGGGAGCATGGGATTGTCGGTACAAAGGATCTTGATCTATCCTTTGCCGTTGATGTAAAAGGGGGAGAATATTTCTAAATTTATTTCAAGTCATGTTTGCCATCAAGTCCAAAGGGGGATATTCTTGGCAATATGTCTCTTGTATCCTATTATATGATTGTCCTTGATGGAAAATCTATGACAAAGGATGCAGATTATGACTGTATGAAGAACTCAGAAAACCATCAGCAGTTCTAGACAAGCAGAATATAAGACTAAATGTACATTAATCGATGCTATGTACTTGATTGGAGAATTGGTGTGAATAAGGACGTGTGAATGTATCTGCACGGAGCCTGCACCTAGACCTACCTGTACCTGCAAAAAGTTGCATAGGGGAAGAAGGCCATCAGATTGAAGATCTGGCTAGCCAGTGGTTGTAAGTCAATTATCCAGATGGAGGATAATTTAAATCCATGATAATTAAGAAACCCTGTGAGGGGATTAATGGTGCTCTGTATATAGTTAGAGGAACCGATGTTAATATGGTTGACAGTGCATCCCAAACTGGTAGACAGTGGAGTTATGTATATTCGTTGAATATAAGACTGAATGTAAATTGAGATCAAAGTTGCGGATTTATTTCGGTATGGTCTGTGTCTTTATTGAATTGAGCAAGTGTAATTGTGAATCCCTGCAACCAACACAAAACTCGGTGACTGAATTATGTGAGTATAGGCCGTCGAACTCTCGTTGGAACAAAACTTCAGAATTACGAACAGAACCTGGAAGGAAAGTGGTGGATCATAACAAAAGGAATCACGACGGAACTTGGAGTAGAAGGGTGGAACCTCGAAGGAGGTACAACAAAGGCAGTTTCTAGTTTTTATCACACCACCTTTGCACGGTGAGTAGTATTTGAGGAGGGGGGAGCGATTCCATAGATCGATCGACACATGTCCTCAAGCAACTTTGGAAAACCGCCTCCAATGCGTGCCATCGCACGTTATTGTTCGTGCTTCTACACCGTGCGATATCCATCCAATCAAACGAAGCAGTGTGACGTGCTCTCAGCCGTTGGATGGGCACACGGATTTGACAAAGGTATGTTGTGTTATTTTTCGTGCACCTTGGCCGAGCGATATCCATTGGATCATTTGGAGCCGAGTGATGTGCTCTCCACCATCGAATGTGGAAGGTCGATAGCGCCGGGGGGGCTCTAAATTATATTAATTGGGACCTTTTAAACTAAGGTTTGTGGGGTTAATAAAGGATGCTGAATATGTGAATTTGGCGAAATATGAAACCTGTGATGTAATGAAGGTGGGTTAATATATGCGTTGATCTCACCAACACATAAACCTGGGGTCGATATATATATATACCTTAAGGAGTTCATAACTAAAGGAGGAATTGGATTAATATCTCAAACTTAGATTGAGATATTATAAAGCCATAGATTAATTAATTTCCAGAACAAGAAAATATAACAATGAGAAGTTGTTTGGGGCTTGGGTAGACCCTGTTGGATTATCTATTTGATCTCGTCCAGGAATACCATCATCGGTTGAGTCGTTTTGACTCATGGTATTAATAAATGCTAAATCTATATAAGGAGGAGAGGATGATAGTTCAAAGTGTGCATGTCGGGGGGTTGTTAATGAATAAATCTCTTTAAGAGATATCTGCATGATTGAACTATCATAGATATGAATCTATGATGGACCTGTGGATATGAGGAAGGTTCAAGATCTCTAGATCTAGAAATGATGAATCTCTAGGAAGATCTGAAAAAGAAATGATGAAGTCTTGGCGCAAGTCTGATAAATAAATTGAAGAAATTTGGTGGATCTGAGAGTTGAAGCCTTCAATATGAAAGTAGAAGCTTTCTGCTAGTAAAAGCTGGTGTTAAAATCAGGGGGTTGGAGCTCCCTTCCAGTAGTGACTGGAGAGCGAGAGAATTTTGTAGCCTTCTATATGTGGGTGCCCGCGTGCTGGTATAAGTTTGCGCCAGTACAAAATTGTAAGAATTTTTCTTTATAATAAATATTGAAGACAGAGACGACAGCAGTGGCTGTTTTCTCCCGAATGGGGTTTCCACCTTAAAAACTGGTGTTCATGTGTGTTTCTTATGTGTAATGGTTTATTTTTTTATTACTGCACATGATTATTGCTTACTAAACATTTGATGAATGAATGATGCAATGATATAAGTAAATAATTAAATGCATAATAAGATCTCTGGACATATAGGATATCCACGTGTATAAACAAGTTGGAGTCAGTAAAGTAGCGTATGATTTTAAGAAAGAAAAAGTAAAAATTTTTCAATCAACTCTAAATATTGATTTACCCCCCCCCCCCCCCCCCTCTTAGTATTTTTCTTAACAATATTTTACATGTGAAGGGAGATTCTCAAGGCTGTACCAGTACCACGTCATGTTATTGAGGCACTTCGCTGCTACTAAGTGATGTAGGGGCATTAGGTCCAAGACAATATTTTGTATATAAATAAACATAGGGGGGTCTCTTGTTTTAATTCTCCTATGTAATTATTCTCATTTGAGTGATTTCTAGTCAAATCTGGAGAAAAATGTAATTGCCCGAATGATTAGTGGGCACATGAAGAGATAGTCAGTTTCGGTTTAGGACTTAGTCTAATTTTAGAACTGTAGGAATTTGGAGAGGTTGTTGAGTCATCAAGGAATCGAAATCTATTCTTTGTGGCAGTTGTATAAAATAAGTCTTTGAGGCATAGTCTAGATAGACCTGCATAGAGAGCTGCATAGAGCTACATAGAGCTATAGGGCTAGCAGAGTAGATTTCCGAAGGCCATTTGATTGAAGATTTGGCCAGAAGTTGTAAGTTATTTCACTGTACAAATGAAGAATTGGTTCAGCATTGCTGTGCATTGTTTGATTTAAGTTTTGTGTAAGAATGTCTTTGAATATCCATGAGTTGGGTATAAGTAAGACCTTGTGATTGTTTTAAAGTATGTCTGTGTATTTGATGAAGTGTGCATACGAAGCACCTGCATAGTTAAAATCTGTGCTAAGGCCTTGATAGATGAACGTGTGTGATCCTACACTCTTTGTGTATAAATAAAGGGTGTTTATTCCATATAATATGGTGGAAGTTGGGTTGAATCCACGAAAGGGAATTGTGGAGCCATTCGAATGGGCGCAAGTTTGTATGTAGGTCAGAAGAAAGTTTGCGAACTCTGGTCATGGACTGTAGCATAACTAATCCATATTAAAGTGCCTTTATCAAATCTTGAACCAAGGCGCAAAGTCAAAGTACGGTTTCATTGTAGAGTTGCCAAAGAGTCGTAATAGAAGCAAAAGTGGAACCTCGAGCAAGGGAGAAAGAAAAACCTCGACAAACAAGAAAACCGGGGTCGAAATCAGTGGTATTCACGCTTTTAAGAAGCGGTAAGCTGTATTGGAAATTAAAATGTGATATATGCTATCGGCTGACGCATGGCCTTAAGAGTTTTGGAGAAACCGCTTACATCACACAACTTTTGTGGGTTAATCCTCGTGCAAGTTTACAACGCGAAAATGCATAGTGTTCATTCGATCAACGCTTGGAGCATGACGTCATATGGATCGTTGGATCCATTCGAGAGTTATCCAAGGTACGTCGTGGGGCCCATATGAAGTTTATGTTAAATTTTTGTTAACAGTTGATTCATAGGACATATATATATGTGGACATATATATTAGGGGTGCGACGTTGGTTAATAAGTGCTCAGAATAAAAATATTATAGCGTGCATATGAGACTTGTATGAGAGAAAGGGGTGATATCATTTAGTTAATGCACGAAGGTTCTATATAGGCTGATATGAAATATGTCAAGGGGCGCGTACATAAGTAATTGGACCAAGGTCTATTACTTTAATACAAGGTCTTGGTAACTATACTGTCAATCTGCGACATAAGGGTTATAAGCAATTGTAATAATTTCCCAAGGTCAAACCTTGGCACCGGATTGTTCGCATGGATAAACAATATGATAAGCCTTGGTTGAAGGCTAAAGTTAATATGGTAAGGCTTGGCTGGATTAATTGAAAAGGAATAATTATGCACTGTGAGGAACTATAATGAGGTCTAGACATACTTAAGAGAAAATTGAAATTAATATCTTCAATCTTAGAGATTTGAGATATTAAAGCTCTCAGATTATTTATTTAAAACTGCCAGTTCAAGAATTTAGAATCCTGTGAAACTACCAAGATTGTGGAACGGGTTGGGTAGTGAATTTTCAATGCATTTTGCACACAGTTTGAGATTGAAAATAGGAGTAACTAGGGACTGTGGGTTTTACCCGCTATTAGTAAGGCACTCAATTTTCCTAGCTATTTAGTCAATATTTTTATCAATATGACTGAAAAGCTACAAATAAAAGGTAAATATCATCATCGTAGTTTAGTCCACCATGGCCTAGTTAAGCTTATTGTTAAATAATAAATGGAATTTTAACCATTTCTATGTGGAAAGGGAAAATAGCTCTAGAAGGTAAATGAAGAGGTTGGAAAAATACCCATGGGATGTATATGGAATAGAGATCAAAGAAGACTTTATCCATTTACAAATGGAATATTTAGGTTTGAATATAGACTGAAAATGAAGAGAGGTTGAAAATAGAAAATAACCTTACAACTTTAAGTGATGTGATTGCAGAGGAGTGAAGTGTTGATGTGCTTTTGAGAAAAGAAACCACGTGTATTGGTTGGAGAGGAATTAGTTTTGCAAATAATGGAAGATGATATCTTGTTATGCATCTTATAAAATTGAATATCGTGTTTCTATTAGCTTAGTAATTAAAATATTTGTGTTTGTAGGGTTGAATAGATAACATATTCCACAGCAGGTAAGTTATTTCAAAGGAAAAATAGCAATAAAATCACTTGGATGAATAAATTGTGACAGAAAAGGATAGTAAAACTAAGAAGAATCAGCACTTTAAGATGTAGTATCCAATAGTTTGAAGGTTGAGGAACAAGAGTATTCAGAAAGAGGTTCCACTGTAGAGAACCTATAGAAGAGAAGATACCAAGAGGATGACTTGGTACAGGTGAAAAGTCAAAGAATGTTTTACAAAAAGGGCTTCTTGTATCTCACTAGTAGAGAGGAAGAGTTCACAGGAAGAAGAGTTGAAGATAATTGTTATTAGTCATAGAAAGGATTCAAAGTAAATTCACAGGAAGAATAAGAAAAGTTTCAAAGAAGTCATTCATGAAGGATTTGAGAAGGATATCATTGAGTCAAGTACATAACTCAGACATGTAATTCAAGATGACAAAATTTATGAGTAGAAAGAACAGTATTAAAGAGGGAGGCCAACAAAAAAAAATGACAATGGTAAGAATAATTTTGTAGCGACAATTTTGTGTTCAAGAGAAGATTGAACGCGACTTAATTGTCTTTACTTAAGTTAATTGTAGAGTAATTACTGATTACAATTAGAAATAATGAATATTTTCGGTTCAAGATTATGACAAGGAACATTTCAATAGAGAGTGAAGGAATAACAATAAAGTTATTAGAAGAAGAAAGTGAGTAAATTGCATTTAGAATAAAAAAAGTGTAGAGAGTTCTTAAATGGATACTCCATAGGAAGGAGTTAGCCAAAATACCAAAAGAAGTCTAGGTATGGAAGATCTGAAATGATTGTATTAGTTTTGTTGTGCTAAGGGTCTTTCAGTTTTAAAAACATGTGCATAATTGGTTCATTAGTTTGCATAAGGATTAAGGAGTTTTTCCATGAATTATAGATGAACTTTAGTGAATTATACGCATAAAATAATTCTAAATAACACTGAACAGTAGTGTAAAATAGATAAATAATTCACCACATTAGTTTTTCACAGCAAACATGTTGAAGTAGTTCACCCCTCCTGGGCTACATTTGTCGGTCCAGCTCCCAATGGCTTGTCCATCTTTCATCATGCTCAAAAATTTTCTATTACATGTAGTTACACTTCTCTAATGGATTTTTTATCTACATTAATGGATTTAGAATCCTCCAATCAGTCAAGAATGATTGTTGATTCACTCTGACTGTTTGAAAATTAGGCCTCCTACACTTTATCTCCGAGGAAAACTCCACTAAATGTGGAGAAATCTAGCTATCTTGAGTTAAATTAGGGCTAATCACCAAATTTGGCACACCCCTATTTTCTCCACCTATTAAGAAGCACATTAAGTGCTATAGTTAGGGTGGTGGCCACATGTGCACCCGAAACATTAGTGGTTTTGATAGTTACGGAACATCTGCTCTTGACTACATTTAAATGGTGGACTATGGTTTGTTGACGTCTTACGAGAACTACTGGCGGCTTATAGCCCACATACATATGGAAGCATGTCAAAACTAGTCGTTTTATCTTAACTTCAGTATTTTTTAACCGAATATCTATCGGTAATCCTTAACTGATCGCAATATACAGCCCCCAATCCATATTGCGTTATAGAGCTTTTCTGACATGACATGTCGTAGAATATAAAAAATAACATCTGTGATAAATAATAAAATTACCGATGCAAATTTGCGATGACGATGTCGTATCACAACATAAAAACATCCATGGTTTATCACACTTCACCGTTTCAAGGATCTAACTCTCCTCCTTAACGTTATCCTGTATCATATGCGATATGCACTGGACCATTGTGTCAACACGCGGTCACTCTTCATCGCATCACAAGATATAACAAATGACTTGCAATGACTTAACCATAAACATAAAATCTGCCAATATGTGAAATTGATCTATTTTTAATTTAGACTGCACCATTAATATGACAGTCCTCATTGATCTCTCATTCAGTCACCCTTCCATTTAGCCTTCAACGGGTTCTTATTAGAATCCCACACTGCTCGTCGATTCAGTTATGAACATGTTTTCCATTTCGATCAGAACACAATATCTTCCTCATAAAACATTGGTTTTTTGAGCCATTCACGATGCCAAAATTAGGAAGATGAGATCTATGCAACCATCCTAGTTTCAATCCAATCCTATAACTTTGAATTTTGAGTGAAATTTATGAACTCTTGAACATTCCTCCCCATTGGGAAGCTTTTTTACCCCAAAATTCTTGATTACCTATTCAGTAGATGATTGTACAACTCCCTCACCTTTCCAATATCCATCGATTTTTCCTTTCTTGGTTTAGTGCCTTTGAGACCAACTCGAAGGTAGTAAATACTTCCCCTCTTTGATGCTCTTTTCCACTTGTCAAGAATTTTATCTTCCTTGAGCTCATCCTAAAAATATGATAAGGAATATTCAATAAAAGGTATTTGAACAACACTTCCTTGATCATCAATCAAAGGAGGCTCATACAAGCATAAGTTTTCAACATTAAAAACTGAATACATTTGCATGTAAGAAGGAAAATCAAGTTGGAATGCATTATTACCAACGTTTTTTATGATCTTGAAAGGACAATAGAAAATGGGTTTGAGTTTTTTTACCTCCCCCTTGCATCTTTTCTTTGCTAATGTGCAACCATACCTTATCTCCCTCTTGGAACTTGTGATCAACCCAGTGTTTTTCATGCCTCTCTTTGTATTTTCTTTGAATTTTCTGAAGTTGTTCTTGAACTTGTTGATGTATCATCTTAATTTTATCAATGAAATTTTGAGCCTTATTAATATCACTATGGCCATAAATTGCAACATCCTTCCCAAAGATGAATTATAATGGTGATTTTGGAAAATACCCAAAGCATGCTTCAAAAGGTGAGGTTTGTGTTGAAGAGTGCTTTGCCTAGGTGTAAGTGTGTTGAATGCAATGCAGTTTTTCATCCCTTAACTTAGGATGTTTGCTACAATACCATTTCAATATATGCACAACTATTCTATTCACCACTTCAATTTTTCCATCTGTTTCTGGATGAAAAGCGGTACTCTTTTTTAATTTTTTGTCCATCATTCTCCATAGAATTGACGAAAAATTCCCAATGAAACTTGAATCCCTGTCACTAACAATAGAAATGGAAAATCCAAAATGAACCCAAATATTTTGAAAATAAAGTTCAGCAGTATGTTCAGCAGTAATGGTCTTCTTACATGGCATAAGTATACACATTTTACTGAATCTATCCAAAAATACTAAAAGATAATCATGTTTCTTTCTTGACATAGGTATATCTCCAAAAAATTCCATGGAGACGCTCTCCCATGGCCTTGATGGTACCGGTAGTGGTGTGTACAATCAAAGCATCCTATTACTAGGCTTACTTGTTACACAAATAGAACAACCTCTTATAAAATGTGACACACTATCTATCATGTGAGGCCAATAACAATACCTTTGTCGATGCGCCACCATTTTGCTTACTCAAAAGTGTCCAACAATAAGAGAAGAATGAGCTTCTCTAATGAAATTTAGCCTCTCTCCTTGTGGAATACATATCTTTCCCAAATGAAACAACAAATTTTTATGCATGTGCTAATCTCTTTCTTCAACTTGATTCCCTTCACTCAAACTAGCATACACATCTTTGAAATCAATCTCAGGTGCTTATTGTTCTATGTAACTCTCATGTACAGTAGAATCATTTTTTAGTAAAACAGAAACACTAATGATTGGTCTCGAAAGTATATCTGCAACTTTATTGAATATATGTTTTTTTACCTTATAACCAAGTGAAATTGTTGAAGAAATACCATCCACCTGAAATGTCTAGATTGCTGCAATTTTTCTTTCAACTGCAAGTACTGTAATGATTGGTGATCGGTGTTTACAATAATCTCTTTACCCATTAAGTAGTGTTTCCACTTCTTGGCACTTTTTACCAATGCATATATTTATTTTTCATATGTAGGATAATTAGTCATAGCACCATTAAAATTTTCTAAATGAAAGGTGATAGGCTTACCATGACACAAAAGGACTACGCCCATGGAATTGTCACTAGCATTGGTTTGTATCTCAAATGGATGTCTCAAATTTGGTAGTGCAAGGATTCAAGATGAACTGATCTTGTCTTTTAAAGCTTAAAAATCTTGTCATTTTTTGCCTCCCCATTGGAATCCTTTCTTCACACTTGTCACTGCATGCATAGGAGCTGTGATGGAATAAAAGTTAGTAATTAATTTCCTCCAATATTGAGCTTCACCTAAGAAATTTCTTAGCTCAGTAACTATTTTGGGTGTGGGCCAATTCACAATGTCCTCCAGTTTAGAAGGATCAATCGTCAATTCTTCTCCTACAATATGTCCCAAATAGACCAAAGAAGTATTTCAAAACTCACATTTTGACATCTTAAGAAATAATTTCTCTTTCTTCAAAATATCAAGCACTCCATTTACATGAAAGACATGATCTTCTCTTTCTTTGCTGAAAATAAAAATCCCATATAAGTACAAAATAGGATATTCATCAAGGAATGGTCACAAAACATTATCCACAACCCGCATAAAATTTTTCAGTGTATTACATAAACCAAAAGGCATAACTAGCCACTCAAAGAGTCCTTGTTCGGATTTTAATGCAATTTTCCATATACCACTTTTTGTAATTATTACTTGATGATATCCACTTCGTAAATATAACTTAGTGAAAAAAAATTCTTCTTTCAACTAATCAAGAAAATCATCTATTCTTCAGAGTGGGTAACAATTTTTTACCGTATTTTTTATCAAATCTCAAAAATATACACACGTGACAAGTCCCATCTTTCATTGGTATCAACACTATGGGTGAACCGCATGTTGAGGTGCTTGGCCTTATCATAAATCTATCCAAAATCTCTTTCATTTGCCTCTTTATTTCAGCATTCTCCATTATCGACATGTAATGCATGCCGATGTTTGGAAAAGGAAAATCATGCTGCAACTGAATCTCATGTTGAATTTCTCTTCTTGGAGGCAATCTTGTTGGCTCCTAAAACATCTCATGATGCCCATTAAGCACATTATATAATTTTGATTTCAACTTAGGATCACATCCCTCAAAATATTCATTATTAATATAAGCTTTTGGCTTAATCACAAGAAGAACAAAATTCTTACTTTAATTTATCAGCGTCTTTACGTTTCCAACATTTACTAAAGCAATATTTGTCTTCTTGCAGTGTGCTCTATCAATGAACTCCTTGCCATGTTTGAATAAATGATAATTTTTCTCATGATGATAGAAGATCATTTTCCTGTCATACAAGTAAGGACAGCCTAGTAAAATACCAGTTATGTCAAGTGGAACAACATCAAATTCAACTGTGTCAACAAATCTTGTAGTGATTACAAACCTCAATATACATTTCCTTGTAACCTGTAGATTTGCAACCTTACAAATCCAACCCAATGGATATGGTTTTGGATGTGGTATTATATAAAGGTTAAGTTTTGTGACCAAATATTTAGAGATTGATTTTTCTTGTGACCCACTATCAAATAATGTGTCAATCCTGGTATTATTGGATATGACCCTCACATGAAATAATTATATTCTTTCTTCTTCATTTGGAGTGTTTATGTGATAGTTTGATGTATCGGTACTGCGTTTAGTTTCAATTACTTTTCCCTTCATATTATTCGATCCCATGGTTGTAATTTTAGTCTCATCGCCTAAATCAGACCCTAAGTCATGTTGAGATGTAGAAACAACTTTATGTTTCCCTTTGTGATTGGGTTTCTTTGGCCTCAATTATGGATGTAATTTCCAACAATGAGTTTCGTCATGGCCTTTTTTTGAACAATGTTTACAAGTCACTTTTTATCTGTATTTCTTAATAGATGAATTATTTTTGTTTTTACCTTTTGGGGTTTTCTGCTTGGCGTTACCCTTAAAAGGTTTCTTCATACCCTCTTCAGGAATGCTCTTCCCTCTAGCTTCTAGATGTGTGGGTTGAACACAAAATTCATCTAGACTGGTAGAGTTAAATATGAGAATAAAATGTTTTAGGTAGCTATGTAAGCATCCTATGTAATTTAGCAAAGTGTCTTGCCTCTGCAAATCCACCCCTAATAAAAGAGCACTTCTCCTAAATTCCTGGGTGTATTATTGTAAATTTTGTCCCTTTAACTGCCTAAATTTATGCTAGTTCATGATGGATTTCTTCATATAAGTTAATGGATAAAACTGGCAATTAATAGCAGCAATAAAATATAACAATGATAGAATAATGTTACGATTTTTCTTGATTTCCTCCTATGTCTTGGCTTCCCACCAAACAAATGTTGCATATTCCATTCTCAAATAAGCTAATTGAATTTTTGTATGATCACCTTGAAGGTTATGTATTCTTAAATAGACCTTCAATTTTCAAATCCAATTATCTAGCTTGTCTTCATTTACTTCACCATTAAACATTGGCAATTCAAACTTAACATCATGCTTTATTAAAGGAGATTTACCAGTGCTCTTGGCCTTGTGTGGTTGATGTAATGAAGAAGAGGTAGAAGATGATGATGATGATGATGATGAGGGTGAATATGGTGGCTCTCCATTTCATCCATTTACTCCATTTTCCTTATTTGACTTGTCTTCTTCATGTTGACCTCCCAAATATCCTTGCCCTTCCTTTTGGATTTTAGATACTTCTCCTTCCAGTCTCTCATTCCTTTCTTGATAAATAATTCTAACCTGCTCTGTCATGTCAAGAAATGCTTTCCTAAACACTCTTTCTTCTTCCTTAGGGTCAACTTCTTCATGAATTTCTCCTTCCTCATGAGGCATGCTTAATGGAGCTTTTGCTTCTTTAGGAGGTGAAGTAGGTGGTGAAGATTTTGGCAATATTGCTCTCCTTTTCTTTGTCTCCTTTTGAGACCCTCCTGCTTCCACCAGTTTTCCTTCTTCCCTTTTGAGCTTGAGCCTTGTAAGCATCTAAAAATTGAAATCTACATGGACGGTTGTATCTCATATTTGCAATATGATTCTATCATGTGTGAACAATAGAGTGATTTCAACACTCTATTCTGACTTCGTTTCTGTGCCAAACGTGTAAGAAATGAACCATGCCTGACATAACCTATTGTATTAGTTTGTTGAATTGATCTTTAGAAATCCTTTGAAAAGATTTTATGGATTTCTTTGATTGCAATGCACATATTTTTGAAGTTGCTACAATTGTTAAAACCAATTGGGGATTTTATCTTTCAGCATCTCCCTATACAAGTTAAGTAGTTCATGTTTAATATCTTCTTGCAAGTCTCCATTACAAAACATTATTGTCTATTGCCGAACTCCATTTTTCTCAACCATGCATCAAGATTAATATGTAGATTTAAGAGAAGTTGGTAAAGTTATGAAAGATGTTTTAGGGGTAAGTATCATGATTATTTCAATATTAATTTTCATACGAATCATTATTTGAATGATATTTTAGCATTTATGTAGACTTAATATATACAAAAATTAAGATATTGCAGATTTTAAATGTCCCCTTTAAAGTACGAAGGTTGATTGTGGAATTCTGTGATTTAGTCAGAAAAAGAGAAGATTAGTTGGCAATAGGTGGCATTGTGGGAATACTCAAGAAGATTGGTAGATATGGAGCTCTAGGTGTAGTGGTTGGTAGGGTGAAGAATGATGCAACAAACAAAATGAAGAGACCAATTATTGCCATAGATGGTGGTCTTTATGAGCACTATCCTAAATTTAGAAACTATTTGCAGTTGGCTATGTGGAGATCCTTGGGGATGAAATAGCTCAACATATCATTATTAATATGTCAAATGATGTATTTGGCATTGGAGATGCACTAGTTTTTTCCTCGCATTCCATTTATGCAAATAATTAATTGACGTGGTCTGAAAAGAAAATTGATTTTAGCTATAAACAAATTCCATAATTTGTTGTCAGTAGGATTTATTCCAATTCTTAAAGCATATATTGTTTTTATCATACCATGTTGTATTATAGGTTGGCTACAGATAGAACATATTTCACAATTTTCAAGTTGTATTTAATTATACTTTTACCTGGGCATTTTCTTAAATTCAATTATATTGATCTCCTTGTGAATGGTGAGGAAAGTGTTTATCATAAATTATGTGAAAAAATAAAGGAAAATATATTATGTAAAATGGATTCAACTCCATACTTTTCCCTATGGGGGAGTATCATATCACTAATAGCAGTGCTTCAAGAATCCATCAACAAGATAGTATTGTATATCTTCTTTATCCCAACTACGGGAAGTATAATGGGAAAATGATTCATTTATTATTCTTATTCTTAATCATATTATATTAATAGCTCATGGGATATCATTATATCCTCGAGTCCCATTTTTGGGATCCTCGTGGGACTGTTTAGCATTTTTTTAACTTTTTATTGCAAATTAAGTTGCTCTCTAATACTCTAACCACTAATTATTACTCTCCAAACATGGAAGTATATGGTTTTCATAGCGTGTTGTGAATATATTCACTTGGAACCGGACATTCCTGAACATACAGTATATGCCAAGTAAATTATCAATTTCATTAACTTCTGATAAATAACATAAATTCTCCCCACATATTGATAGTGTTTATAGAATTTCAGATGTTGTTACCCCTTTTTTAATAGTAAACTATAACCATGCCTTAAATGTCAAATGGCTACTCTACAACCAATCTAGAAGACTTGACCTGAAGCCTTGAGCTGAAGCCACATAGCAATATGTAAGTGGTGCTCCAAATTTTCATGTGGCAGATATGGCTAGGAAGAAGAATTTAGGGGCCAAATGGCTGAGAATTAAAGTCATATGTTAGATTTAAAAAACTTCAAATTTATGTAAGGGTGGATATCTATAATTTTTCTACACTTTCATCTAAAGTTTAGAATCACTTGATTGCATGTATACAGGGGATTGTCTGGAAACAGGCTTTTATGAGATTTCTATATTTTGTAGCAATTTCGAGCACATTAGATCTTGGTTTTGGATGATTTAAAAAATTTTGGTTATTTATATCGAGTCTTGGGATGTTTTGTGAACAAATTATTATTTAATGAATAGCCCATTCCTTGCAATTATATACTTTTTCAAATTAGGTAAGTTAGATTTGACAAATGGTAATGTAATGTTAGTCATTTTCAAACCTCATTGATCTTGTTGATTATGTTCTCGGAGTGGAGGTAGGTATTTTTTCTTCCATGCACAATTTCACTTGTAACCATTAGGTACATATTGATTAAATGAATGCAGAGACCAAAGCGTAAGACACAGACCATTTTTCATCTCAAATGCAGGCAGGATGTTCAACACATACAAGAAATGAACCATGTCTAACATAACCTATTGTATCAGTTTGTTGAATTGAGCTTTAGAAATCCTTGAAAAATATTTTATGGATAACTCTGATTGTAATACACATTTCTTTTCAAGTTTCTACAATTGTTAAAAACAACTGGGGATTTTATCTTTCTGCATCTCCTTATATATGCTACGCAGTACATGTTTATTATCTTCTTACAAGTCTCCATTACAAAACATTATTTTCTATTGTAGAACCTCATTTGTCTTAGCCATGCATAAAATGAATCTACAGATTTGAGAGAAGTTGGTAAAGTTATGAAAGATGTTTTAGGGGTTAGTACCATGTTTATCTCAATATTAATTATCATATGACTCATTATTTGAATGACATTTTAACAGTTTACATAGAATTAATATATAAAGAAATATTTTGTATTTAAAATGTCCCTTTTAAAGTATGAAGGTTGATTTTCGAAGTTGTGATTTAGTTATAAATAGAGCAACTTGGTTGGCAATAGGTGGAGTTGTGGGAATACTCAAGAAGATTGTTATAAATGGAGCTACATGCATTTTCGGTGGCAGAGCGAAGAGTGATGTAACAAACAAAATGATGAGAACAATTATTGCCATAGATGGTGGTCTTTATGAGCACTACCCTAAATTTAGAAACTATTGGCAGTTGGCTATTGTGGAACTCCTTGGAGAGGAAATAGATCAACATATCGTCATTAAGTTGTCCAATGATCGATCTAGTATTGGAGTTGAAATCATTGCTGCCTCTTATTCCATTTATGATGATAATTAATGGACATGCTCGCAAATTGATTTTAGCTATAAAGAGCCTCTAGAATTTGCTGCCAGTGGGAGTTATTCCTGTTCTTAAAGCATATATTTTTTTTATCATACAATTTTTTATTATAGGCTGGCTACAGATAAGACATATTTCACAATTTTCAAGCCATATTTAATTAGGTTTTTTCCTGGTGATTTTCTCAGATTCAGTTGTACTAATCTCCTTGTAAATGGTGTGGAAAGTGTTTATCATCAATTACGTGAAAAAATAAATGAAAAACTATAATGTAAAATGGATTCAGCTCCATGATTTTCCCTAAGGGGGAGTATTAGATCACTAATAGTAGTTCTTCAAGAATCCATCAACAAGAGAGTATTGTATATCTTCTTTATCCCAATTATGGGGATTATAATGGGAAAATGATTCATTTATTTATTTTTTCTGAATGTCACTATTCTATTATTGTACAAAAAAAAAGGTTACAAGGAGGCCAAGGCCTCAGCTAATCTTGCCCATAGTATTGGCATTCTTACACTGCATACTAGACGTAGAAATTTTGCCAGACATGCCACTCCAACAGAAACCAACTTGCTGACAATCAAAAACATGCCGCCCACGTAGGGGAAACAGAGCTTGGAACATTGACAGTTTATCGAAAAGCAGAAACGAATACCAGGTAAACATGAAGAGCTTAAGTGTGTTCCTAACCAAAGACACAAAATTATGTCGGCCACGTAGGAGAAACTAGCCTAGAAGCACAGATAGATTATCAAAATATTGAAGCAAAGAGAAAGTAAACATGATGAGCTTAGGAGTGTACCCATCCAAAAAATTGTGAAGAGAGAGACTAAGAGTTTTGACCATATTAAGAATGATGAGAGAGTGAGGGAGGTTCCTCAACCACACGACAACCATAGGCATATGGGTCATCTTCCTCCTCCTGCTTGTCATCTTTTACACTTTGGCAGCCTCACTTGATGTTGCCCAGATTGACTTCAAGTCCAGTGTCCTAAGTAGCACTGCAACTGGGAGCTTTTATTTTCAGGATACCACTTGTAGGAGAACAAAGCTGGTCTTCGACCCTATGCTCCACGCTAGCACTAGGAAGCATCGCGTATAAATCAGGGGGCTCCTCCTTGAGCTCAATTGTGATGGTAGCAGTAATTATGAGCCGGTTCAGCGAGCAGGGAAAGCGAAGATGGGCGGTGTGAAGGTGCTCAGGGATGAGACTTGGAGAGACTGGGAATTGGGGCGAGGCCAAATCAGATTGAGAAACCCCACACCCATGTCCGTGGCCATGACCGCTCTAGGTATCAGGATAACGACTTGAGAAGTTATCCGAAGAGGGAGACGAAGAGCCAAAAGTAGAAGTGGAGGGCTGGCAGGGAGGACGAATGTGGTTGGTGCCTCGCCGACAATGCATATGCTTTCATAGTTGAGGCATAGTTCTCAGAGCAGGGTGACGAGAGCGGCTACCAGAGTGGAATGGGATGGAGGTCAAGGGAGGGAAATCTCGCTGAGTAGGGGAAAACACAATGGGTGGCCTGAGCCCCATATGGCAGAGAGTGCTATGTGAGAAGTGAAAAACAGGGGCAAGATCAATGCAGCAAGCTCTGGAGCAGTAGCGCCCAATGCAAGTTCTAAAGCTATGCTCTACAGTAACAGGGGAGCAAAAAGAACACAGAGGAAGCAGAAAAGGAATGGAGCTTCTAGAGGAATCCATTCTCAAAATGGACAGGTTCGGATTTGGGCTTCTATTTTTCGTTAATGCACCAGAGCAAATGACGGTGGAGAAGTTAATGAAGACAGATATGTGATTTAGGGTGGGAAAGTAATGAGCCCACGCACTGACCAACATCCTCAACTACGTCTCATGACATCTAAGCACACACATCCAGGGGAAAATGATTCATTTATTATTCTCATTCCTAATCATCTAATATTAAGAGCTCATGTGTGCCACGTTCTGTGATCTTCGTGGGATATCATTATATCCTCATGTCCAAATTTTGAGATTCTCATGGGAGTGTTTAGAATTTTTTAAACTTTTGATTGTCGACGACCTAATCATGAGCAGATTATCTGGGGAATTTGTTCTTCATAGGGTTCCCCTGATTTACGTTGAGGAGTAGGAAAAACACAGTTTAGAAAAACATATTTGAATGGATTTGTTGTAGCCCTTTCTTATGGTTGTTGCTGGGAAGAAATGAAGTGTTTTAATGGTAAGTATGATTGCATTATGAAGCCCATCTCCACATTAGCATGGTCCCACTTCAAAACCAGCAACCATCAAACTTGACTAGAATAGATATTGTTTGAACCTGGATTATTTTCATGTTGACACCTTGTCCCAACCAGTAGAACACATCCCGATGTGTGGGAGGAAATGTATTTACTCTTTGTCAGTGTTTAATTTCGTTCACTTTTTTTTTCATTTGAGGATTTTATTGAGTACAGTTTCGTAATGCACATGTATTAATGATTATTTTTCATTATTTTTCTAGGGATGAGAAGGGAACATATTATGAATTGGATATGGGTGGGATGAGTTTTAGGGTATTGCAAGTTCATCTTGAAGGTGGAAGAATTATGAATCTCAACTTTACAGAAGTGTCTATTCCTTCACATATAATGATAGGAACAACCAAGGTAGGTAAAATTAATACCTTTATCACAAAATAATTTCTTGTTCATTACCATTTTGACCTTCTTTGACCAAGCCGATAAGTATGATATCATATATCTGGCCATGCTACTTGAGCATATAAACATGCATACCAATATTGTTTACTTTTAAACCATGCTAACTCGCAATAGTGTCCTTTTACGAGTTGAAGTATTTAATGTTTTTTTTATGTATTTTTTCATTTCCAACTTGGATACCATCACTACTCACCCATAACATGCAATGCTTATAATAATTAAAAAGGTGCATGAATTTAGGGTCTAGTTATAGCTTTTCTAAGTAAGCCCTATGCTTGTCTTAATATATTTCAGTGTATGCAGGAACTATTTGATTTTATTGCATCATAGCTAGATGTTTTTGTGCAAAGTGAAGGTGATGGTTTCTAGACTCCTTAAAAAGTAGAAAGGGAGCTTGGGTTTACTTTCCATTTTATAATGAAGTTGTTGTCCATTTATTCAGGAATACTCATTAAATGGACAAAAGGATTTCAAACTGAAGACATGGTGGGTTTTACCCCTTAATCCTTAAATCAATGGTTCATAGTAAGGTTTCTAGACTTTTATTTGTGTTGATTTTATTTATTAGGAAGAAATAAACTTGGTGCACATGCATGAATATGAATGGTGAAATGTTTTTCACCTCTAATATATGATATTACATGACTAATCTTAAAATTCTTCTTCGATCAATAACTAACATGGCTATATTTGTGCCTAGAGTGTTCATTGAACATGACTCAAGGAATTATAACATGTTTTTCATGTGTACTTTGTGATAAATATGAAACATGATTTTTTTTAATTTTTTTCTACTCTATTTTTTAATACGAAGATATTTTCCTTAAATTATTAACTTAGTTTCCTTATAAAATAACATTGAAGTGGTGGATATTTAGACACTTTTATGATGTCCTCTCTTAATTTTCGACCTTTATTTTTCAAACAAACAATGTGAGTGCTTTATTCTAACCAAAAATAGGAAAATATGTAGTTTATTTCCATCAAAGTCTCTAGTATTCCATACTACTCATGAGACTTGACCTGAAGCCACATAGGAATCTATAATGGGTGCTCCAAATCTGTTGGATCCCCATGTGGTACATATGGCTAGGAATAAATATTTAGGTGCCAAATGGTTGAGAAGTACAGTCATATCTTAGATTTACAAATCTCCAAATTTATATAAGGGTGGATATCTATAATTTTTCTAGACTTTCACCTCAGGTGTAAAATCACTTGACTGCATGTATACAGGAGAATGTCTAGAAACAAATTTTTTATGAGATTACTCTATTTTGTAACAATTTTGAGCACATTAAATCTTGGTTTAGGATGATTCAAAAATTTTGGGTTATTCCTGTTGAGTCTTGGGATGTTTTTGGAACAACATATTAGTTAATGAATATCTCATTCCTTGCAATTATATACTTTTTAAAAGTCATTATGTTATATTTGACAAATGAAAATGTAATTTTAGTGATTTTCAAACCTCATTGATCTTGTTGATTTCACTTTTAGTGTGGAGGTAGGTCTCTTTTCTTGCATGCACAATTTGAATTGTAACCATTAAGTACATATTGAGTAAACGAATGCAGATACCAAAGCATATGTCACAGACCAGTTAGCATATGAAATGGAAGTAGGATGTTTGACGAATGACAAATTAGGTAATTGTCTTAAAGAAGCAATGTTTGTTCAGAATTGAACCTGTCTATGCCCAATTATCTTACATGTACTATGACGCTGTTAGTGGGCCATTATGAAGAGGACACCATTTTGTGGTTCATTTTAACATATGATATACACATTTTTCTAGGGTGATATTTGATTCTAGGAGCTGAACTGAACATGGAAATCATGCATCATGTCAATTGTAGGAAAGGGGATTAAGATTACATCTTGAGTGAGAGTTTCCATTGTACTTAACGTATTCATCATATTGTGAGTGAATGATATGCAGTGAAGTTGCATTGTATATATTTGAGTGATTTCTATTTTTGGATCCTAAAGTAGGCATATTGGGTTATGTTCCACCGCGTTTCTGGGATAGGGGATCCCGATAGTTTAAATGGATGCAAGGATTGTAAGTTCGTAACAAAAAAAGTGTCTTCAAAGTTGACTATTGGTTTGGAAATTTTATGTTAATGATATTGTCCAAACACTTGCTGGAGCACGCTATTATCATCAAGATGTGATGGATGCAGTAATTCTTGGGACATGAAAAAATGCATGCTATGTAGAGAGATCAGATGAAAGGACTAAATGAAAACTTGCAAAATTTGGTAGCATGGCAACCTTCCAACTTTTTCTATTCATTTTTCCCCTCTATAATCCTGCTATCGATACTTATCTTGTGGAATACATTAATGAATATTTATTTTTCACCTTTGTTTAATCTTATGTAGTTTGGAATGCAAGAACTACTTCAAATTGGCTTTGTTGATTGGGTAATCAACATGGAATGGGGAAATTTCTGGTCAGGTCATATGCCATGGATCCATTATGATGATTATTTAGATGTAAATAATTGGAATGTAGACGATTAGGAAAATTTCTAATTTCTAGCATGAAACTTTTTATTTCTCTACTTTGTAGAGTTATTGAGTATGCGACTTATAGTTTGAAGAAGTTTTAATGGTTCTTTGTAGTTTGCTTCAAGGTTTTAAGTAACTATTTTTGGGAATGTATCTTGGTGACATTGTGAGAAGGGTGATTCTTAGGATGGAAGAGAAGTAAGGTATTTTTGGAGATGTGACCCCATCAAGCCTCTTTGATTTTTTCATCCTTGGGTTTGTATGTAGAGATATTTATGTACAAATGTTTCACTACAGTGATTATAATTATGTTTCAGTACAAAATTTTCTAAGTGAATAGTTGCACCTATTAGAAGGAATAGTGGGATAGTTGTCCGATTTATTGGCAAGGAACTTGTTTCTTGCACATCTGTTGAGAAAACATTCATGTCTGTTGGGGTATCTCCATATTTTAGGAATAACCTATGTAACAAAATATAGTACCAGTGTGCTAATTTTTTTCTCTCTTTAAACATCCCTTTTCTATCTGAAATATGAAAGTTTTCCTTTTAACATGAATAATTCTAAGAAATATTGTACATTTTTTTTTACTTGCTTGAATTGTCTATCACATGGTCAAACTATTATTTTTCAGTACCAGAAGAATTTTATGAAATCAATGAAATTAACTAGTTCATTTCGCAAGGCCTTTAGGCAGTTTCAAAAACCTAAAAGATTGAATGTGAATTTTGTTTTGAGGATAGAAAAAATCTTCATGGATAGAGAAAAAAATTTGGAAGGTGAGTTCTCCAGGTAGTATTTATTTTTGAATAACACCACTAGTTGCGGTAGATTGTTAATATTTATGTTTTTTTATCAAACTTCAATCAAATTCATATCCTTTTTTATTGATAATTAACTGATGGATCTTTTATGTATATTTGTTTTTCTTTCTTGAAGTGTTTATCTTAAGTATTTTGAACTAATTGAGGATCAAACATTGGTGGTATTGTTGTATTATGTTAAATTATTATTTGTACTGAATCAAGTATTTTTTGTAAAATATCAATTAATGTGTTATTTCTTGGAAATTACAAGTATGGTAAATATGGGAAAAATATTGGTGCTTTTCACGTATATCTGTAAAACATATCAAAACTAGTCTTATTTTATCTTTTCATTATAATGATCACTAATTTTTTGAGTTTCAGTCACTGAGGATGGCCACATGTGTTCCCTCAAATTGGAATTTTGGTGTTGGAATTCAGTGTGTATTTTCCATTCAATAATCATATAACAACTGGAATATAAAGGTTACATTTCAAAATAATCATTTTTGGTGGATTACTAGTGGTGATTGCTACATATTTTTGATGTTGGAAATTTGCTCCAAATCACATATAATATATTGTACTACAAGTGAGGAACACAATGGCAAGGGAACTGGCTTTACAATTTATCTACTTATATTGTAGTGATCCATAAATATAAGAAAAAAATTAATAATTTGATATATACTAGTTGGCTTATTCATATGAGATAATGAACCCAAATAGTAGTTCTTATCTGAAGAAATTCTCATCATGCTTGGGTATTCTTGACATCATCGACCTCTAGCCCTTGAATTATTCACTTATCCTTCTACATTATCTAATTATATACATGTATACAAGGCTATCCTATTATTGTATACTTTTGACTTCATTTCATTTTATTCTAGACTTAGATTTGGCATTTTCTAGGAGTTTTGTTTGCACTCCCACATTGTATAAGTAATCTAAAACTTGATATATTTAGCATGTAGCTTATTTGGCATAGTTGTGCCAAATCTTTCCTTGAATGTTGAATACTAATTTTACTAAGGTGTTATGTTCTATGGTGACATTTTATTTTCTTCGTTTGTATCAATCATCTCGCCACATTGTAATATCCCTGGTTTTCTATGCTCTTATTAGACATTTTAACAAGTCCAAAATGGTACAGTGGACCCCAATGGAAAACAATTATGTAGAATTTATTTTATTATTTAATGTTAATAAAATAAAATGGAAATTAATGTGAAATGGCTAGATTATGTTTAGAGATCTGGAAACGAAATCCATGAGGATGGATAAGGTTGTAAGACTTTCCCAGACTTCCAAAAATCCTTGGAAGGAATAAAGTAAATACTAAAATTAGATTGGAGATAAAAATCTAAAAAGTACCCCAGTAAGGAGGAAATTACTATGAAGAGGTGGAATAAATATGGAAAGAAGAAAAGCTAGCTTTAAACATACCTTTGTGGAAGAAAGAAAGGGAAAGACTAGGCAAACAAGAATACAACATTTTCAATTAGCTAGATGCATTTAAGGGAAATAGGCTAGGGAAAGGAAGCTTAAATAATTTGATTCAGGATAGACAAAGGGTTTTCTATCATTGGAAAACAATAGCTTTGATCGGGGGTGAGTTGTGGAGAAAGAGCTCTAAGCTTGGGAGGTTTCTAGTCTACCTTAAGTGGTATGCACAGTAAATTTAATTTGATTTACTTCTGAAGTGATATTTTAATTCTATTATGTGTTATTGAAATGGTGAAGTAGTTGAATCTATATGAAATTCTGTGTCTGGGCATGTGTATAAGTTGTAGAAATTAGATGACTTAGAAAATTAATTTTGTGGCCTATATATTGAACATAATTAACCATAAAGAGATTAGTTTATTCTGTGTTGTTGTACAGACATATTCTGTGAAGACCAACTCTGAAAATGTCTTACACCTAATACTGGGTCTAGATCTAAGGTTAGGTACCTCACAGGAGACTGAGATCTTTGTAATTTTAATGGCATTAGAAATCATTTATCAATTTTACAGTTTTTTAGGAAATAAATTCTAAAGAGAAGTGAATGTACATGCATTATAAACTATAATATATACCAAACTAGATACGGTGCTATACACGAGAAGAACTTCTTCATACATTAGAGAAAGAAAATGAACAACCTGTATAGATAGAGACTATATATATATATATATATATATATATATATATATATATATATATATATATATATATATATATGAATGGAAATCTTACAATAAAACTGCAGGTGCAAGCCTATTGAAAAATAGTATACCTTGGTACTTTAATTTGGAAGAGAAAAAAAATTAGGAGAATAATATTTCATAAATATACATATATACATAGTACATGGTAGTATTATTATAGAAAGTGGTTCCATTAACTACTACTCTCTATATAGAAGAAAATAAATTGTGGCGGCATTAAATGAATTATACAGTCGAACAAAAATGTGGAACCAAATATGAAATAACATTCACAAAGAAGTTGTTAGAATTTAAACGGTATTCAAATAATATAAAAATATCAGTTCATGGGATGTATCATTATGAAATTTCAATCCGTATAAGGTTACAATTAAAAAAAAAATGAAAAAGTTGATAAAGAAAAATATGTGATATAGAGGGCACTTGGCCCTATAGTGAATGAGCTGAGAAGAACTTAGGTAGAACTACATAAGGATAGTAATTATAGTTATCTAAACCCACCTGGAGTATAAGAATCCAAGTGTCAAAAAATATTAACCAAGCCTTGGAAGTATATTAAACTCAAATGGAAAGGGAGGTGTGGAACTACCTCCAAAAAACCAAGACTAGAAGTCACAGTTCAAGAAATAAAAAATAATAATACATTGATGAATTTAAATGAGGTAACCAGAGTTATCAACCAAGAAAATGATAAAATACCTTATGGGCTAACATCACCACCACGATCACCTATAACCAATAGATAAGCGAAGTTAGAATTCTTGACGAACATAAAAGATCAAGTAACTCAATTTGAAGTTTAGGTGACATAAGGAAATATAGAGTCAAGCCTCATACTTAGCAGTACGTATAGCAAGTAAAACTCTCAGAGAATCTAGTGGAGAAAATGTAGTGAAGTGGAATAGAGATGAGGTATGAACCTTGTCAAACCAAATAAAGTATTTAGATGGGGAAACTCCGAGCATCAACAAAAAAACGAAAAAACTCAGATAGTAAAATACACAAAAAAAATTAAAAAGAAACAAATCGAGTAATCAATAAACCAATGATTTAATTAAATACCAACTGTGAGAATGTCCCTCATTGAACATAACAAGGAGCAGCATAATGAAATTGGCTCTGCGTTTTTAAAAGAAACACAGTGAGACAAAATCCGGGTAAGGATATATATGGGTAAATGTAAATAGAAAAATAGTGTATAATACGTGAATAAATAAAAGAAAAGAAAAATTAGGAAAAAATTTCATCCTTGCTCTCTGGTACATAAACACAACTTTGGATTTATGCCGAACAATTTAGGAGTATATCTATTGAAATTATCGGGGTTGGAATTAACGAAAATCTAATCGAATCCTATGTAGAGACTATATGAGCGAGTGACCATTTCAAATCGAAGAAAATTGGAGAAATGGCAGAAGATCAGTACAAACCCATAAAAGTGACCATATTCCATTCAATACAAAAATCCCATAGAGTAAAAAGGGAAAATATGAAATGACATTAAAGTATGGACGCATAAATTAAAATGACAACTGGTGGTAAGAATTTCTATTTTAACTGAAGAATATGTTTCAAATTAAACTAGGTATTACTACTTTTTGGATTTATAAGTGAATAAAAATTCCTAAGAGACAAACTAATACATTTCCAGTACATTTCAGCTAACAAAATTAACTCAGTCCAGAGAAGTAGAACGAAAATAATTACCTGATTTTTGGAAGGGGATGACATTGAATTTCGAACTGAGCTTATTTGGCCACCTGTGCCATTCCATTAATTTCAAACCCATATGAAATCATAGAGGCAACAACGAATAATTTGAGTGAAGAATAGTGTAGAGTGAATAGCATTTTCCAGAACAAAAAATAAAAAATGAGTCACGTTCCCAAATCTGAATCATTTATGCAAAATGGAAACCCTAACCTAGGAGTGATCTACACCATCTAGGTGTCACAGATCAAGGTTAATATGAGTTTTCTCGTGGCTTCACAGGTTACATCTAAGACCCATGTGACAGAGTACGCCACCATAAACACCATGTTACCATAAAGTACCTCAGTTGCAGTGACTCAATAAACATGATATATGAATTTGAGACCAACGTATTAAAAACCAAATAAATAATTCTATCTTAAGAATTCAATTCCCTGCAAATTTTGATCCATATATTAATGATCAAATTCATTTAAAACTAAGTTGTAACTTCATAGTACATTGAGTAAATGTGTATTGGTAAATATACTATTATTATGCCACATTGAAAAGCAAATACAATCCATGTGGGTGGACACCGTCAACTGGGTTTAAAAGTAGTAATACACATATAAGGGTAAAAGGCCATAATATGTATATGTGAGACTTTCAAGAAATAAGCGTACATCAAATTAATGAAGGGTTATGTGTAGTGGGATTGAAAATTTTCATGAGAACCGAATATTAAGTTCCTCAGACTATAGTATAGGATGCCGAGGAAAATAGACATTTGGAATATCTACTATTATCAATTACCTAAAGTAGATTTGAAGTCAGCTCGAATTCATGCATAGATGTTATAGTTAAAACAAAAACAAAATTGAATCGTACATGTCGAACACATATTAATAGTAATGTCCCTCAACTTCCACATACGCCAAATATTTTTTTTTCTGAAGGTTATCTCTTTAAGACTAAACTCTCCTTTTATTTTAAAATTTATCATTTTCTTGGGATTGACGAAACTCAATCCTGTTCATCTCACTAATACATAGGTGTTCAGTATTACCTTTTCAATTTAAATTTTAATATACTTTTGTTAAACATAATTTATATGTTTAATCTATTCCCCATTGTATATATGTTTCAATAGAGTAAAACATATAAAAGTTTCTTTATATATCTCTTTGTTATATTAGCCGTTATATTTCATATCATTAACTCTTTAATTCCTTTTCATATATATATATATATATATATATCCACCATAGATATATATATATAATCCACCACATATATATACGATGATGATTTTTATTCGATTTTAATTTAGTTATAAAAGTTCCACTTCTATGAGTTGTATTCTTGGCAATACTGTACTTATCCAACGAATTATATATTGTTGTTTACATAGGCTTTGGCATACCTTATTACATTGTCAGTATATACGACTTTATCATTCCCTTACTTGGTTGATATGGAGTACATCTCAAGTACTTTATCGTATATTGGTTTGATGGTTTCGTATTACCTGCGTGGAGGTGTTTATGTCAATTACATCGCATTTATCACACACTGCTCATCGTACGCTTGAATTTGATTTATGGATTTGTTTGTATCCTCTAACTCTGAAATAAAATATATTTTATAGCACTATTTGGTTACGGTTCTGAATGCATATTCAATTTCTTGTAGTACTTGTACGTTTGGCTTTTATTGAACCCCTACTGAAATCAAATCATCAAGATCGTTGTCGATCCATGTGAGATTCTACCGATTTGTGCCATTTCTATGGCTAGATTTTATTAGGGTTCTCGTCTATTATTTCTATAAGAGTTGAAGAGTAAACCCTTGTTCGCTTCTCTATTCAGAATTTCGTTCCTTCAATCATCCTTTGTTTGTTATCGATTTGGTATCTCTGCTTGATTTTTAAGATTTACTGGTGCAATATGCCTGCTTAGTAGCACTCCCTTGGCAATACACAGAGGTAACTTACATTCTCCAATTTTTTGGTCTTAATCTTATGGAAATGCAGTATATATTTGGTCACTATGATTTTATTTTCATACTATCAGGTTTAGGAATTTACCATGACCTTCCTCCTCATTATAAAATTTAGAGCGAAAGTCTAAATGGGCTTTATATCCCTGGTATTCATCCTGTGAGGGTTTTTATCTATCGCTTGCAACCAAATTTATTGACACATTACAGAAATTGTTGTATCATTATATAATTTTATAATTATTTTTGTTGCCTATTCTGTATACAATCATCATTCCATTTCATATTTTTAATTTCTTGTTTCTCAGAACCAATGGACTGATACTGATTATTGCCTCATCTGATTTATGGAAATCATGGGTATTCGACTTCCTACAAATATGAGGCGAGGGTTTTCGACCTCAGTAGTCGTCGATTCCCCACGGGTTTCTGCGATGACTAAGAGCTTTAATAATGAACTCTTATCAGAGACTGGGAATTTATCTAGGTACAATTTCTTTTTTTGTGTATAGACAATTTGCCTTTCATAACTTCCTTGGATAGGTAAATACGTTTCAGTTATATTGCCAAAATATTCTAACCTATTTCGGTTTTTATTTTATATGTTTTAACTCAGATTGATACTTTCGAAGTCATTCATTGACCAGGTAATAATTTTTTTAAAACTCAGAATCATTTAGTCCCCTAGATAAAATTTCCCCTTTGTTCTCTTTCGTTTATTTATTTACTTATTTATTGAGCTGAAATTTTTTCGATATCTTCGTTTACAGTCACTGAAATCATTAAATTCACATAATGTCATTCATTTACAGGTGATTATTTGTTACCTTCTTTGTCTGAGTACTTCCTGAGAGCTCATTGCATTTTTCGTTGAAGAATTTGTAATACCTTTCTCTCTGATACAGGTCGGTAGTCACGAGAAACTTCAGCTATGTGTTAACTCGTTGCCTCTGCAATGACTTGTTTAACATTTGATTTATATCGGTCCATGGATAATATCATTGAATCCAAGGAGATTCCTACCATTGTCTCTATAATTTTTTCTTATTATTTACACCTGACTTTATATTCCTTGACTGGGGTTTAATTTTCCCATGTCAGGAAGATATAAATTTTCTCCATACTGTTATTATTTTGCTAGCTGATAATTTTTCATACACTTTAACTTCCGCTTTGAACCATATGTATATGAGAATTTATATTCAACAGTTCGTGGTATTTACTATCTGAAAGTTAAAATCCTTTGTACTGATGGTATTTTGTTTTCTATGTACTGTCAACTATACCAGTTTATGTTTACTCTGTTATTTTATTTCTTATAGTATTCGGGTCAAGCAAAATTATTTTCGTTTACTACAAGATTTCGAAGTAATCAAAAATTATATATATTTCGATGTAATAAGTGAGAACTCTCTCACGTTTAGTAATTGTAATCACTAGTAGAGAATTAAATTTCCAGTAACATGTTGTCTTATCAAATATAAGATTTTAAATATTACATAACCATTTTCTGCAATACTATTATTCTCAAATATTAATAAAATACACTAGGAAAGAGTATCTTAAGTTACCAGAATATACCATTTCATACACTAGTTTCCTTTTTTCTATTTATAGAATGGCTTCCAATGTTAATTTTATACTCAGAAACGAGTTTAATTCCTTTCAGAGTCCTCATTATTCTGAAACAGTATTGTCTTCATCTCTTTTTGTGGCCAAAGATGTATATTTTCTGAACCTGAAATTTAGAATACTTCTATTTATTTGAATTTGAGCTAGTAACTGTTAGTTTTATACCAGATTATTTTCTGATGGAAGTAGAATTATTCAGTAAGTGTTATCTCTTTCCAAAATAACCTTTCTTTTTGTTTAAATAATTATCTTCTCACAGTAACCCACTACATCTTGAAATTAATTTAATAATTTCTATTCAATTAAATTCATAATTTCTAGTGTGTAAATTCTAGCTCTAACCTTACAATCATAATTTAAAAGTTATATTATATGGAAATAAAATTTATCTAAACCATTGTCAGGTTTAGAGATTCTGGTAGATATTTTTCCATATAGTGAATCCTACAACTATACAGGAATTTGAAGACTAATTGTTCTAATATTTCTGTTAAATGTATGGAGTATAATCATCCACATCATGCAACATATAATACTTTCACATTCAATACAACATTAAATTTATACCTACACTTTATAACAGAAAAATGTAAATAAATTGTGCATACCACTTAACTAGATGACCAATCCACCCAACCTTAGAATGTGTTTATCTCCAGAATTCACCCTCGAGTTGAGATCCCTCCAAGAACAGATCAACCTCTAATCTGTTCAGGAATAGCTTATTTAAGCTTTTGCTCCCGAAAGCCTGTTTCTAATTATGCGTCCAGAATATCAGGATGATTTTATTCCTGTTTGCCTAGGCTTCCCATTTTAAGGATTTTTAAAGCTGCTTTATGCTTTTCCTAGCTTTTTACCTCTTCCCAACTACTCTCCACATCATTGGGGAAACCAGATTTTCCTCAAAATCTAATTTGGAAATAAATTCTTTCAAAGATTTTTTTGAAATATTTTTGGGGAAATATTTTCCTCTATCCATCCTCATGGATTTAGCAAGTGGTCTCACAATTCTCATTTGGTCAATCTGCACAGCATTAATTTATTTAATTTTCAAAATGAAATATTTAATTACATTCACAAAATACTTATCCATTTGGTATCCACTCCCCATTAGGATTGAAGGTCAAATTTCTAGCTTTGAAAGAAAACATAAACTAGGGGTGTTACATATTCCCCCTCTGAAAGAAAACACCGTCCTCGGTGTTGATATCTAACTACTAGAGTTCATTTTTTTTTTCAAACAAAAATGCATATTTGTCCATCATTTCGGCTTCTCTTTCCCATGTAGCTTCTTCAACAGTAAAGTGCTTCCACTGCACCTTTACTCTTACTACCGTTCGATTCCTCAATTCAATTTCTTCCTGCTCCAATATTCGAAGTGGTTCTGGAAGGAACTGCCCTTCCGGTTCCACCTGTATCACATTCCAATCAACTATGTGAGAAGCATCATGTACATATATTTTTAATAATCAAACATGAAACACATCATGCACTCTAACATGGGGTGGTAAGGCCAGCTTGTAAGCCACTTGTCCCACCCTTTCTAATACCTCAAAAGGACCACAATATCTAGGAGCCAGTTTTGCACAACTTCTAGCATAAAGTGTGCTCTTTTTGGGTTTCATACGCAAGTACACATGCTCCCCCACTTTGATTTCTCTATGTAATCTCTTCTTATCAGCATAGTTTTTCTGGCGATCTTGTGCTATCTTGATGTTTCTTTGTATTTGTTTAAAAATTATTTCCATCTCTTGTAAAGCATCTGGTCCCAACATTATTTTATCCTCAGGTTGACTCCAGCTCAAAGGAGTACGACACTTCCTTCCATAGAGTGCTTCAAACGGACTCATTTTTATGGAGGATTGATACCTGTTATTATAGGAAAATTTAGCTAAATGCAATTAGTCTTCCCACTTTTATGGCCTATCCATCACATACATTCTCAACATATCCTCCAAAATCTAATTAATTCTCTCTGTCTGACCATCTGTCTGAGGGTGATAGGCAGTACTAAAATTCAACTTAGTACCCATACCTCCAAATAGACCTTTCCAAAAGGCTGTTGTGAACTTATCATCTCTATCTAAAATAATCGTCTTTGGGACCCCATGTAATCTTACTATCTCTTTTAGAAACACATCTGCTACTTGGGTTGTCCCAAAAGTAGACTTTACAGGTATGAAGTGTGCAGCTTTGGTTAAAGTGTCTACTACTACCATCACCAAATCGTGTTGGTATTTGGTTTTGGGTAACCCTGTTATGAATTCTATAGAAACTGTGTCCCATTTCCACTCTGCAATGGGCAATGGATTTCAAAGACCAACAGGATGTTGATGTTCTACCTTAACTAGTTGACACTCCACGCATCTAGCTAAATATTCTGCTACATCTATTTTCATTCCTGGCCAAAATAACTTATTTTTCAAAGCTGTTAAAATTTTCTGATATCCAGGATGCCCTGCACACGGTTGTTTGTGATATTCATCTAGAATCTCTCTTTTCAAAGTCTCTACATTGGGGACATATAATCTGTTTTTGTAGCAGATCAACCCTTTCTAGTTTTGAGTGTATTCAGCCATCTCTTTCTTAAGTATTTTCACCTGTAACTGTTCATAATGTGGATCTTGGTCTGTTACCTTTTTCACTAAATCTTCTAGATCAAAATTTGCACTACTCCCAATGTTTTTTATGTGTTGGCAAGCATTTATGCTCAGAGCATCAGCAATTTTGTTCTCTTTTCCCCTGATATGTTTTATGTCCATATCAAATTCACTCAGAAAAGACAGCCATCTGGCTTGTCGAGCATTCAAATTAGTTTGGGAAAAGAAGTATTTAAGACTAATATGATCTGTCATCAATGTAAATTTATTTCCAAGAAGATAGTGTCGCCACATCTTCAAGGCATGAATAACAACAGCCAACTCCAAATCATATGCACTATAGTTCTGTTCATGTGTCTTCAGTTTCCTAGACTCATATGCAATAACTGAATTTTCCTGCAACAGAAATCCTCCCAACCCCTCTCTATAGGCATCTGTACTTACAACAAATTCTTTATCAGGGTCTGCAATTTTCAATATAGGGGCTGTGGTGAGTTTTAATTTTAATTTTTCGAAACTATTTTGACATTTTTCAGTCCACTCAAATTTGACCCCCTTCCTTTGTAGTGAGGTTATGGGATATGCTATGGCAGAAAATCTCTCCACAAATCTACGATAATAACCAGAAATCCCCATAAATGACCTCACTGTTGAAACATCAGTTGCCACAGGCCATTCTTTAATAGCCTTCATCTTTTCAGGGTCAACAACTAACCCTTGCTTAGAGATAATATGTCCCAAGTATTGAACCTTGTCTTTATAGAATTCACATTTGCTGAACTTGGCATATAACTGGTTTTCTTTCAAAGTTTGCAACACTATTCTCAGGTGCTCTTTGTGTTCCTCCTTATTTTTTGAATAAACTAAAATATCATCTATGAACACAAGCACGAACTTATCCAAGTACTTATTTAACACACTGTTCTTTAAGCACATAAAGGTGGCAGGGGCGTTTGTTAAACCGAAAGGTAGGACTATGAATTCGTAGTGTCCATACCTGGTTCAGAAAGATGTTCTACTAATGTATTCCACCTTAATTCTGAGCTGGTGATAACCAGTCCTTAAGTCAATCTTCAAAAATATTGAAGCTCCTCTCACTTGGTCAAAAAGATCATCAATTCTAGGCAAAGGGTATCTGTTTTTTAATGGTCAACTTATTCAGTTAACGATAATCAATGCACGTCCTAAAGGTTCCATTATTCTTTTTCACAAATAGAACCAGTGCTCCCCAAGGAGATACAATCGGTCAGATATAGCCCTTATTCAGCAATTCTTGCAATTGCATTTTCAGTTCCATGAGTTCAGGGGGACTCATTCGATAAGGGGCTTGGGAAACGTGTGTTGCTCTCGGCACCAAATCGAATGAAAGGTCAATTTCTCTTTTGGGTGGAAGATGAGGAATCTCATCTGGGAATAATTCCTTAAACTCTCTCACCACTGGTAATGTATCCGTCAAATTTGATTCAGGTTGTTGTTCTAGTTCTTCAAAATGTACTGCATACACTTGGTATCCTTTCTTAGCTGTTCATTTTAATTGCAGGGCTGATATTTGTCTTACAGAGATAGGTTTTGGTTTTCCCTTGAGAATAAAAGGTTTCCCCTCGTCATCTACATAATGCAGTGTCTTATCCCAGCAATTCATCATGGCCTTTTTCTTTTCCAGCCAGTCCATTCCTATCAGCAAGTCATATGAACCTAATGGCAGAATGTTCAAATTTACTTTTGTTTGAAAATCATTTAATTTAATTGTTGTTCGGGGAAATTTATGTGTTACCTTCCTCTTGGTTCCAGTGGCCAGCTGAACCAACCATGACTGCTAAAATTTTTCAGTTTTAATATTACATTTCTCTACCACTTGTGGACTAATGTAACTCAAAGAAGCACCCGAATCAATTAAAATAGTAACAGGCTGGTCAGAAATCTTACCCTCCATTTCAACCATGGTAGCTTGATGTTCTACTTTTCAATTCTCCAAGGCTACACTGATAGTGGGTATATTTCTTGCTATGTCATTTACTGCGGTCGCTTCTCGGTCTCTCATAATCATCTGAATGTTTCTGTGGGGACAATCCCTCAAAAGATGGGGTTCTCCACATCCCCAGCACTTCAAGGGTTCCCTCATTTTAACTGTGCCTTCTTTCTTAGTGTCTCCATCTATGTGTTTTGAACCCACTTGGGGCTAGGCAATTTGACTTTCCTTGAGTTTATTAAATTTCTTCCGCTGATGATCCCTACCAAATTGCTTCAAATAAGCTAGTTTCTGTTTCTTTCCTTTGAACTCACCCTTGATTACCCAGTTTTTCCCATGCTCACTTTTTCCTTTAAACTGTTGGTAGCACAATCTAGCCTTTCTAACAGCTTCATCCATCATTTTTGGATTATCAAACTCAATCTTCTCTTTGTACATAGCAGGCAAACAGTTCAAAAACATTTTCACCTTTGCCTTCTCTTCCCTAATGTAAGGGACATATCTCAACAGATTTGTTAAATTAGTGAAAAACTCATCAATAGTAAGCTGTCCCAGTATAAGCTCATGAAATTCTTTTGCTTTATCATAGTAACATTCATTTAAGTAGCGGTTTTTGAACTTAACCTGGAAGTCTTCCCAAGTAATTGTCTTTTCATCAATGGCATGAACCATTTTCGTCTCCTCCCACCACAAGGTAGCCTTACCTTGTAGCTGGTAGACAGCCAATTTGGCCTTCAGAGTGATTTCATATTCATAGACCTGGAAGTGCTTAATCATGTTCAACAACCAGGCTTCATCATATTCCTCCTTCTCCCCATCATAGGAGGGAGGTTTGATCTTTCGAAATTCCCCCTGTAATTCCTTTTTCTACTTATACTGATGCCTAACAGCATCATCTTCCTCAGACTCATCATTCTTCCTCTTTCTGGAACCTTCACCTTCTTGGATGTTCCGCAAAGTTAGCTCTCTGATGAGCTTTTCCTACTCCTCACTGGCTAATGAAAATCTGTCATTCTGGCTTCTTAGCTTAGCCATTTCTCGTTGCAAACTGTGCAACATAGCCATCACCGGAGCGTTGGGATCTGGTGTATTATCTTCATCACACAGATCGACATAAATTTCCTCACTTCCAGCCATTTGAATTTTATATTTTCACCACACTGTTCACTAAACAACACAGATCAGTACAAAAGAAAGTTTTTCTCAACAGTAACTAATTTATACAGTGTACATAAAAATAGTTAGCACACACAGCAACAGCCCAGTTTTGTATACTTGAGCTCCGATACCATTTGTAATGTCCCTCAAATTCCACATACGCCAAATTTTTTTTTTTCTGAAGGTTGTCTCTTTAAGACTAAACTCTCCTTTTATTTTAAAATTGATCATTTTCATGGGATTGGCGAAACTCAATCCTGTTCATCTCGCTAACACATAGGTGTTCAGAACTACCTTTTCAATTTAAATTTTAATATACTTTTGTTAAACATAACTTATATGTTTAATCTATTCCCCGTTGTATATATGTCTCAATAGAGTAAAACATATAAAAGTTTCTTTATATATCTCTTTGTTATATTAACCTTATATTTCATATCATTAAATCTTTAATTGCTTTTCATATATATATATATATCCATCATATATATATATAATCCACCATATATAAATAATCCACCACATATATATACGATGATGATTTTTATTCGATTTTAATTTAGTTATAAAAGTTCCACTTCTATGAGTTGTATTCTTGGCAATACTGTACTTATCCAACGAATTATATATTGTTCTTTACATAGGCTTTGGCATACCTTACTACAGTGTCAGTATATATGACTTTATCGTTCCCTTACTTGGTTGATATGGAGTACATCTCAAGTAATTTATCGTATATTGGTTTGATGGTTTTGTATTACCTACGTGAAGGTGTTTATGTCAATTACATTGAATTTATCACACACTGCTCATCGTACGCTTGAATTTGATTCATGGATTTGTTCGTATCCTCTAACTCTGAAATAAAATATATTTTATAGCACTATTTGGTTACGGTTCTGAATGCATATTCAATTTCTTGTAGTACTTGTACGTTTGGCTTTTATTGAACCCCTACTGAAATCAAATCGTCAAGATCGTTGTCGATCCATGTGAGAGTCTACCGATTTGTGCCATTTGTATGACTATATTTTATTAGGGTTCTCATCTATGATTTCTATAAGAGTTGAACAGTAAACCCTTGTTTGCTTCTCTATTCGGAATTTCATTCCTTCAATAATCCTTTGTTTGTTATCGCTTTGGTATCTCTGCTCTATTTCTGATATTTACTGGTGCAATACGCCTGCTTCGTAGCACTCCTTTGGCAATACGTAGAGGTAACTTACATTCTCCAACGTTTTGGTCTTAATCTTATGGAAATGTAGTATATATTTGGTCGCTATGATTTTATTTTCATACTATCAGGTTTAGGAATTTACCATGACCTTCCTCCTCGTTATAAAATTCAGAGCGAAAGTCTGAATGAGCTTTATATCCTTGGTATTCGTCCTCTGAGGGTTTTTATCTATCTCTTGCAACCAAATTTATTGACACATTACATAAATTGTTGTATCGTTATATAATTTTATAATTATTTTTGTTGCCTATTCTGTATATGATCATCAGTCCATTTCATATTTTTAATTTCTTGTTTCTCATAACCAATGGACTGATACTGATTATTGCCTCATCTGATTTATGGAAATTATGGGTATTCGACTTCCTACGAATATGAGGCGACGGTTTTCGACCTCAGTACTCGTCGATTCCCCACGCGTTTCTGCGATGACTAAGAGCTTTAATAATGAACTCTTTTCAAAGACTGGGAATTTATCTAGGTACGATTTCTTTTTTTGTGTATAGAGAATTCGCCTTTCATAACTTCCTTCGATAGGTAAATACGTTTCAGTTATATTGCCAAAATCTTCTAACATATTTCGTTTTTTCTTTTATATTTTTTAACTCAGATTGATACTTTCGAAGTCATTCATTGACCAGGTAATAATTTTGTTAAAACTCAGAATCGTTCAGTCCCCTAGATAAAATTTCCCCTTTGTTCTCTTTCGTTTATTTATTTACTTAATTATTGAGCTGACAAAATTTCGATATCTTCGTTTACAGTCACTGACATCTTTAAATTCACATAATGTCATTCATTTACAGGTGATTATTTGTTACCTGCTTCGTCTGAGTACTTCCTGAGAGCTCGTTGCATTTTTCGTTGAAGAATTTGTAATACCTTTCTCTCTGATACAGGTCTGTACTCACGAGAAACTTCAGATATGTGTTAACTCGTTGCATCTGCAATGACTTGTTTAAAATTTGATTTATATCAGTCCATGGATAATATTGTTGAATCCATAGAGATTTGTACCATTGTCTCTATACTTTTTTCTTATTATTTACACCGGACTTTATATTCCTTGACTGGGGTTTAATTTTCCCATGTTAGGAAGATATAAATTTTCTCCATGCTGTTATTATTTTTCTAACTGATAATTTTTCATATACTTTAACTTCCGCTTTGAACCATATGTATATGAGAATTTATATTCAACAGTTCGTGGTCTTTCCTATCTAAAAGTTAAAATCCTTTGTACCGATGGTATTTTGTTTTCTATGTACTGTCAACTATACCAGTTTATGTTTACTCTTTTATTTTATTTCTTATAGTATTCGGGTCAAGAAAAATTATTTTCATTTACTACAAGATTTCGAAGTAATCAAAAATTATATATATTTCGATGTAATAAGTGAGAACTCTCTCACGTTTAGTAATTGTAATCACTAGTAGAGAATTAAATTTCTAGTAACATTTTGTCTTATCAAATATAAGATTTTAAATATTACATAACCATTTTCTGCAATACTTTTATTCTCAAATATTAATAAAATACACTAGGAAGTAGTATCTTAAGTTACCAGAATATACCATTTCATACACTAGTTTCCTTTTGTCTATTTATAGAATGGCTTCCAATGTTAATTTTATACTCAGAAACGAGTTTAATTTCTTTCAGAGTCCTCATTATTCTGGAACAATATTGTCTTCATCTCTTTCTGTGGGAAAAGATGTATATTTTCTGAACCTGAAATTTAGAATACTTATATTTATTTGAATTTGAGCTAGTAACTGTTAGTTTTATACAAGATTATTTTCTGATGCAAGTAGAATTATTTAGTAAGTGTTATCTCTTTCCAAAATAACCTTTCTTTTTGTTTAAATAATTCTCTGCTCACAGTAACCCACTACATCTTGAAATTTATAAAACTCTGCTACAGTTAGAAGTATTCATCCAGAATTTAATAATTTCTATTCAGTTAAATTCATAATTTCTAGTGTGTAAATTCTAGCTCTAACCTTACAATCATAATTGAAAAGTTATATTATATGGAAATAAAATTTATCTCCAGATTTAAACCATTGTAAGGTTTAGAGATTCTGGTAGATATTTTTCCATATAGTGAATCCTACAACTATATAGGAATTTGAAGACTAATTGTTCTGATATTTCTGTTAAATGTATGGAGTATAATCATCCACATCATGCAACATATAATACTTTCACATTCAATACAACATAAAATTTATACCTACACTTTATAACAGAAAAATGTAAATAAATTGTGCATACCACTTAACTACATGACCAATCCACCCAACGTTAGAATTCGTTTATCTCCATAATTCACCCCCGAGCTCAGATCCCTCCAAGAACATATCAACCTATAATACGTTCAGGAATAGCTTATTTAAGGTTTTTCTCCCCAAAACATGTTTCTAATTCTGCGTCCAGAATATCAGGATGATTTTCTTCCTGTTTGCCTAGGCTTCCCATTTTAGGGATTTTTAAAGTTGCTTTATGCTTTTCCTAGCTTTTTACCTCTTCCCAACTACTCTCCACATCATTGGGGAAACTAGATTTTCCTCAAAATCTAATTTGGAAATAAATTCTTTCAAGGATTTTTTTGAAATATTTTTGGGGAAATATTTACCTCTATCCATCCTCATGGATTTAGCAGTGATCTCACAATTCTCATTTGGTCAATCTGCACAACATTATTTTATTTAATTTTCAAAATGAAATATTCAATTACATCCACAAAATACTTATCCATTTGGGGTCCACTCCCCATTAGGATTAAAGTTCAAATGTCTAGATTTGAAAGAAAACATAAACTAGGGGTGTTACATTAATACCACTTGTTAATGTGAGTATGCTCTTATATGTGATAAGAAAATGTGGTAGATATATTTAAGTACATATGGGGAAGAGGTATGGTAATACTCTTGTCAATTAGGGGATATATATATATCTATATATTAGTCACATAATAAATGTTATCATGGATTTAGATTGTAAATTTACAATGTGGATGGACCATACATCGTGTGAGTAAATATTATAAAACCAGTGAAAAAAAATGATCAACACATTCATGAGTTGGAATGGAGGGATTTAATAATATGTCATTTTCATACAGATTAGAGAAAGGAAATCTTATATTAACAGTAAAGCGAAACTGACAAGGTGATAAAATGAAACACTTTCACAAACTATAAACAAATAAATAGTAACATGGTATGATTATGTTAGAATGCGACAAGTTATAGTGTAATCCCAAGAATCAGTTTGATCTATTACTAAGAAAAAAAATAAGAAATTTTTTTTGAAGTAAGAGGTGGTATAAATGGTATCGGAGCCCATGTTAAAATGTTGGGAAAAAATGTGTGCTCACACTAGAAATTTTTTTTACTATAATTTTTTTTGTTAAAATTAAATTTTATTAATGTTTAATTTTTTGTACAGTGAAATAGCACTGAAATTTACAGCTACAAACCATGAGTGAAGGGGATGAGCTATATGTGGATTTGGGTGAATAAAATCCAGTAGATCCAAATGCTACATTGCTGGCTATGATGCATCGAATGCAACAAGAATTGGTGCAACTGAAAAACCAAAATGAAAGGTTATCTTTAGCCAGTGGAGAGAAAGACAGGATAATACGAGAATTTACCTCCAGTAATAGTCACGAAGGTGAAAGTTCCAAGAGAAAGAGGAAGGGAATTGAAAATCACTTGGAAGATTCTGAGGAAGATCATGCCTCTAGACAACAGTCTAGGAGGAATAAGGAATTACAGGGTGAATTTTGGAAAACCAATCCTCCATCCTATGATGGAGAGAAGGAGGAATATGCCGAAGCTTGGCTTCTAAATATGATAAAATACTTTCAGGTTTACGAATATGAAAGTAACTTGAGAGTCAAGCTGGCTATTTATCAGTTGCAAGGGAAGGCTACCTTGTGGTGGGAAGAAACCAAGATGGTTCACGTCATAGATGAGAAAATTGTCACTTTGGAGGATTTCCAAATCAAATTCAAAAATATATATTTGAATTAACGTTATTATGATGATAAAGAAAAAGAGTTTCTTGAACATAGAATGGGATAGCTTGCTATTGAAGAATATGTAACCAAATTCACCAATCTTATTGTGTAACCAACTCCAAAAATAGAAGAAAAGAGATATCAACGCCTTAGAAATAAGCCACTTTGAGGGGGAAACCTCCAATAAATTACATGAATGAACAATTCTTGTATGATACAATTTACAAAACATCCTTTCTATATATAGGAGTCCATGGGGCCATAATGTAATCATAGTGGGCCACAATGTAATCCTAGCCGGCCTAACAATAATAATTTATTGGCACAATAATAACAAAATGGTGGTTACAAGGGTACAATAATAACAATAAGGGGGTGACACTAACAACAATAAGGGGCTATAGTAGTGATATAGGGACCTAACATGCCCCTCTCCTTCAAAAAAGTGTTGTCCTCAATGCTTGAGTAGCTTCGCGTGATTCTGTATAAAATTCTCATCCTCCCATGTAGAATCTTCAGTGGGTAAGTTCTTCCACTTGATGAGATACTATGAAATTGATCGATTCCGTAGCTGTCGAGTTCTTGTTTCCATGACCGCTTTAGGTTCCAATATGATTTTTCCTTCCTCATAAAGTTTTGGCAATATTTTTTGAACTGGAATATTTTCACCTATAACCTTATTTAAGCATGAAACCTGGAAAACTGGATGTACTCACGAAGAAGCAGGAAGCTCCAATTTGTATGCCATAGTACCAATATTTTGCAACACCTTCTAAGGACCATAGTACTTTGGCGATAATTTATTATCCTTCTTAGCTTGCTTGAGGGACATTTGTTTGTATGGTTGTATCCATAAAAATACCCAATCTCCTACATCAAAACTTCTCTCGCTGTGATGTTGACCTGCCTGTTGTTTCATTCGATTTTGTACCAAATTCAGGTCATCCTTTAAGAGTTGGAGAAATTATTGCTGATGCTCGATGTGATCTTCCACTGCTTCAACCTTTGAATTTTCCCTTAAAGATGATGTGATGGATGGTGGATGATATCCATAAAGTGCCATAAATGGGGTCATTTTTGGTGCAGCATGGAAGGAAGTGTTATACCACCATTCAGCAAGAGGTAAACACTTGACCCAATGTGTTTGTTTATCAGATAAAAAACAACGAAGATATCCTTCCAAACATTTATTTACTATCTCAGTTTGACCATCAGATTGAGGATGATAAGATGAGCTATGAGCTAATTGAGTACCCAAACAAGAAAATAACTTCGTCCAAAAATTTCCAGTAAAAATGGGATCTCTCTCGCTCACAATAACCCTTGGGCTTCCATGTAGCTTTTGAATTCTGTCCATAAATGTAGTAGCAACTATACTTGCTTTAAATGGATGAGATAATGCACAAAAGTGTGCATACTTGGTAAGTCTATCAACTACCACCATGATGACACTCTTTCCTTTGGACTTAGGTAAACCTGTGATAAAATCAATTGAAATCTCCTCCCAACGTTGACTTGGAATGGATAAATATTGTAGAAGTCTCAGGGTCTTAATTGTCTCAACTTTATTTTGCTGGCAAACCAAACATTCCGTCACAAACTTTTGAATATTCGATTTAAGGCCATCCCAAAAAAATTCTTTCTTCACCCTGTGGTAAATTTTTAAAAATCCCGAGTGTCCTCCTAAAGGAGAAGTGTGCAATTCCAGAAGAATATTTTGTTTTAGTTGGGAATTCTTACAAATATATAAGTGATCTTTGTACCATAAGGAATAATTTTTCCAACTAAATGTATCAGATGTACTAGGATCTTGCTGCAACTTTTGAATGAGTGCCCAGACATATTTGTCCTTCTTCCGTTCATCTCTTGCTTCGGTTATCCAATCTGGTTGGATAATAGAAATTGCACAAAGAAATGCTTCCACCTCTTCATTCTTTCTTGAGAGTGCATCTGCAACAACATTAAGCTTTCCTTTTTTGTAGATTATTTCAAAGTCATAACCCAACATCTTTGTGACCCATTTTTGCTGCTCTTCTGAAGATATTCTTTGTTCCAAAAAGTGTTTTAGACTATCATGATCAGTTTTTACCTTGAAGTGTCTTCCCATTAGGTAAGTTCTCCATTTCTTTAGTGCATGCAGTATTGCTAACATTTCCTTCTCATAAATAGGTTTCTATAAATACTTTCCTTTGATTGGACGACTTTCAAAAGCAATGGGTCTTCCTTCTTGCATTAAAACAACACCAATTCCATTTCCTGAGGCATCACATTCTACAATAAAGGTTTTTGTGAAGTCTGGTGTAGCTAAGACCGGTGCTAGGCACATTGCCTCTTTAAGATGTTCAAAGGCCTTAGTTGCTTCAGGAGTCCATGAAAATGCATCTTTCTTCAATAATGTTGTTAGAAGTGCTGTTATTCTCCCATAATTCTTAACAAACTTGCGATAATACCCTGTTAACCCGAGAAATCCTTGCAACTGCTTTATGGTTGTGGGGACTTTCCATTCCTTAATGGATTTAATTTTGTTAGGGTCTACTTTAACACCCTCGTGAGATACAATATGACCCAGATATTCCACCTCTTGTACTCCAAAGAAACATTTGTATGTTTTTGCATATAATTGTTTCTCCTACAATAGTTTGAGCACCCTGTCAACATGTTCAACATGATCCTTCCAAGACCTGCTGTAGATTAGTATATCATCAAAAAATACTAGCACAAATTTTCTAAGGAAGGGTTTGAAAATGGAATTCATCAACCCTTGAAATGTAGAAGGTGCATTGGTAAGGCCAAAAGGCATGACCCAAAAATTCATAATGACCCTCATGAGTTCGAAATGTTGTTTTTGGAATATCTTCAGTCTTCATTCTAATTTGATGATATCCTGAACGAAGATCCAACTTGGTAAAATAAATTGCTCCATGTAATTCATCCAATAATTCAACAATCACAGGAATGGGAAATTTATCTTTAATGGTGAGCTTATTGAGCTCCCTATAATCCGGACACATTCGCCATGATCCATCCTTCTTGTGTACCAATACTACAGGAGCAGAGAAAGAACTTTGACTGGGGTGAATTATACCCGCCTCTAACATTTCTGCAATCATACGTTCAATTTCGCTCTTTTGGAAGTAAGGATATCTATAAGGCCTGATGTTTGGAGGAACACTTCCTGGAATCAAATGAATAGCATGATCATGATTATGAATAGGTGGGAGTCCTTTGGGAGTTTCAAACACCTTGGAATGATTGTCCAAGACTTGTTGGAGATCTGCAGAAATAGATGATTTTGATGTCGGAACTTCTAGTATATATTGTACACCACACTGCTTATCTATTTAAAGCTTTGTCTTGAAATTAGAAGGTATTATTCTTCCCTGCCTCTCGGCATACCGTAATTCGACTTTGCTTCTAGTACTCGTTAGTGCTCGTGTACCTGTCACTGTCTTCAAATATTGTAACCATTGTACTCCTAGTACAACATCAGCACCTCCCATAGGAATGGAAAGCATTGGACTATTCAATACATATTCCCCCATGGTTAGCTTGATATTATGAAATTTTCCAAAGAAATTTATAGTTCCTCCATTTGCAACCATCACTTGACATTCTGGTGCTGGGTATAGGAAACAATTTAATTCCTTGGCTACCTTACAATGAATAAAATTATGGGTGCTACCTGAATCAATCAACACTATTAATTTTTTCTTCTTGATCTGTCTTGCTATCTTGAGAGTTTGAGGAGTGGTAATTCCTGCCAGTGCATTACATGATATGGAGTGATCTACTTTCCTTCTCAAAGGTTCTGTGTATATCCTTGTTTATTTTCTTTCACAATCTATGTAAAATACCCTCTTTAACAAAGAGCACCTTTGCTAAGATCCTTTATGTATTTTTTTTTTATCACAACCCAGAGAAAGCTCCTTTTTGTTTCTTTTCTTTCCAATTTTTACAAATGAAATTTTAGGGCACACTTCCTTCTTTATAGAATTGAGTGGTAGGCTTCCTTGCGCCATCATTTTACATTCAACTTTTCTTGCCAACCTGAATGCCTTCTCCAATGAATCAGGTTCCAAAACGCTAACTTCATGTTGGATGTTATCCTTAAAAGTGCCATTGAAGAGATCAAACCTATGTTCCTATGGAATATCAGTTACCCATATATTCAATTTTTGGAAGTCCTCAATGTGTTGCCCCACTAAACCCTTTTGTTTGAGATTTATAAATTGGCTAAAGAAGGTGTTGCTCTTTTTATCCTCATAATTTGCTATCATTTCCTCCATAAAAATTGACCAAGTGACAATTTTTTTAGGGGAGCAAAGCCATCGATACCATACAAATGTATTTTTTTCTAAATGTAAATTTGCAATGCATACCTTTTGTGTGTTTTTCACGTTATGGAGGTCAAAATATTGATCCATTTGTACTATCCATGTTACAGGATCCTTTCCATCAAACTTTCTCATATCCATTTTTAGAATATGGTGGTTCTTCCCACCAACATTTGAGTTTATGAAATCATGATTAACATTTATTTTTTTCTCATCATGAGGTTCTTCTACTATATTTTCACCATTAGGAAACATTTCTTGTATCAACTTTGTCAAACCTTCCATGTCTGCTTTTAGAACATTCTTCATGTTTTCCATTTTCTCATCGATCTTAGCTTCCATGTCATCCATATTAGATTCCATGCTAGCCTCCATGCCATCTATCTTAGATTCCATGCCTTTCTTCAAACCATCCATCTTAGTTTCCAAGCCTTTCTTCAAAACTTCCATGTCATTTTTTGTTGCTCTTTGCGAGAGTGAAATTTTTTGCACTTGCTCTTGTAATTTTGATATGCCATGTTGACATTCTTCATCTTCATGAGTCATGGTAGAGCTTTCCAAAGGCTTAATGGGTGTTGAATTATTTTTAGGGGCCATTTTAAAATCCAATATTGATATCTATTCTACAATATTCCCTTGCAATCAATTCAACTTGATTCTTGATACAAGACTTATGCAATTCGGAAAAAAAAATACACACCCTTTACTTGCTTTTGAGGAGCTCAATATTGAAATTGAATTATCTCTATAATTTTGGAACCTCAATATCTGAACTTTAGCCTTGTACTATCCCTCTAAAGCTTCTTTCCAATGCCATAGGTTTGATATGATTTGGATTCTTCAAGGTAAAGTTATGTCCAATCTCCCACAATGACCCAATTTTGGATTGGTTCAGTAGAGTGAAATTTTACGACTTGCCACATGTCACTATTTCAACCTTTGGCTCTAAAAATTATAGTGAAGAAAACACAATTCGTGTACTTGCGACCACTTTTCACGGCACTCCAATCCGTTTCTCAGAGAGACAATTATGAATATTTTCCCATGATCACCTCTTTGAGATGAAATTCAGGAGCCTAAAAGAACACTACCTTCCACAGATCATATCTCTGAAAATATTGCGAACCGAGTTCTAAAATATTTTGACGATGTTCCTTAGGATTTCAGCTTAGCACCATAAAAATCTCAAGTTCTGAAAAAAATTCATAGCGCAAATGCCACGATGACTTGTTTAGGAGCCTGAAAAAATACCCAACTTCCACATATCATATCTCCAAAAATATTGCGAACCAAGATCTGAAATATTTTGACAATGTTCCTTAGGATTTTTTCTTCGCACCCTAAAAAATTTCAGCTTCTAAAACTTCTTAGAAAAAAATTTATAGCGAAAATGCCACGATGACCTGTTTGGAGCAGCGAAACCCTAGAATCCAAAGCTCTGATACCAAATGTTGTGTAACCAGCTCCAAAAATTGAAGAAAATAGATATCAACGCCTTAGAAATAAGCTACTTCGAGGGGATAACCTCCAATACATTACATTAATGAACAATTATTGGATGATACAATTTACAAAACCTCCTTTATATATATAGGAGTCCATGGGGCCATAATGTAATCCTAGTGGGCCACAATGTAATCCTAGCCGACCTAACAATAATAATTTAAGGGCACAATAATAACAAAATGGTCGTTACAAGGGTATAATAATAACAATAAGGGGGTGACACTAACAAAAATAAGGGACTATACTAGTGATGTAGGGACCTAAAAAATCTACTACGCTATGTACCTTATATACGGGAGGAGAAGGCATAGGTACAACATTTCTTAAATTGTCTGCCTAATTTATACAAGGAAAATATAGATTTTTAAAATTCCAATACCATGGATGAGGTGGTGCGCAAGGCAAGGTTGTGTTACCAACAATTTAAAGGAAAAAATGAACAAGCGAAGAGTTGGAAAAACAAGGAGAAGGGTGACTCCAGTGGGAAGAGAACAAAACCAACATACCTGAATAACTTTGGGAGGAATCACCAAAGGAAGAATTTTAAAAAAATTGGAGAAAATAAAAGAGCTCAATCACAAACAGGATCCAAACAGATGAATGGAAACAATAAAAGAGAAGGGACTATTAAAATGAGAGAACCTCTAAAGTGTCGGGGTTGTGGAGAACCTCATTTACTGAGGGACTATCCACACAGAAACGTACAGACCATACAAGTATTGAGAGAAGCAATGAATATAAATGATGTGGCAAGAAATATCCAAAAAATCAGTGCTACCCTCGAAGATCGTCAAGTAGAACACTAGTCCACTATGGTTGAAATAGAAGGTATGCTTGTTGACCAACATGTTATATTTTAATAGATCTAGGAGCATATTTAAGTTATATCAGTTTTCAAAAGGTAGAAAATGAAAATTAAAGTCAAAGAAATTTCAGCAGTCATGGTTGGTTGAGTTAGAAACTGGTACAAAAAGGAAAGTGACTCATAAGTTACCCCAGACAACCATAAATATGAATGGATACCAAACTGAACTGAATACGAATATTTTACCTTTAGGATCTTATGATGTATTGGTAGGAATGGAATGGTTAGGGAAACAGAAGGACATGTTAAACTGCTTAGACAAAACCATACATTGCATAAATGGGGAGGGAAAACCTGTAATAGTAAAAGGAAAACCTAAATCCATATCTGTGAGACAAATATCAGCACTTCAATTGAAAAGAATTGCTAGAAAGGGCTGGTGGGTGCATTCAATGCATGTAGAATATTTGGGACAATAACTTGAAGAGAATCCTTTAAAAACAATACTTGTTATCAAAGAGTTCAAGGTTGTGTTTCCAGATGAAATTTCTCATCTTCCCCTAGGAGAGAAATCGATTTTTAGTTGACTTAGTCCCAGGAGCAACACTAGTGTCTATAGCTCCGTACAGAATGAGTACTCCATAGTTGATGGAGTTGAAGATGCAGCTACAGGAGTTGCTAGATAGAGGTTACATCAAACCAAGTGTAACCCCATGGGGAGAACCGGTGTTGTTTGTGAAGAATAAAGATAGTACTTTCAGAATGTGTATAGACTATCGTTAATTGAATAAAGCAACAATCAAGAACAGATATCCTTTACCTAGGATAGATGATCTCTTAGACCAGGTTAGAGAACCAACAATATTTTCAAAAATTGATCTAAGGATAGGCTACCATCAGCTAATAATTAAAGATGAAGACATAAGCAAAAATGCATTTAGAACTAGGTATGGTGTAATATTCCTAATTAGCGACAGCTAATTGGAATATTCTATTTTGTTTAGTTTGTCATCTATAGTTTGTAAATAAATAAAAAGTGAGTGAAGAGGGTCTAACTCACTTAAGAGAAATAAGACATCCACCTAGTAGCACATCGTTGTGACTTAATTGGGAGTCAAGGGGGGCTTAACACCACGTAGAGGAGGCGGCCTATGTACACTCTAGAAGCTTCTACAAGCTTCTGCACAGATAAGGATGAGGATGTGGATAAGGATGAGGATGTGGAGGAGAGAGAGAGAGGCTAAGTTGGGTTTTGGAGGGAAAACCAATGTTATAAAGGATGGAGGAGCCTCCTCATTTCATTCATGCTTGAGTTGTTGATTGTTGAGTGAGACATTTGTCTTCTTTAGCACGCTGGTTGTTTAGCTTGTCTGCAACACTTTTTAGTGCAACCGAGTGTCTCCGTGCGGAGATCTCACCCTTAGCCCTGGGGGACTTCAAGTGCCTGCTCGGGCAAGGTTAGTTTTTCAGCATCGTCCTCCAGGACAGCGTTATTGCTGCAGCAACATAATACTGTGTTGTAGGGTGTTGCTGTGGTGACTTTACGACATCTCTTCATTCTATTGTTTTTTAGAGGGAGAGTTCCTCTTCCCTTTGGAGGATCAGATTGGAGGACATTGGAGCTGATTTGTAGATCTTGGCACTTGGCCAAAGTGTTTTATTCCACTACTGCACAGTCCCTCTTAGTTACTGCGTTACTTTTATGGTGTATCTGCAGTGAGGGGTTGCGGATTGATTTGGGGAAAAGATCTCAAGTGTAAGGATCAACCTTCCACTTTGAAGATCTATTGGAGGAGGTCTACTTCAGATTGCTCATCATCTTCAGCCTTCTCTATTGTGTTCCAGATTTGAGTTGTAGTAGCTACCCAGCAACTCCAGCATTTTGTCCATTTTGTGTATTTCAGCCAATCCCTTGGAGGATTGAGGTATTTTTGCTTATAAGGGATAGAGATTGCTCCCCTGTTGTATTTAGGCCTTCTATTTTCATATCCATGTGTTGACATCATTATGGAGAAGTTTCCTATCATAGATTGTGTTTTCATAGCCTGGGTTTATGCAAAAATAGCAGTGTTCTTCATGATCATGTACATGTGTTGTTGAGGCTTGGATTGCTTTTCTTGAGAGGTTGTTTCCTCAAGACTTGTACATATTTTGCTGCTATACATCATTCTTGGCTATATATATATTCATCTTCTTGTCTCACAGCTCACTGTAAAACTCTATCTCTCCATGGTGTGTTCATTTATGCGCTTGCATATTGTTGCAAGTCACTTTTGAGTGGGATTCTTCAAGCAGCTCTATAGACAAAGTCTGGAAAGGGCCAAATAGCCTTCGGATTTCACTCTCCTTAGTGATGACATATCCGGTAAATTCCCTCCTAGTTAATCTCTGGTTGGAGTTTGTCGTGTTTTAGAGATATCCCCGAAACAGGATATTACAGTGGTATCAAAGCTTTTGAGTGGGATTGATTTGTTCTAAATATATCCTCCAAACGGGATATTTTAGTGGTATCAGAGCATAGTTCTGGCTCAGCCTATGGAAAATATCACAATGCATACATTCTTACCTCCAGTAACGAGTGAGAAAGAGAGGCAGCATGATCATATACCCTTTGGAGATTATTTCTGAGAATGGTAGTCCAAGGGGGAAGACTTCAAAGCAGCTTTTCCTTTCAAAGATTACTGTCAGCTCAAGCAGGATGAAAGAAAATGAAAAAATGGAGGATCTAGAATGCAGAGCTTAGAGTTGCAACGTACCATTGGGAGTACACCTCTTCCCATGTATGAGAGATCCACTAGTCCTTGTGAGTCTAAGCCCAAGAATACCAGAACGGTGAAAAAATTAAGTTTATTCTTATCTATTTTCAGATCTAGAGGAAATGCATCCACCATTGTGGAGGTCAAGAAGATTGAAGAAAAAGAAGAGGAAGTACCATGCACTTCCTATTCTCATCAAGAAGAAGATATTGAGCATGCAAGATACTTGGATCATCAAATTCTCAGTGATTACCTTGTTGAGTATAGATCTCAACCTAGAGCCTTTAGGGAGACTCTAGATTTTCCTCATTTCATCCAGTTGAAGGAAGAGAAAATTCCATGCAGCAGAAAAGAAATCAAAGGCAATAGATTTCTGTTGTCTACTTTTGATGGGTCATCTAATGCAAGAACTTGGGTGAGAAAGTTGGAGGCATTTTTCCTACTACATCCTGTAGCAGGCGAAGAAGCTGTTGAAATCTCAGTGCTGCATTTCGAGGGTGAGGCCTATGATTGGTGGTGTAGCCACTTGAGCCATGTAAGGGTGGAGACTTTTGCAGAGTTCACTCAAGGGTTGATCCAAACCTTTGATGGAGAAAGAGCAAAGAAAGAAGAGATCACATCACCTCCTGAGGAGGCTTGTGATAATGCTATCACATCCATGGAGGATCAGCCACATGCATCAATAGTTGGGGCAGCCAACACTTGTGAGGAAGGAACTCTTGCAGCCCTACAAGAAGTTCCAAATTCACATCAAGGTATAAAATAACTTCCACAAACTATTGCTGTAGTAACTTCTTTTGAAAATTGTGAAGTTTTACTTTTGCAGGTCCAAGGGTCAAATCCCATGGCTACCATAGAGCAGCTTGGTTGCACTGCGCTGTACCACATGAAAAATTTCAAGGAGGAATCAAACCATCATTCTCATGAGCCATTTTTGGATTGCACATCACATTGGAGGTTGGTGTTTGAAGCCTTGAAGATTGATGGTAGACATCTTGGAGTAAGAAGCCTTTTCTCCCTTCAAGATGAAACTTTCTCAATGAGATCTTCTCAGCTGAAAGAGGAAATTATACTTTCAGATCCAAGACCTCATTGGTTTTGGAAGAATATGGATGAAGGGGAGGTCTCAAGGAGAGATATCACTAGATATGCACTTCGCCACACCATGGGATGCAATGACTTTCGTCCCTTCTCACAAGAGCAGATAGAAGATGGAGGAAATCTTAGGATGGATAACATCTCTCATGCTTGTGTTGGACATCCCTTGAGCCACACACATCATGATGGGAGGTTTTTTCCTACCACCTATTTTATTCTCGATAGGGTCTCATTCATCATTGAGAAGCTTACATTTCAAAATCCCATAAAGTGCAAAAACAGGAATTTGATTTGGGAGGATGGTAGCCCTCATGGGAAGAGTAACAGGATGAGGAGAAGGAGGCATGCACAAGTGATTGAGTGGATGTGGTTGATGAGCAAGGAGCTAGGAGGCTACCTGCATATCTATGATACCGAGCAGCAGGAGGCTTGGCTGTGCTGGTTACTCTTGAAGGAGTTTGGCCATCACTTGGCAAACACTCTTCCTAAGAGTAGGAGGACGGAAAAAATATGGATGGATACTTGCATCATTGAGCAGCATAGAGTATGGATGCATGGTTTTGATATGATACTCATATCATTCTTTGTGTCTTCATCACATGATTGGTATGATGGAGGTATGGGGAGGCAACACAATGTCTTGTTGCTTTGTTTGTTTTTGGGAGAGCAAGGGAAAATTTGCTCTCACACTTTGTATGATGTTGCCGGAAGAGGGGATGGCACTACCTCCTTGGTCTTTGATGATTATTGGGAAGCACTTCCATATTGGGAGGTATTCCATATTTTTTGCAACATTATTAGAGGATTCTTTGACAAGGAGCATGTCAAAGAACCGAGCTTTGTATTGACAGGAGCTTGTTTGCATGAGCTCACAGCACTGTCACTTTGGAGCAAAACCTTATGGATGAAGTGTGCCCAATAGAGATATGGTGGATCTATAACCCATAGGTCCCAGGATCACTTCATATTTGTTGCACTTGATGAAAAAAGAGAAGGTAATGATGATGGAGACATCTATGTCATATTCTTCTTGACTTGGATTTCCAAGCATCAAGAGGATTATCTTTTTGCAGCACATGGTTCAGTCTTATTCATAGCATGCCAACACACTATGGGGGACTCATTCATGGATCCATGTACCATCTTACTTCTAGAATTTGGTGAGAAGTTTGTATATACATTCATTGGTTTGCACACTTTCACCAATTTCATGCAGTGCATTGCTTCACAAGAAGGCAAGCTTGTCACATTGCTCCATGAGTTTTATTGGGCCAATCTACATGATGGAGGTAGCCATCTCTTTTTTGGCCTTGGGAAAATGTTTTATCACCACATGTATGTTCATTTGCTACACTATATCATATATAATATAAAGACATGCATGATTAACCATGTAAAATGAAACATTTTTCCGTGTATTTTTATCAAGCAGCAAATTGTAAAACTGCATTGTACTTGTTGGGGAAGCTGTTGGTGCCTCTTTGCATCACTTGTAACCTTCAGAATTTTCTTAATTTTGCTGCTGATCATATCTCCATTTTCTGATATAGATCATATTTTTATGGGAGGCTTGATTATGAGGGAGACACATGTGCTGGATGTGCCCATGAGTGGGAAGGATTCTCACAATTTCTGCACTACATGTTCTAATGGGAGCATGAGAGGAGATATGGCCACCACAACCAAATGTTTGTTCTCTTTTGAGGTGGGCCATAAGATTGATATTAATCCATTTTACAACCATGGGCAAGTGCTTGATCATGTATTATTGTTGTTACATTCAGCCATTTACTATCCTTTAGTAGATGTGATGAAACATGGACATTGCTTGCCATGTAATTTTCTGAAGTTCCAGTGGATGAGACTGCGCTGTATCCTTGTGAGGAATTGTTTGCATCATGTATCATCATGTAAAACCTTCATCAAACCTCTCATGATGATTTTCCATGATGACCATGTCCTATTCTTCATGGATAGATTGTTTTGGGCCAGCTTGTTCTTCATTGTTGGAGGAACCTTCTCTGGAGGATTGTTCTTCACTTTGCCATTGGAGGGAAATAATTTTATAGCCCTGGATCAACATACACTCTAGAATTGTTATAAGTGGAAATAAAGATAGGATGGAGTAAGCAATGATGCTTTCCAAGTTCATATTTTCAGCCCACCTTCATTACCGAAGCTTGAGGTGGAAGGGGATTTTCAGGAGTTTCCTTGTTGGGAGGTGGCTCATTTTGTTTGGATGGTTGATTGGAGATGGAGGATCCACATGAGGGACATGTTCCTCATTATATTCCAGGCTCCATGCCTTGAGTGGAGAGAGGTGATGATTTGTTACACAGTCGATGGGACAGCTTACACAGTGAAAAATACAACTCAGCAGGGGGCATGGTCTTTGCCTCTTAGAGCATCAATCATAGCCAGAGGCAGTGTGTAGTATGAGCCATGGGACTTGGGCTATTATTGGCCATGTTGGCAATGGGATCTGGGAGGATTGTTGGTTGATTGGTACCATGAGAGATTATTTTGGGATCCCAGCATTGAGAGATCCCTTCATATTAGGGTGATGTAGAGGACGGGGAAGATTCAGTGCTACATCTAGGACCCAAGCACATTTTGCAGTGTCGGTGGAGAGCATCAACTAGGAAGGAGACTTGTTCAGGCAGGTTCTTGAGGGCAAGCAACATTTTTCCAGGGGGGACTATAATATTCCTAATTAGCGACAGCTAATTGGAATATTCTATTTTGTTTAGCTTGTCGTCTATAGTTTGTAAATAAATAAAAATTCAGTGAAGAGGGTCTAACTCACTTAGGATAAATAAGACATCCACCTAGTCGCACAATGTTGTGACTTAAGTGGGAGTCAAGGGGGGCTTAACACCACGTAGAGGAGGGGGCCTATGTACACTCTAGAAGCTTCTGCAAGTTTTTGCGCAGATAAGGATGAGGATGTGGAGGAGAGAGAGAGAGGCTAAGTTGGGTTTTGGAGGGAAAACCAACGTTATAAAAGATGGAGGAGCCTCCTCATTTCATTCATGCTTGAGTTGTTGATTTTTGAGTGAGACATTTGTCTTCTTTAGCAAGTTGGTTGTTTAGCCTGTCTGCAGCACTATTTAGTGCAACTGAGTGCCTCCGTGCGGAGATCTCACCCTTAGCCCCAGGGGACCTTGAGTGCCCACTCAGGCAAGGTTAGCTTTTCAGCATCATCCTCCAGGGCAGCGTTATTGCTGCAACAGCATAATACTGTGTTGTAGGGTGTTGTCGTGGTGACTTTATGACATCTCTTCCTTCTCTTGTTTTTCAGAGGGAGAGTTCTTCTTCCCTTTGGAGGATCAGATTAGAGGACATTGGAGCTGATTTGCAGATATTGGCACTTGTCCAAAGTGTTTTATTCCACTACTGCGCAGTCCCTCTTAGTTACTGCGTTATTTTTATGGTGTATCTGCAGTGAGGGGTTGCAGATTGATTTGGGGAAAATATCTCAAGTGTAAGGATCAGCCTTCCACTTTTAAGATCTATTGGAGGAGGTCTACTTCAGATTGCTCATCATTTTCAGCCTTCTCTATTGAGTTCTAGATTTGAGTTGCAGTAGCTGCCCAGCAACTCCAGAATTTTTACCATTTTGTGGATTTCAGCCAATCCCTTGGAGGATTGAGGTATTTTTGCTTATAAGGGTTAGAGATTGCTCCCCTATTTTATTTTGGCCTTCTATTTTCATATCCATGTGTTGACATCTTTCTGGAGCTGTTTCCTATCATAGACCGTGTTTTCATAGCCCGGGTTTATGCAGAAAAAGTAGTGTTCTTCATGCTCATGTACATGTGTTGTTGAGGCTTGGATTTCTTTTCTTGAGAGGTTGTTTCCTCAATACTTGTACATATTTTTCTTCTATACATCATTCTTGGCTACATATATTCATCTTCTTGTCTCACAACTCACTGTAAAACGTTGTCTCTTCATGGTGTGTTCATTTATGCACTTCGATATTGCTGCAAGTCACTTTTGAGTGGGATTCTTCAAGAAACTCTATAGACACAGTCTAGAAAGGGCCAGATAGCCTCTGAATTTCATTCTCCTTAGAGATGACATATCTAGTAAATTCCCTCCTAGTCAATCTCTAGTTGGATTTTTCTGTGTTATAGAGATATCCCTGAAACGGGATATTACAGTGGTATCAAAGCTTTTGAGCGGGATTGCCGTGTTCTAAAGATATACTCCAAATGGGATATTAAATATGGACACTATCAGTTTGTGGTCATACCATTTGGGTTGACTAATGCACCTTCTAATTTATGTGCTTAATGAACAGTGTTTTAAATAAGTGCTTGGACAATTTTGTACTAGTATTTATTGATGACATTATGATTTATTCTAAGAATGAATCTGAGCATAAAGAACACCTTAGAATTGTTTTACAAACACTCAGAGAAAACAAATTTTATGCTAAATTTAGTAAATGTGAATTTTTCAAAGATAAAATTCAGTACCCAGGTCATATAATTTTAGAGAAGGGGTTAGAAGTAGACCCATAAAAGATAAAAGCAATATGAGAGTGGTATGTACCTATTGATACTTCCTCTGTGAGATCATTCATGGGAATTGTAGGTTATTATAGGAGGTTCGTAGAGATATTTTCAGCCTTAGCTTACCCTATTACATCCCTATAGAGAAAAGGAATTATGTTTGAATTGAATGAGAAATGTCAGAATAGTTTTGACCAGCTAAAACTGAAACTTAGAACAACACCTATTTTAAATATTGTTGATCCAGATCAAGAATTTGTAGTGTGCAAAGATGCTTGTGGCGAGGGATTAGGAGGGTTGATACTACAAGAAAACTCTATTATAGCCTATGAATCCATAGAACTCAAGAAACATGAATAAAATTATAATGTTTATGATTTCGAACTCGTTGTTGTAATATATTCTTTAAAGATGTGGAAACATTACCTTTTAGGGAAAAAGTTTATATTGATGACATAACAAATCAGTTTAAAATATTTCTTCCCACAAAATGATTTGAATGCTAGGAAAGTTAGGTGGTTGTCCTTCCTTAGTGAGTTTGACATGGAGATCAAACATATTAAGGGGAAGGAAAACAATATTGTAGATGAATTAAGTAGAAATGCTTGGAAAAGTATGAGTAATGTTGGAAGTAGTGACAAATTTGACATAGAAGCACTGATACAAGAAGTAGTGAGAGAATACCAAAAATATGAAAAGCTATATGCACAAATTCTGAAAAAATATATGAAAGGGTATACACAGAGCTAGAGGGGATTGATTTGTTATAAAGATAGATTATACATTCCTGATGTAGACTCCTTAAAGAAAGAAATTTTAGATGAGTACCATAAAGGACCCTATGCTGGACATCCTGGATACCAGAAATTATTTTTAGCCTTAATAAAGAACCTGTTCTAGCCTGGTAAGAAAAAGGATGTGGAAAATTATTTGGCTACGTGAATAAAATGTCAACAAGTGAAGGTAGAATATCAGCATCTGGTTGGATTTTTGAATCCTTTACTCATTCTAGAATGGAAGTGGGAGATTGTTTCCATGGATTTTATTACTTGTTTATCAAAGACTAAATATCAACATGACTCAATCATGGTAGTAGTGGATACTTTGACTAAAGCTGCTCACTTTATACCTGTACAATCTACCTTTGGTACAAATCAAGTAGCAAATGTATTCAAGAAGGAGATTGTAAAATTGCATGGTATTCATAAGATGATCATTTCCGACAGAGATGAAAAGTTTGCCGCAAATTTTTGGAGGAGTTTGTTTGGAGGCATGGGTATCAAATTAAATTTTAGTACTACCTACCATCCCCAAACAGATCTCCAAACTGAAATAAAAAGCAAGATTTTGGAGGACATGTTAAGGATGTATGTCATAGACAGACCAACAAAGTGGGAGGACCTTCTACACTTAGCAGAATTTTCCTAAAAAAATAACTACCAAGATTCCATAAAAATGAGTCCTTTTGAAGAAATTTCTGGAAGGTGTCATACCCCTCTAAGTTGGAGTCAACTTGAAGATAAAATAATACCTAGACCGGAAGCCTTGTAGGAAATGGAAAAAGTTGTGAAGAAAATTCAACAAAATATCAAAGCAGCACAAGATAGGTATAAAAGTTATGCAGACAAAAAGAGAATTCATAGATAATTCATCATGGATGATATTTACCTAAGGATGAAGCCCAAGAAGAGTACTTTGCACACTAGAAGCTGTGCAAAACTGACCCCAAGTTTTTGTGGACCTTTTGAAGTAATGTGCATGACCCTACTCATGTTATTGATTGGAATGTGATAGAGGTGGAACAAGAAGGGGAATTCCTTCCAGATCCACTTCAAATCTTGGCACGGGAAGAAATTAAGCTCTGGAACAGAACAATGGTCAGGGTGAAAGTGCAGTGGAGGCACTTTGCACCCGAAGAGGCTACTTGGGAGAGAGAGGAAGATATGATGGAAAAATATTCATCACTATTTAAACAATGATTTTGTTTTAGAGGGGGAATATGTAATATCCCCAGTTTTCTATGATTTTATTAGACATTTGACCAAGTCCAAAAGGGTACAATGGACCCCAATGGAAAAAAATTATGTGGAATTTATTTTATTATTTAAAGTTAATAAAATAAAATGGAAATTAATGTGCAATTACTAGATTATGTTTAGAGATATCGAAACAAAGTCCATGAGGATAGATAAGGTTGTAAGACTTTCCCAGACTTCCAAAAGAACTTGGAAGGAATAAATTAAATACTAAAATTAGATTGGAGATAAAAATTTAAAAAGTACCATAGTAAAGATGAAATTACTAGGAAGTGGTGGAATAAAGTCGAAAAGCCGAAAATATAGCTATAAAAGTACATTTGTGGAAGAAACAAAGGGAAAGCCTAGGAAAACAGGAATACAACATCCTGAATTATGTGGACGCAGTTAAGGGAAACGGGCTAGGGAAAGAAAGCTTAAATAAGTTGATTCAGGTTAGACAAAGGGTTGTCTAGCACTGGAAGAAAAGACCTTTGCTCGGGGGTGAGTTGTGGAGAAAGAGCTCTAAGGTTGGGAGGTTTCTAGTCTACCTTATGTGGTATGCACAGTAAATTTAATTTGATTTACTTTTGAAGTGATATTTTAATTCTGTTATGTATTATTTAAATGGTGAAGTAGTTGAATCTATATGAAATTATGTGTTTTGGAATGTGTATATGTTGTATAAATTAGATGAATTAGAATATTAATTTTGTGGTCTATACGTTGAACATAATTAACCATAAAGTGACTAGTTTATTCTATGTTGTTGTACAGACATATTCTGTGAAGCCCAACTCTCAGAATGTCTAACACGCAGTACTAGGCCTAGATATGAGGTTAGGTACCTCACAGGAAACTGAGATCTTTGTAAATTTAATGACATTAGAAATCATTTATCAATTGTAGAGTTTGTTAGGAAATAAATTCTAAATAAAAATGAACATACATGCATGATAAACTGACATACTGTATACCAAAATAGATATTGTGCTATACACCATAAGAACTTATGCATACATTAGAGAAAGAAAATGAACAACTTGTATAGACAAAGAATATATATATATATATATATATATATATATATATATATATATATATATATATATATGGAAATCTTACAATAGAACTGTGGGTGTAAGCCTATTGCAAAATAATATACCTTGGTATTTTAATTTGGAAGAGAAAAAAGTAGGAGAATGTTGCTGCAGAAATATACATATATATATAGTACATGGTAGTATTATTCTAGAAAGTGGTTGCATTAACTACTACTCTCTATATAGAAGAAAATAAACTCTCGCGGCATTAAATGAATTATACAGTCTAACAAAAATGTTCAACTCGATACGAAATAACATTAACAAAGAAGTTAACAGAATGTAAAAGGTATTCAAATAATATAAAAAGATGAGTCCACAGGATGTAACGTTAGGAATGTTCAATCTATATAAGGTTACGGTTTAAACAAAAATGAAAAAACTGATAAAGAAAAATATGTGATGTAGAGGGCACATGGCCCTGTAGTGAATGTGTACAGACTATCCGAGAATAACTTATGCTAGAACTGCATAAGGATAGTAATTATAGTTATCTTAACCCACCTAGAGTATAAGAATCCAAGTGTCAGAAACTATTAACGAAGCCTTGGAGGTATATTAAACTCCAATGGCAAGGTAGGTGTTGAAATACCTCCAAAAAACGAAGACTAGAAGTCACAATTTGAAAAGTAAAAAAAAAATGCATCAATGTATTTAAATGAGGTAACAAGAGTTATAAACCAAGAAAATGTTAGAATACCTTATGGGCTGAAATCACCACGACGATCACCTATAACCAATAGATAAGCGAAGTTAGAATTCATGACAAACATAAAAGCTAAACTCAATTTGAAGTTTAGGTGACAAAAGGAAATATACAGTCAAGCCGCATACTCACCAGTATGCACATCAAGTTAAACTCTAAGAAGATCTAGTGGATAAAACGTGGTGAAGTGGAACAGAGACGAGGTTTGAACCCTGTCAAACAAAATAAAGTATTTATATGGGGAAACTCTGAGTAGGAACCGAAAAACGAAATAACTCAGATTGTAAAATTCAAAAAAAAAAAAAATCAAAAGAAATGAATTATTTAATTAAATACCAACTGTGAGAATGTCCCTCATTGAATGCAACAAGGAGCAACAGCATGAAATTGGCTCTACATTTTCAAAATAAACAGAGTGAGACAAAATCCGAGTAAGGATATGTATGGGTAAACGTAAAAAATGAAATAGCATATAATATGTGAATAAATGAAAGAAAAGATAAATTAGGACAAACGTTCATCCTTGTTATCTAGTACATAAACACAACTTGGGATTTCTCCTGAAATCGAGTCAAATGTAGAGACTATGTGAGCGAGCCACCATTTCAAATCAAAGAAAATGGGAGAAATGGAAGAAGCTCAGTAGAATCCCATAAAAGTGACCATATTTCATTCAATATAAAACATCCATAGCAGAAAAAGGGAAAATATGAAATCGCACTAAAGGCGAGACACATAAATTAAAATGATAACTAGTATTAATAATCTATATTTTAACCAAAGAATTTGTTTCAAATTAAACTGGGTATTACTGCTATTCAGATTTAGAAGTGAATAAAAAATCTTAAGAGACAAACTGATACATTTCAGGTTAACAAAATTAACTCAGTCTAGAGAAGTAGAACAAAAATAATTACCTAGTTTGTGGAAGGGGACGACATTGAATTTCGTACTTAGCTTCTCTCGCCACCCGTGCCATTCCATTCAATTAAAACCCATAGGAAATTATAAAGGCAACAATAAAGAATTTGATTGAAGAATAATGCAGAGTGAAAAACATTCGCTAGAACAAAAATAAGAAAAAATGAGCCGCATTCCCAAATCTGAATCATTTATGGAAACTGGAAACCCTGACCCTTATGTACCATGTCACTGTTTAGTTGTTTATAGTTTGTGGCAGTGTTTCATTTTGCCACATTGACAATTTCTCCTTCTTGTTAATATACAATTTCCCTTCCTTATCCAGTATGGAAATGATATATTAATCCTTTTTCCACTAAATTTCTACTACATACTAACATTGCCTATGTTCAAATTAAATATTTCACGTGGCATATATCAAATTGAATTATTTAACCTCGCATATGCTCAATCTTAATTTCTGATAATATTCATTAGGTGATTAGTGTATCCCCTCTCATAATCCTAAAGGTATAACACTAATTTGGAACATATTTTATCAAATTGTTTCAATAATGTGGAATTAACACATATAGGCATTGGCTCCCTTTTTACTTGGTGTTATTATCCATATGATGTTGATCATTAATATGTAGACTTGCAAGTCTCCTATGCCTTTACGATATATGAATTAAACCATGCTATATATTATAACTAGAATCTGAATTTTTGTCATTCGACTCCTTAACCCTTTTCGGACTTAGACCTAATTATAAATGAATATCACTATAGTCAATGTTAGGAAAAACGATAACAATTCCTTATGTTCTATATTGAGGCAACTACTTAATGAATATTTACATTAAGGTTTTTATGAGGCCTCCATATGTACTACAACATGGGAACGTATGATTCCACTTACCCAACTATTTAAGTCTTCTTACAAGGATGGAATTCATATTAATTCATTTCATTGATACCAACTAACCCTATAATCCGACTATGCGTATTTCCTAGGTTGACCTGGACATTGTATTAATTTATTTGTCGTCCCAATTCTTGAGAAAATAATATGTGTTGGATTTGTTATGTTTTCTATAGCTCTAGTCATAAATGAACTCTCAGTGTTCAATGTGTATTTCTCATTCAAGGTCGGCTATCTTCCACCCATCACACTCGTTGTTAGGGTAGTAAACTCTATGTACAGAATATCTCTATCCAGGACGCCTTGGGATATGGTTGCACAAAATTTCACGGTACTCAGTCACATGGGCTTGTACATCTTCGTTGATCCGTGGAACTACCAACCCCACCTTAGATGCGAGCCAATTGGATGGTGCAGATCAATTTTCAGTTATGTTTCTATTGTCTCACAGATGTTACATTTTCTACTGAGTTTCTAGTTCATTTTTCTTTTCATTTCCATTGCTATGAACTTGTCTCTCCACGTCTAAGATCTACTCCTGCTGCTCTTTTTTCCTTCCGCATTTTGAGTTGTAACGAGGAAAGACTGACCCATGCGTATTGTGCTGCCATGGGACTCTACGCTGGGATAAAAAATTACAAGTAGTGTAAATTCATTTCTCAGACCTCTTTCCATTTCTAAATGTTGTAGTTTTTGGTTGATAATTCCACCTATAGATTATATAATTACTCACCTGAACTTCTTTTCATTTCTTTCTACACGAGTTTAACCTCAGTAAAAATTTACCCTCTGTTTCTTTATATACGACTCTGTATTATTACCATAAATTTAGTTGTAGTTTCTTATCCTCCATTGCCTTCATATTTTTAGGATTATTTTACAGTTTACTCTCTGTGGTGTTTATATTTTACTGCGTCATACATTACAAAGATTAATTGTTATGAATTTATTCAATTCATTTATTTTGATGAACAAAATGTGGGTTTTTCCCTTTTTCCTATATAACAAATTTGGAGGTGCTCGTATTTAGTTTTCTTGTCTGATTTCATGTTTAAAGAAAACATTAGAACCCTTTCGTAATGTTTAAATAAAATACAGAATAGTATTAACAGGATTTTAATGCGTCTCTTTTTGCAATTTATGGTTTTTGACAACGTTTTCCCAAAACCGGATGAGAAGTCATTGGTAGCTTCTTATTGCTCCTGGATGTCTTGGTGAGATGAGTAATTTACCATGGTAATTTTATTAATTTTTACCCTCTCGTTTATCATTCAATATCTACGTTAGCAGAAATTAGCTTTTCGGTAAATGGTTTCCCTCTTTTCAAATAATTCCTGCACTCTTCACCCTAATGTTTCCTTTTGCTGTTATATGTAATTTGGGGTTTTTCTTATCGTACATCTGTAATATTGGTGCATACATGAGTAAAAATTCTATGGCTACTTTTGGTGGAACGACTAAGTTTTCCAAGTTTATTTTACCGAACCCACATTTTTTCCAATTTATTATTTATACTTCTAGATAATTTTTCTTATATATTACTGCTGCCACATCGAGCGATGAAGCCGGTCTTTTTAGTTTCATTTTCCTATCAAATATTAACCCTCTCCTCTTTTACATATGCAGAAATGTTATGAATCTGAGATTCAATCAGATATTATAATTGTAGTTTTTCCCCAATTCATTTACTGCTATATTTTGTTTTTCCTTTATTTCAATATTTATACCCAAATTTTGTTCACTGCAGGTATGACGATACATTCATGCATTTGGAATTAATATTTCTCAAGCTCTACTGTTGTTTCTATAACATCGTGATATATGTATATAGCTTTTTCAAAAAAAATTCGACTCGTCATTTGCATTCTCCATAAATTGGGTAGAGTTCGGTTCTATTTTTGCTCATGAGATAAAATCCCCTATGTATAACTGTTATTTTACAAGCCGTTGCTCTTTAATTTGTACCGGTTGTTATTTATGAATTGTAACATCAATAAGGATGAAATTATAATACTTATCACTTATAGTGGTTAGCTACTTATTTTATTTCTGTGTATCATTTCCTTTCGAGTTACTATTTCATTATACTCAAATAAAAATGAAGTATTTTTCTATTCCCTTATCAGTAGACTAGGGAATGGTTTAATTTGGCCATAAAATACATCATTATTAATGTTCTATGTATATATGTTTAGTTATATATATTTTGTATATCTCTAATTCACTATGTATTCTAGAGTATTATTTTTTAAATGGACAGCTTATTGAAATTTAACTAGAGTATCCTCTTTCCAGTTATATTTTCGATTTCAGTTTTAGTGTACGAATATCGTTGTACACATAAGTATAGTATTTCTTTATAACATTTCATTGTGCTTTCCTTTCCAATACATAATACAAAAATTATTTCACTAATATGGCACATAATAAATGTTACAATATAGTATCTATATTTATCCTTGCATTTCAGTTTAGATTCTAATTCATAAGTTTCTATTTCATAAGTTTGATAACTTCTTGATAGATTTATTAACTTTAACTATATTTAAGTTTCTTATGAGGCACCTAACCTTATATCTAGATCCAATACTGGGTTTTAGACATTCTGAGAGTTGGTCCTCTACATGATAGGTCTGTACAAAAATATAGAATAAGCTATTATTTCAATAGTTAATTATGTTTAATGTACGAACAATCAAAATATATTTCTAACTCATATCCATTCCTCAACATAAATATATATCCAAACCAGAATTTCATATAGATCCAACTACCTTCCCTATTCAATAAATTATCATAGTATTAACAAACAACTCAACATTAATTCAAATTAGATGTGCATACCACTTAAGGTACACTAGTTGTCTCCCAACCTTAGAGCTCTTTCTCCACAACTCACCCCAGAGGAGAGATCCTCTTTTCTATAGTGATAGACAACCTCTTGTCTATCGTGAATCTTCTTATATAAGCTTTCTCTTCCATATGCTTGTTTCTCTTAATTGTGTCGAGTTAAATCAGGATGTTTCTTTCCTGTGTGCCTAGGCTTTCCCTTCGCTTCTTCCACAAAAGTACTTTTAAAGCTAACTTTTATTATTTATAGCTTTATTCCACCTCTTCCCACTAATTTCCTCTTTACTACGTCAGCTTTTTAGATTTTTATCTCCAATCTAAATTGCTATTTTTTTATTTATTTCCTCCAAGGATTTTTGGAGAACTGGAAAAGTCTTATAACCTTATCCATCCTCATGGATTTGGTTTCCAGATCTCTAATCATCATCTAGTCTTTGCACATTAATTCGTATTTTATTTTATTAATTTAATTTAATTTACTAAAATATATCCACAATAAATATGTTCCTTGGGGTCCACTTTGATCCTTAGAGTCTTTAACAACTTATTTTTTAAAAGCAGAAATTTAGGGACATTACATATCCCCCCCTAAAACTAAACATTGTCCTTGGTGTTATCAATTTCGATGTTGCTTTCTCAACTCGGGATGAAAATTCCTCCTTCATCTTTTCGTCTGGATCCCAACAGTTTCTTTAGAGTACAAGTACCTTCCTCTACCTTTACTCTACTCACTCCTATACTTTGGAGTTTGATTTTCTTCCTGCTTCATTATAAGAAGTAGCTTTGGGTTCAAATCTAGTTCACATATTATCAAGTGTTAAGTAGTCAAAATATTAATTTTAGTTTGTTGGTTGTTTTCATCATCACATAGAATTGTTTTAAAGAACCTCCATAGCTCCATTATTCATCTCTATTCCATTTTTTTTAATGTAATATACATAAGCCACCTTTATTTCTTTTGTATTATAACCCTAGTCATAAACATGTCCTTATCTTTTCCTGAATTACCTTTCAACTTTTACCTCAAAAATTACTTTCAAACAGCATGAAATTATATCTACCTTTGTTCCCCTCTCCCCCTACAACCCCCATGCCCCTAAAAAATGGTCCCAATATTATAAAACTATGAACTATGAGGCTATCTATTACAAGTTCTTCTAATTTTAAGCCACATATATGGACATATACATGGGAGAATTATTCCCTTAACTTTAAAAATTTATATCAATATTTAGATGTTTCTCCTAAACCATAAATCATTATTTTTTCCAAACATGTTTCCACATATTTTTCCTTATGCTTAATGACTAAGAAAAAAAAATTGCACTCCCCATATCTCCTTCTTACTCAAAATTTTCAAGTGAAAGAAAAATTTTCTTTGACTATCCTTACTATTAATAGCCAAAAAAATATCATAACTTGTTTTAACTCACCACTAAATTGCACCCCTTTCTGTTACATCATTTGATTAAAAAATCATAATCCACATTTTATAGTTAAAATGTTTGATATTTATTGCTTGATTGTTCTGATTAGCTCTTCAACAATCACTTCCAACATAACTTGAATTCATTAATATGACATTTGCTAAATCACTTATAAACTATTTTAAAATGAAAAAAATATATATGAAGTCACCCATACTACATTAAATCTCTTCTATAGTACTATAATCTAACTAATAAATTTCTATAAATGTTTTTCTCTCTTTTTGTACGTTTCAAGAAATAGTCATCTAGATTTACACCATTCTCCTTCTTGAACCCTAAAAATGTTGTACATCCTCCTACTCATCATACCAAGACTTATCTCATTATCTAATTTCCATGTTATATTCTCATCATTTCCTATTCACCCTATTCCATATCGTTTTTTTCTCCCTTATAACATTTCTAAACAATTTTATATTATCCATTATTACCCCAACACCCATGTTGCTAGTTTTTCATATTTCCCTTCATACACCTCATGCTATAATTTCCATTGTACTCTCCATTTACATAGCACAAAGGTAACTATCACTAATACGAAATCAAGGAGACATATATGATCAACATCTCAACCCAACATATATATGTTTTAAATTGTTGATTATGTACATTAATGTTATTATTACATTGTAGTTTGATTTGACTCCGAGGCTTTCAAAATTTTAAACTGTATCTACAAAAAGTTACCCAGGGGTAAAGTATGCTAAAAACGTTGTCCTAGTATTTTACAAAATTCATCCCAAGTAGGAACGAACCTAAGTCAATAACTAGTACTCGTATATCTAATTTCTTCAATATAGATGTTTGAAAAGTATGTTGTAAGCACTATTAATCTTGGTACATCCCTTATAAGTGGTTTTATATGAGAATAAAACTTTTCAAACCATTTTTCTCCAAGCAATATTTGAATTATGTCGTTAGCATGTCGATCTAGTAGTTTACCAATTCATGGTAGATATTGACACTATATTTGGGTATGAGATGCATGTATTAAAATGGAATTTGAATGTTGGAATTCTAGACAAGTGTTGTAGATAATATATAAGAGCATTATATATATCCTAACAAATCTGAGCAAGATGGAATTTATCTCCAATTAAGGAAATCACCTTGCAAGGAGACATCATGTAAATGTTATGTGGCACATGTAATATGTTGTTGAGTATATTTAAAGGTTAAAATAATTAATCCATAGGATAAATTTTTTGGGTATCAAACATAGACATATATCTAAGAGAAGGAATTGCTTGGGTGGGATGGTAGTCTCCAAGAAACTCAATGTTTTTGTTGGAAATGTGTAGTTTATGGAGGTTTAGAACTATATTTATAAGAGACGAAATGTTCGGAATGTATGTGTGGGTGGGGGGCAGGAGGGTTGTAAATGAATGGGACCAAATTTAATTTAAAGGTAAGATCCAATGACATATATATATAAGAGAAGGAAGTGTTTTCGTTGGAGGGTAGTCTCAAATAAAATCAACATTATTTCTGGAAATGTGTAGGTGATAGAAATGTATAATTATATATATGAGGGAGGGGACGTCGGTGGTGTGTGGGGGATAGGGTGGAGGGTTCTCATACTAATGCCAAAAAAGAAGTGAAAATATGTCTCGAGCAGGAGGGTTTTACACTAAGAAAGGTTTGGGTGTGGTGGGGTGTACATGAATGGAATCAAATATAATATAAAGGAAGTGTGGGGTGGGAGACTATTCATGAGGAAGCATAATTATATTTAATGTTGGGAAGGATCTAAGCTAAAAAAAACCAAATTCAAGTGGAAAACATTGATAAATGAAAGTATTTGATGCCTAATCATGAGCAATGAAATTATGTTTATAATTAAACATAATAAAAATAAGAAAAAAAATCAGAGGTAAGAACTAATTTCCAAACTTATTCATCTCACAAAATACCTCTTTATTTATTTAGATTTTTGTAATAAATTAATTATTCAACTAATTCAATTAGGTTCATGGTGTAAAAGAAATAATAAAACAAGTTCCCCTCCATGATAAAAAAAATGCTAAAACACACATATACACAAAGCTCAAGGGTTGAAATATGAAACTAGGAGATGCAATTTTAAGACTAATGTATTGGTGGAAGCGCATACTTAAAGCTTTTCATCCTTGAAAAGGCATCCTTCTCGAGAGGTGTTCCCTCATGATTGAATTTAAACATATTTGTATTTACAGAAAAAAGAATGTTACATGTATGAGAGAAAGGAGTATACATTAAAATAAATGAAAAATTGTATCAACCCATATAAGCAATTAGATCATCATTTTTGTTTCGCATTATATATATAGCCGTTGGGGATTTAGATTGGTGGTGACTAGGTGGGTTTTTAAGGTGTTCTTGGCAAAAAAGGTCATTGATTCAAATTCCCTATTGGTTAACCAACAAAAGAAAATCCTTTAAGAAGTAGATAAGTTTATTTTATCAGTTTTATAGTGAAGCATGGATTCACATTCCGTATGAAAAAAATGAATTATTATATACTAAGAAAGAGAAGCACATTTATTTTAAGATATTTTGAAGATATAAATGTTGGAAATTTTTTACTATCATTAATTCCAATATTAATTAATGATTTCAAGCTCGAGGTAAGAATGTTGATCTTGTCATGTTCTCATGATGCTAGTAATGTCATTGTTTCTTAATGTATCTACTCTCATTGATTATTATGTGGTTGGAAATTTCTTGAGTTGAAGTAAAAAATGTAGAGAAATTGGATGATATATTTTTGCACTGAATTTTCCTACAAGTGACTTGATCAAAAGCTAATGGAAAGTGTTTAGTTAGATATTCCTCTAAAATAACTTTCCAACTCCAAATGGACGAAAATAAATATTGGTTTGAATGTTAGTCATGGCTCGTAAGGGTCATGGTTCTAAAAGAGTTCCACTTCATCAAATCTGTTCCAAAACAAAATAACCAGTAGAAGCTTACGGGGAATATGATGACAACCAATGGATGGTGATCCAATAAGCCGTTATTAATAGTGCCTGTTCATAAGGGAAAATAGCTACTTACCCATTTATTAGCGTACTGTCTAATGTAAACGTTGAGCACATAACACAAATGAGCGGGAATGAAGCAGGAAACAAGACTTAACACATTCTTCAGGGTGTCTTGTGACAAGTTAGTGATATGGATTCCATAATAGAATGGATGTTGACATATAAATGACATGGAACTCTGAGGTGAGAATACATGGCAGGTGGATTTGGCCTTTTTGAGTGACAAAGTGGCCCTTATTTGAGTGACATATAGAAGTGACATGGCATGTTCAGAAGATAACATGTGGTAGTGATGCAACATTAAATGATGTGGAAGATGATATGGCAAGCCTTGGGATTCATGGAAATAGTTAGTTTAGAAGTGATATTTGATTGTGTAAAATTAGAGGGCTTGGTAACCATCAAACATTTCCTAGGGCCCAGATAAAAGAGTTATGCATCGATGACATGTGCAAAAAGTGAAGCAATGCTCAACGTACATAAGGTTTCACGTCTTCAGAAACAAATGAGAATTAGAAAGTCCTATATCCTATATCAACAAGATATTAGAGTTGCGCACTAGTCTAACAAGTGACAAGGCAATGGTCACAACCCTCGGTCATACGAACTAGAAAATTTATGCCAAGGGGTCTAGCTAATTGGACATCAGGCTACAACAACACATATTTCGCTATAATGGGAAATTAATGGATTTCATGGATCCGGGACCTAGTGAAAGCATCATTTGGCCTACTAGCCTTGCAGTAGTGTAGTCCAGTACAAAGGAGATAAGGCGCTAGGTTCCAAATCTCTCAGATCCATGACCCAACATAGGGATGTTATCCGACGATCCGATCATGCGATAGTGAAATGATATTGTGAAGAAGAGTGGGGGCTGGATCCACAAATTATAATATTTATTCAATTATTTGAAAATTTGGGCTTAAAGTAGCATATGTGTGTCCACCTTGTCAAAAATATTACCATGCCAATAAACGACCAAATAACTAAATCATTTGGAAAAATTATCATATTGGAGAAAGCGTAGATTTGATAGGTCTAGGGTGGAGCACATATGGAGCTTAAGCTCTTGGTCATTTCCAAAGGTCATACGGTCCACGGTGGTCAAATATCAAGGGCCATGAATATGGAATTCGGTATTTGGGAGCCAAATTCAAAGGAGTAAAATTTGGTGTCTTTGGGGAACCAAAATTGATTAATGGATTAATGATAAAATGAAAAAAAATGTATGAAGTGTATAAACTTTTAATACAGGATGAATTGAAGTATGGGGTATTCAAGAATTAAATCAGTGTGAACGTGGAACGACTTAAATTATCATATGGTGAAGTTGAAAAGATTGATACAGTCGAGTGATAATTTCCATGGGTAAATAACATTAATTAACACCCAATGTAAAGAAGTAAGCAAGCTATAAATATATAATTACACTTTAAAGATTTATGTTGTTATAGGCCTAAAGGACAAAAAGATGAATATGTTAAATTCATGCATATATAAAGAACAAAATAAGTAGAGAATAATAGAAACCTGTAGCTCACCAAGGAAATAATAGTTGGAAAATTGATGCAGAGGATAATTGAGAAAATCATATAGGCCAAAAAAAAAAGCCTAAGTATGGCGATTGAACATACTAGTAAAAATTAGAGTTTAGAGGAGACCCGAATGCAAATATGAGTTGCATTTAAGTTACACCAAAAAGGATCATAAGGCTAAGGAAATAGATGAATAGAAGAGACAAGTTCTGTAGATGTGATTTAGATGGATTTTGAAATGTTGGCAATATGATTATTTCTAAGATGTGGTTGAATATCTAGATAAGTGAACACTAAGACATAAATAAAAGCAATCTAAAGCCTAAAATGAAAATAAATCCCTATGGATTTGAGTTTGAAAATGGATGAAAGAAGGATATTCTAAGCAAAGTAAGATGGTGTTTGCATATAATGGATTTGGTGCTTCTTTTATATTTGTGCATGTAAATTTTAGGGATTTGGTGCTTCCTTTAGGTTGGTTCCTCCAACAAGCTATTACTGGAAAATAGTGGGATTTGGTGCTTCTAGCAAGTGGGTGCTTGCAAAGTGAAAGAGAGTTGGTGCCTCTTGCATGTTGGTGCTTTTAAATTAGGGGATGAATGTCTTCTTTAGGTTGGCTTCAATAAGTATGATGCAATAGTTGTTGGGAGCTTTCATTTACATTAAGAACAAAAAGAATTTTTGTGGTTTTATACCTTTATATGTTTCCACATAAATATATATGTCTTACATGTGTATGTTGTTTGATTTATGGTGTTGTTACGTGATTTATTAGTGATAACATAATAAATCTTAAAGGTTGGTAAAATTTGAATAATATTGTTTCACCCCCCTAGTGGGAAGAATTTAGATATTGGAAGGAAGATATTTCAAAGATAATGGGCAACAAAGGAAGATTAAGCAAAAGTTATCCCATAAGAAAAAGTATCACATCAAGCTTTGTGAGTATATGAGAAATATATAGATGCACAAGATGTGAAGTTATATTCAAAAGAAGAGAATGAGAAAAAGGCATATCTTCAAAATCAGCTCACTGTTGATCTAAAAGCAAATGTATCATAAGAGGCTATGGATAATTAGAAGGGATTGCACCAATAACTAGAATCATTACTAAATGGAACATTGTATCATCACTTGAAGGTAAGAATGCAGGCTTATTTAATGGCTCTTGGTTTGGATGTATGGTTGTATAATGTAGAAGGAAAGAATAAATATTATAATATGAAAGGCAAGAAAACTATCTTGAGTGGACCATCAATTTTATAGTTTGATAAAGTGAGACATTGTGATATTTCAAAATAAATGCTAAATAAGCTACAATGTATACCTAAAGAGAGAAATCTAAAGGAATCAATGAAGATTGAATACCGTGACAACACAAATAGTGAATTAGATTATAAAGGAGATTATATTGTCGTAAGTTCCCAAGATGTGATAATCAAAAAAATAATTTGTATTTAGAGGATGAAGTTGGAAGTGAATAAGATGATAATGATGTGCAATACACATGTAATATTGCTCTTAGTTTCTCATATGCAAGTTTAGAAAAAGGTAGTAATAAAGGAGAAATAGAATTTGAGAGAACACCCCATCAAAAAAATAAGAAAAGTTCTTATGACTATCCATTTGAAGGAGATAATAAATGCACTTCTAGTACTGATGAAGAAGAAATTCTACTCATTTCTATGGAGCAGACATTGGATTTAGGGAAAGAAGAAGACCTAGATGATAAGATATCTTTTATAAGAAAAGTTATATTTTCTCTAGAGAAGATTAAGAAGATCGTAGTAATTAATCAAAGAAACAAGGAATTGCTATAATTTTAAGAGTAGTAGTATCAATATTTTGATGGATTATGAAAAATAATTTTCATCGTGAAGACTCAACCAGAAGAAATAAAAGAGCGAATGAACTAGTGACTAATAAGTTAAATGAATGAGAAGGTCATCGTGAAAAACTAGAAGCTGAGGTTGTTTTACTAAGAAATGATCTAGAAACGACCGATTATCAAGCAAATAAATATCTGAGGTTTTATAAGAATACCAAAATCATAAACGCTATTCTCACGAATCAAATATCTCCTCTCATCAGAATTATTTTTTGCTATGAAGGAAAATCAAGCACTAAGAAAACTACAGACAAAAAAATTAATCTATGTTGATGCAATCAAAGGGCCTAACATCGATGAAACCAAAGGAAATTAAACCAAAGGAAATTAAAAAAAAAAGGGAGGGAAGGTTTATAATACAGAGATAATCCCTTCACACATGAATGATATGATAATACACAGATAAAAAATCAACTAAAGTAACCTAAATTGAAGGTTCTCCATATTACTTCCAAGTTTCCTTTTTCAAATCGATGCTCCCCTATTGACAAGTGCCAAGGACAAAGTATTTCCTATAGCTCAAGGTTAGTGTGTATTAATTAGTGCATTTAACGTAATAAACAGAATCACTGGGATGACAATTATTGCATAATAGTGACCAGGGGCAGGATTCAACTAGTTGGTGAAGGAGTTAAGTATGTTATTGATTGTGATGTTAAAATATTTAATAGCTTGTAATTCAAACGACAACCAACCATTTCAATCTAAAATTAATATTCCTCGTGAAGATGATATATTTACGGCGATAGGCATATCCCCTTCTTGAACTGGGCATTTTAATGATTTTTATAATTAATCATCTTCATTATGGTCTAAATTGAAATATGTCAATATATTCTCTTGGTTGTTAAGCATCAACGAATAAAATTGCAAGTGATAAGTTCCTTGCATATTTAAATGAGCTGTTTAGAAACTGTTTAAATTAATTTTTTACCAAAGTACGATTAAAAAGTTTCTAGGCTTACCTTTTTTTCCATATATAATGATTAGGGAGAATGCAACCCTATGAATATTAAGGGAAAATAAAATATATTTAAAAAATTTGTATTAAAACGTGGCTGCCTATTGATGTGTGCATTACATTAGAAAAATTGTAATTTACAATTTGAAATGGTGGTGACTTGGTGACATTAGTAAGAACAATATTAATAGTCTCATGGCCACATGGCAACAATTATAAAATTAAAATAAAATCCACATGGAAACCATGTTTGTAATTGTAACAACAATGATTAATTAACCAAGTGGTATGGAATTGTTTTAAGTGAGTGGTGTGAAATATATTAATTAACCAAGTGGTATGAAATTGTTTTAAGTAAGTGGTCTAAAATATTTTGGATTCATTTCATTAAATGAATGTTATGAAACTGTTTTATATGCAAAGTTTTGGAGACATGGAAACCATATTTGTAAAAAATATTTTTAATAAAGGAAATTCATAATTAAAATTAATAATGAACTCATGAAATCAGAGTTATTTATATGTATATTGGTTCTGTTATTTGAGGTCATTGGCTATTGTTATTTACCTTACTAAGTTTTTAAATTTTATTTAGTTACATTTCATTTAATATTATATGGATTTGAAACTCATGTTCTTAAAGCTCCTCAAAATTCGCCTTGGACAAAACCATATATACATGTTCTGAAAAGAATTTTAGCACTTTCTCACAAATCCAAGATTCACTTTCTATATTATTTAAAATTAACATTAATATTATTAAAATTTATATTGATTGATATTAACATTAATAATTTAATAATATAGATTGATATTAACATTAATAATAAATATAAATATTTCAAATTAATAAAAAATTATTAATATTAATATTAGTAATATTAATAATAAATATATATGTTAATATTAAAGATAGAAATTTATATTAAAGTAAAATTTGCATTTATACATTAATGTGAACATTGTCATTAAACATTAATATAAATATTTGATTAAACAACAAGATTGATCATTTTTGGTTTATTTAGGTTCAATGACATTAGAAATAAAAAATTTCTTATGTTTATATTGTTTGGTTCATGTAGTATTAGGTTATTTTATAAAATGAGATTTATAAGAATATGTTTTTTCATATTAAGAAATACATTTTTCTATTAATATTTATATTGAACATCAAACATTAACATCAATATTAAACATAGAGATTAATAAAGACATAAAAATATATTGATTAACATTAATAGTATTAACATCAATATTAAACATAGAAATTAATAAAGACATAAAAATAAATTTATTAACATTGGATTGTAAACATTAAGTTTAGATATTAATAACTTTGATATTCTAATATATATTAAAAATAATATTAATAATTAATATTAAAAACTATTAATATAAAAAACAATGTTAATAATAACAACCACATTGTAATTAATATTAAAAAATACTACTAAGATCATTAATACAATATTGATTATATTTAATAATTTAACACATTTAGATTTAACTTGAATTTTTCTACTTTCACTCAATTGATTTATTATATTAAATATACTAAGATTATAGAAATTATGTATTTTACAAAAATATATATATTATATATTTTTAATTATTTGTGGATTCAATTTAGTTTTTTAATCTAATCATGTGAGAACTCTATATTTAGGTTTGTTATTCATTTCAATATTTAAATATATATTTTTAATATTAATAAACATTAATAAATATAAATGTTTAAAATTGAATAAAAATGATTAATATTTATATCAATATTATTATTATTATAAATATTTTGATTATTAATATTATTATTATTATTCTTGTTAATATTATTATTAATATTTTTAATATTAAATATTTAAAATTTATATTAATATTAATAATTTAATAATATTGGTTTATATATATATATAAAGGAATTATTAATATTTTATATATTTAAGTATATATTTAGATTTTATAATATTAAGATTTTGTAAATTTAATTTTTCATGTTCTTTATAATATGAAGTTTTATAATTTAGAAACCCAATATTATAAAATCAATATTAGAAATGCTACAATAATAATGATAACATTAATAGCTTTGACATTCTAGTAAATACTAAAAGCAATATTAATGATGGAAATTAAAAACTATAATGGTGATTATTAATATTAAAAACAATATTAATAACAATGACATCATTGTAATTAATATTAAACAATAATATTAATACCATTAATAATATTAATAACAATATTATTAATAATATCAATAATACAAAATTGATTATGTTTAATAATTTAGATTATTAATAAGATTATTAATACAATATTAATTATGTTTGATAATTTAGCTTATTTAGATAACTTTATTTCCGTTTAGGTTCAATGACATTAGAATCTAAAACTTTGGTTTTTTTATATGATTTGGTTCATGTTGCTTTAGCTTATAACATGAGGTTTAAAAGATTTAGTTTTTTAATATTAAAAAAAATGGTTGTATGTTAATATTTATATTCAACATCAATATTAAACATAGAAATTAATAAAGACATAAAAATATATTTATTAACGTTAATAATATTGGATTGAAAACATTACGTTTATAAAATTGAGTTCTTTTTCACTATTGTAATAACAGTCTTATCGCTCATATGATTTTATACTACATATATATGTGTGTGTGAATTTTACTATATCTGTACATGGAAAATTAAATTTGTGTATTTCATTGTTTAATCATGGATCGAACTATTTGTAGTTGTCTTCCATTTAAAATCCTTGAAATTACCTTCCTCTCACTCTCTTGATCAGTTGTGTTAAAATCTATCACTAGTTGTAAGACATGGAAGAAATTTTTTTAAAAGCCTTCTTTCGTATTGCATTGCAAGCATATCTCTACAAAGAAATTTGGATTTATGGTTTCTTTCCTCAATAATGGAGACAGTTATTTTCGTGTCGAATACCTTAATCAAAATGGGCACATATATCATTTTCATTTTTGATTCATAGATTCAAGATACAGAGTCTACTCTTGTACTAATGGTAGTTTTATCCTTACCAACAGAATGCTCCCATTCATGCAAATATTTTGTAATAAATCCATCTACAAAGGGATTTAAACACATTGGGCCAATACGAATTGGAGACTCGGTTTTATTTTCATTATTGACAAATGTAAGCAGCAAAAAATATGATTGGGTTGTTCTAAAACTTATCTATGATAGGATGCAGTATAAATTTTATGTTTACAATAGTTTTGATAGGGTTTGGCATAGGGTTGATCTTCCATTTGTGGCACTTCACCCCCTCATAATGGAGTTTTTTATAAAAGTAAATTATTTTGGCTCTATATGGATAAGGAGTATGAATATTTTCCTCGATATGGGTATACAATCTACTGGTTTGATGTAATAAAAAATGAATGGGGTTTTTCATTTGTTCCAATCACTCACATATGGTTTATTTCATTAGAAATATACTAAAATTAGTTGTTATTCCTTGTCAATGATGGATCCACTTATATACGGCCAATTGAAGAAATATATCATTTCCAATTTGGTCACCCGTGTGTGGAATGAAAAATTGACTACTTTGAGGATGATTAGAGCTTCAGATGGAAGTTTTTGGAAGAAATATCTATAGATGTAAATATTATATGTACTGGTTATATTCAATTTCAAATAGTCCAGAGTGTGGTTATTATGTGAAACTACATTGAATTTCCTTTCCTATTATATGACATGATCAGTGGCTTCTATTTTCTAACAGATATTGATAATTCAACTAATCAACCGATGTATGGGTTTTGGTCTCCAACGCTACAGGAATGCAATGATTTGACTGAGTCTAGAAATGTTTTTGCAATTGCTACCCGTATGGATTCTATTGATGAGATTACACCATTAGATATGGACATGGATTATTCGGCTATTACTCATGTTAAGATTTATTATATATATATTCATTTTATATACTCTTTGTGGTTGTGGAAATTATTTCCATTTTTTTATAGTACATATTTTTGGGTCTATATGCTAATATTTTAAAATTACGATTATATGGATATTTATATCGCTCCTGCTGAAATTTATTCTATATGTTTATGGATCGGATGTTGGATATTTAATCCCATTGAAATTTTTTGGAAAATATTTTCTATTGTGTCCCCTTTAGTTCTCTTAATTTCATTGCAATGTGTTTCGATGCTATGAATTTTTCTTTGTTTTTTATAATTATAATTACTATGAGTTATTTTATACATGGTCATTGTATTAGATTTTTCTCATTAGTTTGGAAACAATGTTATACCTTTATGTGCATTTTAGTATTTACATTTATATTTTGATGGTATATAATTCCAAATATTTAGATATACTTCCAAGTCATATAATTATTATAGTATTTTGTTCCAGTTATATGGGTTTTGCATTATGATTCTATATGAAACATGAAAATTTAGGCCTTTTTGTTTTCGCCATTAGGAAAAAGCCTTTTACGTTTTCTTAAGTTTATATGGTTGACAAAAGACCATATATGCTTTTAATGTTTTAAAATGGTTGCAAAAAAAAACTTGTTCCATTTTCATTCTTTTGTATTTATTTATATTTGATATTTCATATGTTCCATGTTTATCGTTCCATAATAAATATGTTATTATTCATTGTACACATGTCATCTTGAGGCACACACAAGCATATAAGAAAACGGAATCTGTCACTAGTAACACATGACAAGTCTAATGAAAGTCATCATTTACAGTATCAACGAAATAAGGACACAATAAATGAGCATGGGAGAGCTACATATCATAGAAGAATGAGTGAAACCACTCTTCAAAATTATTTTATGATTCCTCATAAGTATCGTACTATGGATGATACCATGGAAAGAACATTTTCCATTGATACTTCAATGTTAGAATATGCTCCTTGTCGACGTAATTTTTTTGTTAGATGCTCTCCTGAAAATGTTCATAATATTGAGGAGCCATATCGCAAGCAGAAAGAATATCATATCGATAATGCGAATGAAAATCCTCACCATATCCATTCTGTCTCTACAATTGAATATTTGAAACAAGGCTAAAGGTTACAAAACATCCATGGTGGAGGAAATGATGACATTGTATGTGATGAGTTGGATAATAGTTTAATTGGCCACTCCTTTGATAATTTGGAGCCAGTTGCTCAAAACATCGAATCTTCCAATCTCCCTTCTCAAAATAATGTTGTCCCAGCAAGAGAATCAATCATCCCTCATAGAATTTATCATGGAACAACGAAGCTAGCACAATTATATTTTGACGTTTGCTGCAGTCGTGGTTGTTTTATTACATTCCTCTATTTATATTTTTTTTAACTAAAATTATAAGGTATTTTCTTCTCTTCGAATAGGATACAACTCATTTTAATATAGGTCTAGAAATGAACTCCCAAAGTGTTCCATCTACTAATATGAGAAGGGAATATGGAGCATGTCATAGCCTTCTATTACATTCTCCTTGAGAATGAAATTAGAAGAATAATGTAAATGTCCAATTTATTTGATTTGATTTTTCATTTTTTGAATTTTTAGCAGGTTGGACTATAATACCTCTCACCTCGCAATTATTATTTTTTTCTTTTTGTCACATGTTGACGAGATATTATTTACCTTCTTGTACATTATTAACCAACAATTAGGATAATTGTATAATTGATTTTCATCATATTTCATACTTGGATTGTTCTTCCACATACATTGTTTGTGAGTTTATATAACTTAACTTTGATCCCAAGTCCACTTAGGACTTATGTAATTGAATGATTCCACCTTGCCAAGACTTTTTATGCAACGATTATGATTGCACATAATTACTTTTTATTCTTCCTTACAAGCATATTTCTAGTGTTAGGTTGTATATATATATATATATATATATATATAACCTCCTCACTTATTATATTTACACATCTTCACTACAGATACTTACTTGATGGCTAACCCCCTTACTCATTTAATTGTGACTCACCTTGAACTCATATAATCAAGGGAACTATATAGTATTAAATAAGTTAACCCCTACATCTATATACTATATAATTATGTTATATCCGTTATGCTCTATTTCCATATCTACCTACCTATTTTTATGTCACATCAAGTGGATTTCATAGTTCGAATCTAAATAATGGAGACCCTAATCAAAATTAACCCTAACTATTGTCTCTAAACACATACTCGTTATGAAAACACGATTCCCCACGGTAATTTACCTTACGTATAATGTTGGCAACCATCCTACCATTATAAAGGCATCCATTAATTTTTCATTAGGCTCAAAAATGTAAATGGTAGTTTTCATTTATGTACTCTTCTGCACCTAAGTTGATTTGTGGCATGTTATCGTGGCATATTGTATGTAAATATTACAAGATTGGGAACCTCAAACTCTTAGAATTTTCCGTTGCAATTCCATGTGATATTGTAGTAATTATTAAATGTGTAGATTTCTATACTTTACCTCACGAGATTTTCTCTAGTGGTTGATGTGAAATTACTTCATTTTCCGAGACCCATCTCATCAATCCAGAGTTTCCCCTCCCATATCTTGGTGCGTGGATGGTTTGGATGTTATTCCAATTAGGGTTTAGTTGAGGGGTATATCACTTTCCCTTTCAGGAGTTTACACTTCATTTTCTCTTCTTGTTATAGCTGTTCATTAGAGTGGTTTACCATGCCTCCTCTCTTGCTCGTCCAAAAGGTTACCATGAAGAACACATCACTCTCTCCACACGGTTCTGTTTGCATTATTCAAGTATTTTTTTTTCGCCTCATTTCTGTAGTTGATTGTCACTCTTATCTGCTCTTAATCCACCGTGAATAACAATAGAGGGAAATGGTTCTGTTTTTCATGGATTACTTGGTTTCTACAATTATTTTTTAACCTCTTGACAAGAATAATGATTTTCTATGGAATCATATTATAAATTTGTAACACCCCCAATTCATGTGATTGAATTTCAAAGTCAGATATTTGAACTTTAATCCTAAGGGGAGTGGACCCCAAAGGATAAATATTTTGTGAATGTAATTAAATATTTAATTGAGGAAATGAATAAAATAATGTGGTGCAGATTGACCAAAATGAGATTTATGAGATCACTTGCTAAATCCATGATGATGGATGAGGCAAATATTTCCCCACAATCTTTCAAAAATCTTTGAAAGAAATTAATTTTTAAATTTAGATTTTTGAGGAAAAATCTGAATTTCCCCAATGATGACGAAAGTAGTTGGGAAGAGGTAAAAAGCTCGAAAAGATGAGGAAAATCATAAAACAGCTTTAAAGAATCCCTAAATTGGGAAGCCTAGGCAAACAGGAAGAAAAGCATCCTGAGATTCTGGACGCAGAATTAGAAACATGCTTTGGGGAACAATAGCTTAAATAAGCTGCTCTTGTACAGATTAGAGGTTGATCTGTTCTACGAGGTGATCTTAGCTCGGGGGTGAGTTCTCGGAGACAGAAGGACTCTAAGGTTGGGAGGTTGGTCGACTGCATGAGTGGTATGTCTCTGAGTTAAATTGTATTTCTACTTACTGTGGTATGAATTGGCTACATATAAAAACAAGATTGATTTATAAGGTATTAAATTTATTATTTCTACATTTAACAGAATTAATCATAAGGCAGTCACCTGATAATTCTGTATGGTTGTAGAGAAAAATCCTATAAAGTAGAATCCAACAGAAAGTCTAAACCAAGGTTGGTTTAAATCTGAGGATACTTATTTCTTCACAGGAAAAATTTGTGAATTAGCTTTAATCTGCTTCTGTTTCCTAGCATGATTCTAATATATACATACATGAGAGATAATTTGAACTTCCCGTATTATATTGGAAAATAATAGGAAATGAATTGAAACTTACACTGTGCATGAAAGAATAGAAGGAGAGACTCTATAAACGCACCTCAGGGTCAGCATACCATTCACATGTAACCAGAAAATTTAGTGGTCAAGAAAGTTGCATGTAAGCCACACATACTATAGCAGAGGAAAGAAACTAATAATTTACAAAAGATTGAACATAGACAGTTATCTTATGAAACCACTCTAATATTATAGCATAGAAAGTAAATACATAGAGTGAAGAATTAATTATTTAATAGTTATTACGTAAAGAGCAGAGAGTTGAAATATTTTCAACAGTATACACATTAACAGTTAATGTAACTACTATTTCCCTTGACCGAGAGCAACTGGAAGAATAGAAAAACCTTAGTGCTGTAACAAGAACTTAAATAGCAAGGGAATGAATCCCAAAAACATGACCAGCTCTACAGAAATACCTACAACCAGATATCTATGTAGGCAAGAGCTGTAAATAGCTATAAGAAAATGAAAAGAAGATTCAACTAGAAATATATAACATGGGAAATAAGAATAATATAGAAACCTACGATAATATAGTCTTGGTACTTCATACATATTAATTATATGTGTATAAATGAGAATGGACTCACAAATCTATGCATGCCATTTATAGGCATAGACGGACATTTGTAAAATAATTTCAGTGTAAACAGGAACAGAGGGAGACTGTTAGCTATGATACTGGTACAAGTGTAGAGATATCTAGCTACAGAAAATAATTAACAAAATACATCAGAAGAAACGATAAAATTAAATATGACTTCCCAGAAATTCTGAGAGAAGTAACTGAGGAGTCTGGTACACATTGAACAACATTAGTGCTACAGATAATTACATAATATACACTCACTGTTATGACAAGCAAACTAAACAAAGAGAAATTCCATTGTATTAAATAGTATACACGACTCACTCCATGCGAGGAAGCAGGAGACAGTTCATATAAGGTTACACTGTAGCGTCGTTATAGCGAATTCAACATAATAAAATAGGGAATAGATATATATATATATCCAAAAAGTCACAATACATGCTGAGCCTATCAGGCTAAGGTCTGAGAATCGAAACCCTTATCTCAATAAAAACAAATTCAAAAGAGCGCCACATAGGAATGAAACATATTAACAATGTGACTCTGACAGAGTCTCGTTCCTCAACGAACACTGGGTAAGATCATAAGAGAGCAATGATTCTACGTCCGACGAAACAACTCAATGAGAGGGGGATAGTATTCCCATAAGCATACCGACCTAAAATGTCAAGGAAGACGAGGTTAACATCCATAACTTTGGAAGGTCTCATGACTGCTTTCATAAGCATACGAAGAGATCTTCGATTACCTATGGAAAAATCAAGCCAAGATGGAAATTAGTAAATAGCGCCATCGCTGGAAAACGATCGAACGGAAAAAATGCTCATAAAAAAAACGAGGCGTTACCTGTGAAACAAAAATCTCGGGTCCTACGAGCCTCTGAAATCGAAAATTATAAACAGAGTAAGGATTAATTTGAAACTCTATAGAATAATAAAAGAAGGAAATAAACGTGTATGTATAGACAGGAGGAAAATCAAACCTCATAACGACCGAATGAATGGCAGTCGTTCTCCTGAAGTGAAGCGAAGCACATAAATTGGGATGCTACACAGCATTAACAACATAAATTAGTTATCATTCCATGGAATCGACAGAGGAGTATGGTCGAAAATAAACCGGAAAAGGAATATAATGAAAATTTTGCAGAGAGGGTATAACCCAAAATCCCAAAACGAAATGCATTCATCTTATGAACATCCAAATACTTCCTCAGAATCGACGTATGGCCAATTATGAGCAACGACCTTGATCTTTAAATCATACGATGGAGAAAAACGAATGCATAAACAATTACCTGGTATTGTCGCAGTGGAGTAGGCATGCTAGAACTCTTCTTCGTGAACTAAGGAAAGTAAACCCTCTGAAGAGTAAGAACCTTGTAGACGAAGAGATACACAAAAAAATGATGAACACGGAAAACTATCTCTACCCAAAATCAAAGGCTTATATAATTCTTCAACAGACCCAGAAACCATAATATGAAAGGATCGCCATCGTCCACTTAGCAAAATCATAAGAGCCAAGCCACGGATCGAGGGGTTGGCGAGTGGAATTAAAACTATCGTATAACATTAATGGTGCTCAGATCCGAAATAAATTCAAGGCGTCCTGTTCGCATACATAAGAGAGTTATGTAAGCCGAGTAAGCCGAGTAAGCCACATCAACGTGGATCCACCACGTGAACGAAAGAAGGGGACGGAGACCAACATAAACCATACAACGCCACCATACTTATCATAACATCTGACGTGGAGATTACACGCTTTACGTGTAAATCGATCATGAAATCAAGTTGAATATATAAAATTTGATTAGAAATATCCTGTACAATGATATGTTATCGTATCAACGCAGATGTGAATATTAATTATGAATGCCACCTCATCTGACCGCCAAACGCATAGAAGAGTCAGTCTCATAATAATATGTACATTGAATTCTATCAAAAATCAATACCAAAGGTATATACAGATACGTAATGGAAAATTCGTGGATATGTATAGTTAAAAAGGGTCGAGAATGCTTGTAGGCATAGCCCATTCAAAACCATCATATATAATGCATGTGAAGGGACCTTAAGGTTAATCATTGTATATAATGCATACGAAGGGACCTTAAGGTTAATTATATGTTAATTATAAGTGATATATGTGACATCCAAGCAAAGGTTAATTCTAGATGATATATGAGACCTTTATAGAAAATAAAATCATATAAATTTCCTCCATACTTGGAGTTAGAATAATAGAAGACAAGAGGAAGTTAATAGAGAGTTTATTGGGGTTATGATGTTATGATGAAAGGAATCATGGTTAGAGAATTAGGATTTCATGGTAAACCTATGCTTAAAAGCGTGAAATGCTTGGAGAGAAAAAAAAAATTGTGAAATTGGGAGGTGTGACAAAATTTTCGTTTGTTCTGTTCACTAAGACGCTTCCCTTGGGAAAAGGTGCAGTCTCTGTGCGACATTTTTATAACTACGAAACTTTGTATTTTTCTCCTTCGTTGAATATATTCCATCTTTAAATGATATGATGTTCTTGATTCATTTTTATGAGAACAGAGGTCCTTGTTAATATTAATGTTGGAGTGAACGAATTTCGTTTTTGGTTGTAACATTTTGAATCACACAGGAATGTTCCAAGGGTTGTAACTATATAATCCCATTTCTTTTACCCCAACATTTTCCTCAAATTTCTAATTCTACTATGTTCTGCTGTAACGTCTCCTCTTCCTACTCAATTTTTTTTTTTTTCATTGGATAGAATCATTTTGTGTTTCTCAATTGTAATCGCCATTCAAATTCCCCATCGAACTCCAATAATTACGAAGTTCTCTTGAAATGAGTTTTCATTCTTTTGTATGTGTATCTTTGTCAGCTACTCCAGTTTTTTTTTTTTTTAAAATCTTCTCATAAGATTGATGGTGGCTTAGGTCATGAATATATATATCAAGATACATATTTTCCACCCCTATGGTTTAAACATTTACCTCCTAGAACATAACCCTACATCCTATTTATATACACAAGATGGTTATGGTGACCCTTGGCCATAGAGTCTCTATCTACGTGCTCAATGTTGGTCCACTCTTCCTTATAGAGTTCACGACATACATACTTTGGATTTTGATGTCATATGTTCGTAGTGGCATAGGGATTACGTTGGGTATTTATGGTTATGTTCTCGTCTCACTTTCCAAAGCTCTAAAGCTATGGCTGGAAACCGAATTAAACAAATTCTGTAATGGATAAATTCAAGCTATGTTGTTTTTCATTTGTCGTTTACATAATTTCGTTCCCGTCTTGAGGCCGTGTAGGAGGGGTGCATAATTACTGTACCTTTGTGATTATAAATGTCTCACGTACCTTCTATTATCACCAAGTCTAGGTGGGGATAGACGATATCAACGTCGTCATACTTGTTTGCTACGTTGGCAATCTTGAGTTAATAGGTTTAGTGTGGGATTACTCCTTGGGTGTTCCACGTCAACTAGGATTGATGGCATTCGGTGGATTTATGGTTTGATTGATTTTCTCTTGACCCATGTTGGCCATGTCTACATGCCAAGGTTTATGCATCTACGTTTTTATATTGCAATATATATATCCATTAATTTATATCACGATACAGTGATAAAATTGAGAGTACCGTGTGAGCAATTTCAATAGATTTTCATTTATGGTTTGGACGACTGTGTCATGGTTTTCGATTTCTCCCCAATCGATCTGTGAGCATCCCATTGATCCAGTGCCACTTGGACGGTGGAGATGACTCAAATCAATTAGGGTTTTTGCTCTTTTTGTTTAATGAATAATATTAATTCTGGAGTTGTCAATTGAGCATTCTTTGGCTCTCCATTTTTTTTTTCTTGACCGACTCCTATTATCAACGCTCTGTCAAAATGGGGAAATGAGGCATTCATCTCTTCTCAGCTGCTGAGCGTAACCATTCATTTTCTTCGCTATTCAAGTATGAAATTGTTGTCCTTCGCCTCACCAGAGTGACTGCATTCGATTTATATCTTTGTTTTCATTTGGTTTACCCTATCGTTCCATTTATAGATCATTTAAGTCATCATGCAACTTCTATGAAATTTCCATTTTATTATAATGGCTTGCTACCCATTCTATCATTCTTATGACGTGCTATGCTAATGTTAATGCTCGATGGGTAGCAAATTCTCCGTCTCAGGTATTCCATGACTGGATTCATTCTCGGTCACCAAGTTACCTTGGCTTTTGGTGTGTCTCACTATGCAGGTAGGCCCTCAATTTCTTCAAACTAGGTTCTCCTGTAATTGCTTTCGTTTTAATGAACATTTTGCTAATAATCCTGTATTCTTTCTACAGGTCTTATTGGGTAACAAGGTTCTTCAATCTCACAGGTAATTATTGGTTGTGTACACAGGTTCGAATATACCACTTGCTTTTGAGGTGCCCTCGCGGCGTCTTGCAATAACTATCTCTCACGTTGCTCTTCCTTTTTATGGCAGGTAGTTTGGAATCTCGTCCCGATTTTTCCTTCAGTGATATTGGGTGGGTTTGAAAATCACTCGACTTAAAGTCGTTACACCCTGGAATTTCAAGTCGGTATCAACGCGTCCCTAATCAGAGTATGACCAGGCTCTTTCATTGTATTATCCAAAAATTTTCTCAGACAATTCAAATTTTTGTTGTCACCGAAGTTTCTATTATAGTAATAATTTTTTTGCCAGACACTGGGATTGTTAACAATTTTTTTCTTCGGTGATGAAATTCCCGGAGTGATTAATTTCTGTAATATTATTATGGACCCTTGATAGCCTGGTTCCGTAATGGCTTCAGGAATTGATATATATATATATATATATATATATATATATATATATATATATATATATATATATATGTTTACTACTCGTCTCTATTTCTTGTACCAAATCCATGATATTTTCCAATAGTTTCCAGCTTATCGTTTTCATGTAAACCCTCATATGAAATATTTCCTTCGGGAATTATGTGTTTAAGTTAGATTAAAGAAATTAATAAGGTTGCTAGTCTTATTTTTCCTTTCTATACCTCCACATTTTAATAGTATAATGAATATAAGTCTCTTGGTTGTATGAGTTTCCAAGTCTAAAATCTTCAGTGCATGAGAAATTGGCAGTTTCCACAGACTCTATAATTTCATGTATATTATATGACTCAGCAGTGGACTTTAATCAGACTCCTTAGTTTGAGGTTACATAGTCATAGTTAATTATGTTGTTCAAATATTTTCTGCAATTACATACTTATAATTTTTCATAGTGTAATAATTTTCGTATATCTAGTATTTAAGCCAACTCTCTTAAATAGCACTTTTTTTCTATAGATCTGCTGGTTCAATTTTTTTTATTGCTTTTACAGCTTATACAGTTGCATGCATTTTATAAACGTTCACATGCTCACCTTATTTTTCCAATAAGTGTTCAGTTTTGACCACTCCTTTATGAAGAATGTTAGTCACTTGCCAATTATATACATATATATTTCTCATACTATAATTATTTGTAGATTTGGTAACCATGTTTAGCTATGTCTCTTAGCTGTCTGAAATTATATAAAGCACTAAAATCTATACTCTTCCATTCTGTCCTCATTGTAGAGGGTGATTCATAGATAGACATGTATTGTTATTTTGGAAACCTCCAGGTTTGTACTTCACCTAGCGAATTCAGCAAGTCTATAGATCTGCATTGCATATACATAATTCTTCCTACAAACATGTTTTAAATATCTCTAGTGTTCACTGTTTTAAACCTATTTTTAACAAAAATATATTAAAGTTACACAGTATGAATTATGAAGTAACATAAATCTCCAGATTTAAACCAAAGGTTGGTTTAGAGCTTCTGGTTGATTTCTCCTCATAATTCTGGTTCCTACAACCATGCAGGACTGAGAGGTTTTAATCCCTACTCAACTCTGTAAATGTATGGAACACTAGTATAAGCCATAAAACAAAATTTTAAATATGCAACTACAGTCATTTATCTTCACCAGCATAGTTAAATTTTCCATTATTCCTAATTATTGTGCGTATACCGCTTTGGTATTTGACCAGTCCTCCCAACCTTAGAGTTCCTATATCTCCAGAACTCACCCCCGAGCTAAAACCACCTCCAGAGCAGACCAACCTCTAATTTGTTCAGGAATAGCTTATTTAAGCTTTTGCTCCCCAAAGCCTGTTTATAATTTTGCGTCCAGAATATCAGGATGCTTTTCTTCCTGTTTGCCTAGGCTTCCCTTATTTAGGGATTTTTAAAGTTGCTTTATGCCCTTCCCAGCTTTTTACCTCCTCCCAACTACTCTCCATATCATTGGGGAAACTAGATTTCCCTCAAAATCTAATTTGGAAATAAATTATTTCAAGGGTTTTTGAAAGATTTTTGGGGAAATATTTACCTCTTTCCATCCTCATGTATTTAGCAAGTGATCTCATAATTCTCATTTTGGTCAATCCGCAGAGACTTATTTTATTTATTTTTCATAATTAAATATTTAATTACATCCACAAAATACTTGTCCATTGGGGTCCACTCCCCTTACGATTAAAGTTCAAATGTCTAGCCTTGAAAGAAAAAGATAAACTAGGGGTGTTACATATTCCCCCTCTAAAAGAAAACATCATCCTTGGTGTTGATATCTAACTACTGGAGTTCATTTTCCAAACAAAAATGGATATTTTTCCATCATCTCAGCTTCTCTTTCCCAGGTAGCTTCTTCAGCAGTAAAGTGCCTCCATTGCACCTTTACTCTTGCTACCGTTCGATTCCTCAGTTCAATTTCTTCCCGCTTCAATATTTGAAGGGGATCTCGAAGGAACTCCCCTTCTGGTTCCACCTGTATCACATTCCAATCAACAATGTGAGAACCATCATGTATATATCTTGTTAGTAACGAAACATGAAACACATCATGCACTTTAACATGGGCTGGTAAGGCTAGCTTATAAGCCACTGGTCCCACCCTTTCTAACACCTCAAAAGGCCCATAATATCTAGGAGCGTATTTTTCACAACTTCCAGCATAAAGTGTGCTCTTTTTGGGTTTAATACGCAAATACACATGCTCCCCCACTTTAAATTCTCGGTGTATCCTCTTCTTATCAGCATTGTTTTTCTGCCGATCTTGTGCTGTCTTGATGTTTCCTTGTATTTGTTTAACAATTCTTTCCATCTCTTATAAAGCATCTGGTCCCAACCTGAGCTTGTCCTCAGGTTGGCTCCAGCTCAAAGGAGTATGAAATTTCCTTCCATAGAGAGCTTCAAATGGACTCATCTTGATGGAGTATTGATAGCTGTTATTATAGGAAAATTCAGCTAAATGCAAGTAGTCTTCCCATTTTGATGGCCTATCCATCACATAAATTCTAAGGATATATTCTAAAATCTGATTTATTCTCTCTGTTTGATTGTCGGTCTGAGGGTGGTAGGCAGTACTAAAATTCAACTTAGTGCCCATACCTCCAAACAGGCCTTTCCAAAAGGCTGTTATAAACTTGGCATCTTTGTTCGAAACAATCATCTTTGGGACCCCATGTAACCTTATTATCTCTTTTAGGAACACATCTGCTACTTGGGTTGTCCCAAAAGTAGATTTTACGGGTATGAAGTGTGTAGCTTTGGTTAAAGTGTCTACTACTACCATAACTGAGTCATGTTGGTGCTTGGTTCTGGGTAATCCTGTTATGAAATCCATCGAGACGGTATCCCATCTCCATTCTGCAATTGGCAAGGGATTTAGAAGACTAAGAGGATGCTGATGTTCAACTTTAACTAGTTGACACTCCATGCATCTAGCTAAATATTCTGCTACATATCTTTTCATTCTTGGCCAAAAAAACTTCTTTTTCAAGGATGTTAGCATTTTCTAATATCCAGGATGCCCTGCATACAGTTGTTTATGATATTCATCTAGGATATCTCTTTTCAAAGACTCCACATTGGGAACATATAATCTGTTTTTGTAGCAGATCAGCCATTTTTGGTTTTGAGTGTATTCATCCATCTCTTTCTTGAGTATTTTCACCTGTAACTTCTCATAATCTGGATCCTGGTCTGTTACTTTTCTCACCAATTCTTCTAAATCAAAACTAGCACTGCTTCCAATGTTGTTTATGTCTTGGCAAGCATTTCTGCTCAATGCATAAGTAACTTTATTTTCTTTCCCTTTGATGTGTTTTATGTCCATATCAAATTCACTTAGAAAAGACAGCCATCTGGCTTGTCTAGCATTCAAATCAGTTTGGAAAAAGAAGTATTTAAGACTAATATGATCAGTCATCAATGTAAATTTCTTTCCAAGGAGATAGTGTCGCCACATCTTCAAGGCATGAATTACAACAACCAACTCTAAATCATATGCACTGTATTTATGTTCATGTATCTTCAGTTTCCTAGACTCATATGCAATAACTGAATGTTCCTGCAAAAGGACTCCTCCCAACCCCGCTCTACAGGCATATGTACATACAACAAATTCTTTCTCAGGATCTGCAATTTTCAGTATATGGGCTATAGTGATTTTTAATTTTAATTGTTCAAAACTGTTTTGGCATTTTTCAGTCCACTCAAATTTGATACCCTTTCTTTGTAGGGAGGTTATGGGATATGCTATGGCAGAAAATATCTCCACAAATCTGCGATAATAACCTACAATCCCCATGAATGATCTCACTGCTGAAACATCAGTTGGCACAGGCCATTCTTTAATAGCCTTTATGTTTTCAGGGTCAATAGCCAACCCTTGTTCAGAAATAATGTGTCCCAAGTATTGGATCTTGTCCTTATAGAATTCACATTTGCTGAATTTGGCATACAACTGGTTTTCTTTCAGAGTTTGCAACACTATCCTCAAGTGCTCTTTGTGCTCCTCCTCATTTTTGGAATAAACTAAAATATCATCTATGAACACTAGTACAAATTTTTCCAAATACTTGTTTAAAACATTGTTCATTAAGCACATAAATGTGGCAGGGGCATTTGTCAAGTCGAAAGGTAGGACTACAAATTCGTAATGACCATACCTGGTTCGAAAAGTTGTTTTGCTAATGTATTCTTCCTTAATTCAGAGCTGGTGATAACCAGTCCTTAAATCGATCTTAGAAAATACTGGAGCTCCTCTTACCTGATCAAAAATATCATCAATTCGACGTAAAGGGTATCTGTTTTTGATTTTCAACTTGTTCAGCTGACGATAGTCAATGCACATTCTAAAGGTTCCATCCTTCTTTTTCACGAACAGCACCGGAGCTCCCCAGGGAGACACACTCGGTCTGATATAACCTTTATCTAGAAATTCTTTCAATTGAATTTTTAGCTCCATGAGTTCAGGGGGACTCATTCTATAAGGAGCTTGGGAAACAAGTGTTGCTCCAGGCACCAGATCGATTGAAAATTCAATTTCTCTTTTAGGAGGAAGATGAGGAATCTCGTCTGGAAAAACTTCCTTAAACTTCCTCACCACTGGCAGAGTATCCATCATATTTGATTCAGGTTGCTGTTCTAGTTCTTCAACATGTACTGCATATACATGGTATCCTTTCCTAGTTGTTCTTTTTAGTTGCAGTGATGATATTTGTCTTACAGAGATAGGTTTTTGTTTTCCCTGGAGAATAAGGTTTTTGTTTTCCCTGGAGAATAAAAGGTTTCCCCTCTTCATCTATACAATGCAGGGTCTTATCCCAACAGTTCATCATGGCCTTTTTCTTTTCCATCCAGTCCATTCCTATCAGCAAGTCATATGAACCTAATGAAAGAATGTTTAAATTCACTTCTGTTTGAAAATCATTTAATTTGATTGCTGTTTGAGGTAACTTATGAGTTACTTTCCTCTTGGTGCCAGTGGCGAACTGGACCAACCAAGACTGCTGAAATTTTTCAGTTTTAAGATTACATTTCTCTGTCACTTGTGGACTAATGTAACTCAAAGAAGCACCCCAATCAATTAAAATTGTAGCAGATTGGTCAGCAATCTTACCTTCTATTTCAACCATGGTAGCTTAGTTTTCTGCTTGTCGATTCTCCAAGGTTGCACTGATAGTGGGTATATTTCTTGCTATGTCATTCACTATGGTAGCTTCTCGATCCTGCATAATCATCTGAATGTTTCGGTGGGGGAAATCCCTCAACATATGAGGTTATCCACAACCCCAACATTTCAAAGGCTCTCTCATTTTGACTGTGCCTTCCATCTTATTTTATCCATCTAGTTGTTTAAAACCAACTTGAGATTGAGTAGTTTGGCTTTCTTTTGGTTTATTAAACTTTTTCCGCTGATGATCCCTACCAAAATTCTTTAAGTAATTTGGTTTCTATTTATTTCCTTTGAACTCCCCCTTGTTCACCCAACTTTTCCCTTGCTCGCCTTTTCCTTTAAACTGCTGGTAACACAATCTAGCTTTTCTTACTACTTCATCCATAGTTTTTAGGTTATCAAACTCTATTTTATCCTTGTACATAGTAGGCAAATAGCTCAGAAATCTTTGCACCTTTGCATTCTCTTCACGAATGTAAGGGACATATCTCAACAGGTTTGTAAACTTGGTGAAAAACTCATCAATAGTGACCTGTCCCAGTCTAAGTTCATGGAATTCCTTTGCTTTATCATCATAATAACGTTCATTCAAATAGCGGTTTTTAAATTTAACTTGGAAATCTTCCCAAGTCACTGCCTTTTCATCAATGGCATGAACCATTTTCATCTCCTCCCACCACAAGGTAGCCTTACCTTGTAGCTTATAGACAGCTAATCTGGCCTTCAGATTGCTTTCATATTCATAGACCTGGAAATATTTAATCATGTTTAACAACCAGGCTTCCGCATCCTCCTCCTTCTCCCCATCATAGGAGGGAGGTTTGATCTTTTGGAATTCCCCCTGTAATTCTTTTTTCTACTTATACTAATGCCTAACAGCATCATCATCCTCAGACTCATCATTCTTCCTCTTTACAGAACCTTCCCCCTCTTGACTGTTCCGTGAGGTTAATTCTCTAATGAGCTTTTCCTGCTCCTCACTGGCTAATGACAATCTGTCATTCTGGCTTCTTAGGTCAGCCATCTCTCGTTGCAAACTGTGAAACATAGCCATCATTGGAGCATCAGGATCTGGTGTATTATCATTATTCCGCAGATCCACATAAATCTCCTCATCTTCTGCCATTCCCTTTGTTGTTTCAGCAACACTTTACACTAAACAACACATATCAGAAATATATATATATATATAATTAATTAATTAATTTTATTTTTCTTTGTGCAAAATAATTTATACATTGAGCACACAAAAATCAGTGAGCACAACAACAACAACCCAGTTTTATATAACATGAGCTTTGATACCATTTGTAACGTCTCTTCTTCCTACTCAAAAACTTTTTTTTTTCATTGGATAGAATCATTTTGTGTTTCCCAATTGTAATCGCCATTCAAATTCCCCATCGAACTCCAATAATTACGAAGTTCTCTTGAACAGAGTTTTCAAACTTTTGTATGTGTATCTTTGTCAGCTACTCCAGTTTTTTTTTTTTTTAAATCTTCTCATACGATTGATGGTGGCTTAGGTCATGAATATATATATCAATATACATATTTCCCACCCCTATGGTTTAAACATTTACCTCCTAGAACATAAAACTACATCCTATTTATATACACAAGATGGTTATGGTGACCCTTGGCCATAGAATCTCTATCTATGTGCTCAACATTGGTCCACTCTTCCTTATAGAGTTCACGACATACATAGTTTGGATTTTGATGTCATATGTTCGTAGTGGCATAGGGATTACGTTGGGTATTTATGGTTATGTTCTCGTCTCACTTTCCAAAGCTCTAAAGCTATGGCTGGAAACCGAATTAAACAAAGTCTGGAATGGTTAAATTTGAGCTATGTTGTTTTTCATTTGTCGTTTACATAATTTCATTCCCATCTTGAGGACATGTAGGAGGGGTGCATAGTTAATGTACCTGCATGATTATAAATGTCTTACGTACCTTCTATTATCACCAAATCTAGGTGGGGATAGACGATATCAACGTCGTCATACTTTTTTGCTACGTTGGAAATCTTGAGTTAATAGGTTTAGTGTGGGATTACTCGTCACGCGTTCCACGTCAACTAGGATTGATGGCATTCAGTGGAGTTACGGTTTGATTAATTTTCTCTCGACCCATGTTGGCCATGTCTACATGCCAAGGTTTATGCATCTACATTTTTATATTGAAATATATATGTCCATTCATTTATATCACCGATATGGTGATAAAATTGAGAGTACCGTGTGAGCAATTTCAATAGATTTTCATTTATGGTTTGGACGACTGTGCCATGGTTTTCGATTTCTCCCAAATCGATCCACGAGCATCCCATTGATCCAGTGCCACTTGGATGGTGGAAATGACTCAGATCAATTAGGGTTTTTTCTCGTTTTGTTTAATGAATAATATTAATTCTGGAGTTGTCAATTCAGCGTTCTTTGGCTCTCCATTTTTTTTTCTTGACCAACTCCTGTTATCAACGCTCTATCCAAATGGGGAAATGAGGCATTCATCTATTCTCGGCTGCTGAGCGTAACCATTAGTTTTCTTCACTATTCAGGTATCAAATTATTGTTCTTCTCCTAACCAGAGTGACTGCATTCGATTTATATCTTTGTTTTCATTTGGTTTACCCTATTGTTCCATTTATAGATCGTTTCAGTCATCATGCAACTTCTATGAAATTTTCATTTTATTATAATGGCTTGCTACCCATTCTATCATTCTTATGACGTGCTATGCTAATGTTAACCCTTGATGGGTAGGAAATTCTCCGTGTCAAGTATTCCATGACTGGATTCGTTCTCGGTCACCAAGTTGCCTTGGCTTTTGGTGTGACTCACTACGCAGGTAAGCCCTCAATTTCTTCGAACTAGGTTCTCCTGTAATTGCTTTCGTTTTAATGAAAATTTTGATAATACTCCTGTAATCTTTCTACAGGTCGTATTGGGTAACAAGGTTCTTCAATCTCACAGGTAATTCTTGGTTGTGTACATAGGTTTGAATATACCACTTGTTTTTGAATCACCCTCACGGTGTCTTGTAATAACTATCTCGCACGTTGCTCTTCCTTTTGATGGCAGGTAGTTTCGAATCTCATCCCGATTTTTCTTTCAGTGATATTGGGTGGGTTTGAAAATCACTGGACTTAAAGTCGTTACACCCTGGAATTTCAGGTCGGTATCAACACGTACCTAATCAGAGTATGACCAGGCTCTTTCATTGTATTATCCAAAAATTTGCTCAAAAAATTCAACTTTTTGTTGTGACTGAAGTTTTTATTGTAGTAATAATTTTTTTCCAGAGACTGGGATTGTTAACAATTTTTTTCTTCAGTGATGAAATTCTCGGATTGATTAATTTCTGTAATATTATTATGGACCCTTGATAGCCTGGTTCCATAATGGCTTCAGGAATTGATATATATATATATATGTTTACTACTTGTCTCTGTTGCTTGTACCAAATCCATGATATTTTCCAATAGTTTCCAGCTGATCGTTTTCATGTAAACCCTCATATGAAATATTTCATTCGGGAATTATCTGTTTAAGTTAGATTAAAGGAATTAATAAGGTTGCTAGTCTTATTTTACCTTTCGGTACCTCCACATTTTAATAGTATAATGAATATAAGTCTCTTGGTTGTATGAGTTTCCAAGTCTAAAATCTTCCAGTGCATGAGAAATTGGCAGTTTCCACAGAGTCTATAATTTCATGTATATTATATGACTCAGCAACGGACTCTAATCATACTCCTTAGTTTGAGGTTGCATATTCATAGTGAAATATGTTGTTCAAATATTTTCTGCAATTACATACTTATAATTTTTCATAGTATTATAATTTTCATATATGTAGTATTTAAGCCAACTCTCTTAAATAACAATTTTTTTCTATAGCTCTAGTGGTTGAATTTTTTTTATTGATTTCACATCTTATACAGTTGCATGCATTTTATAAACGTTCACATGATCACCTTATTTTTCCAATAAGTGTTCAGTTTGGACCACTCCTTTATGAAGAATGTTAGTCACCTGCCAGTTATATACATATATATTTCTCATACTATAATTATTTGCAGATTTGTTAACCATGTTTAGCTATGTCTCTTTGCTGTATGAAATTATATAAAGCACTAAAATCTATACTCTTCCATTCTTCCCTCATTTTAGAGGGTGATTCATAGATAGACATGTATTGTTATTTTGGAAACCTACAGGTCCGTACTTTACCTAGCGAATTCAGCAAGTCTATAGATCTGCACTGCATATACTTAATTCTTCCTACACACATGTTTTAAATGTCTCTAGTGTTCACTATTTTAAACCTATTTTTATCAGAAATAAATTAAAGCTACACATTATGAATTATGAGGTAACATAAATCTCCAGATTTAAACCAAGGTTGGTTTAGAGCTTCTGGTTGATTTCTCCTCATAATTCTGGTTCCTACAACCATGCAGGACTGAGATTTTTTAATCCCTCCTCAACTCTGTAAATGTATGGAACACTAGTATAAGCCATCAAACAAAATTTTAAATATGCAACTACATTCATTTATCTTCACCAGCATAATTAAATTTTCCATTATTCCTAATTACTGTGTGCATACCGCTTGGGTATTTGACCAGTCCTCCCAACCTCAGAGTCCCTCTATATCCAGAACTCACCCGTGAGCTGAGACCACCTCTAGAACGGACCAACCTCTAATCTGTTCAGGAATAGCTTATTTAAGCTTTTGCTTCCCAAAGCCTGTTTCTAATTCTGCGTCCAAAATATCAGGATGATTTTCTTCCTGTTTGCCTAGGCTTCCCTTATTTACGGATTTTTGAAGCTTCTTTATGCCTTTCCCATATTTTTACCTCCTCCCAACTACTCTCCACATCATTGGGGAAACTAGATTTTCCTCAAAATCTAATTTGGAAATAAATTCTTTCAAGGATTTTTGAAATATTTTTGGGGAAATATTTTCCTCTTTCCATCCTTATGGATTTAGCAAGTGATCTCATAATTCTCATCTTGGTCAATCTGCATAGACTTATTTTATTTATTTTTCATAATTAAATATTTAATTACATCCACAAAATACTTGTCCATTGGGGTCTACTCCCCTTAGGATTAAAGTTCAAATGTCTAGCCTTGAAAGAAAAACATAAACTAGGGGTGTTACATCTTCTTGGGTGAGGGATAATGCTATGAAGATGGGTCAGCCCCATTCGAGATTGCCTTAGAAATTTTTTCTTTCCCCTCAAATTTTTTAGAATGACGTTTCAAATTTCTTGGTACGGTCTCAAGGGTTTCGTTTCACCCCTGTAGTTTTTCACAGGTAGAATGTGGTGTTTGAAATTTTACACTATTATTTATCCCTTCATTTTAGTTTCATTTTGCATCGTAATACTCCATCTCACATAATCCTTTGATTATTTTGATTGCAGGTATGGTTTTCCATGAAGTCCGAACCTCTTAAAGGTATATCCTTCAACCTTTGTAACTTGATTTCTTCTAGTTATCATTTGTTGTAAGTTTTATTTACATTCAACCTTTTTAATTCGATTTATTGGTTTATGCAGGTATGTCCCTATTATGTTCCTTTAGTTTTTGATAGAAATTGTGTCACTCAGGCATAATCTTTCCTTGATACTACATTTAGTTTTGTACAGGTAGGTATCGACCTACTTGAGTTTCTATGTTACATTGGTCATCTTACCGCATTGGGAAATACATATGTCATCGTTTTACAGTGACCCAAGATCTTACTAGGTGACTGTAACTATATTTATTTTCCTTTGTAATATACATAGACATGGTTGGGTTTATAACCCACTAACTTGACTGTCTTAATCTTTTCTACAATTTTTCACTACTCAGAAGTATTGTACTGTCTTTTTCTCTTATGAGTTTACTCTACTATTGCAGTTGAAGAAGTTAATCTTCTGACGAAATAGTGTATATATATATATATATATATATATATATATATATATATATATATATTCGGTATGGATATACATATATCTCCTTTCAGCATAAATTTTTTATGTTTATTGTGGGTAGTCATGATAATTAAATATCATTTACTTTCATTTAATAGTTACCTGGGTACGATATAACCCTGCATGCATCTCTAATATAATAGTATTTTCCTTTATTCTAATTACTGTACTCGAGTACAAAAATTAGTAATGTTTTTCTGTCTCATCTTCGACACATATCTTATGTCTTTAAATTTTCTCAGAGTGAATTTAGCACACTATATCAACAAGCATGTTAGATATTTATGTGCAGAGTACACAAATAAATTATAAATAACACTACAGTAGTCTATAACACTACCATAAAGAATTTGTTTATTTCATATCAGAACTTAATGTTTTCTGGAAGTATAATATCTCATGTATATGCATTTATGTAGGTTGGATCTCACTGTTTAGAATGTTATTCAGATCTGAAACTTAAAATATACCTAATGATATTTTCTTTTGGAGATTCTAATAAAATAATAATAACAGTTTAATTACTTAAGTAGAATAGGAAGATTCTCGGTTAGAATCCTAACCTCAGATTTAAATATGTCACCCGATTTAAAAATTCTAGGAGTTGGAGCTAACTATACTTTGTGCATACAACTATACAGATTTCTATATTTCTACCGAAATAGAACCTGTTAAATGTATGGGCATTTTCTAGATCAATGTACTCCATGCTAATTAAAATATGTGAAATCTACAAGTTTAACTTCAACAATTTCACATTTATCTTAATAATTTCCTAATTAGGTGCCGATTAATACACATGCAAGATTAATATCAGATAGTAAAATTCTATTTAGGTGTGCATACCAATTTTCTCTGACTATTTTCTACCCAACTGTAGATTTCTATTTTCGTAACTCACCCCCGAGAAGAGACCTTAGCTCCCAGTGATGGACAACCCTTTGTCTATCCTAGAGCATATTATTTAAGCTTTATTTTCCCAAGCCTATTTCCAATTACTGTGTCTAGTAATTTCAGGATGATTCCTTCCTATTTTTCCTAGGCTTTCCCTCTGTTTCTTCCATAGAGGTACTTTAAAGATGTCTTTTCTGCTTTTCTAGATTTTTCCACCTCTTCCCAATACTTTCCTCTTTGTTGGGGAAATTAGATGTTTATCTCCAAATCTAATTTTTAGTAACTTGTTTAATTCCTTCCAAGGATTTTCTGGAAGGTGTGGAAAAGTATCATCACCTTATCCATCCTCACGGATTTACGGTTTCAAATCTCAATTCTCAACCTAGTCATAACACACATAAATTTCCATTTTTTTTTAATAATTAAAAATAAAATCCACATAATAGTTCTCAACTAGGGTCCACTTCCCCTTTGGACTTGTTCAATTGTCAATTTTAAAAGCATAGAAACTTGGGGTATTACATATTCCCCCTCTAAAAACAAACACCATCCTGGGTGTTTACAAAATAATTAACGAAATCACTCTGTAAACATTGATGGTTATTTTTCCATCATATCAAATTCTCGCTCTCATGTAGCCTCTTCGGGTGTAAACTGCTTCCACTGCCATTTTACTCTGGCCACTGTCTAGTTCCAAATTTCAATTCTTCCTGCTCTAAGATTTGAAGTGGCTCAGAAATAAATTCCCCTTCTGGTTCCGCCTGAATCACATTCCAATCAATAACGTGAGCAGAATCATGTACATATTTGTTTAACAATGAAACACGAAATACATCATGAACCTTAATATGAATGGGTAAGGCTAGCATATCAACAACTAGTCCCACTCTTTCCAGCACTTCAAAAGGTCCACAGTATCATGGAGCTAATTTTGTATAGCTTCAAGTGTGCAAAGTACTCTTCTTAGGCCTAATCCTCAGATATACATAATCACCCACATTGAATTCCTAGTGAATTCTATTTTTGTGTGAATAACTTTTCTGTCTGTCCTGAGCTGTTTTTATATTTTTCTGGATCTGTTTCACAACTTTTTCCATTTCTTGTAAAGCTTCTGGTCCAAGTATCAGTTTATCTTCAGGTTGACTCCAACTTATGGGGGTATGGAACTTTCTACCATAAAGTGCTTCAAATGGGGTCATCTTTATGGAAGCTTAGTAACTATTGTTGTAGGCAAATTTTGCTAAGTGTAAATAGTCTTCCCACTTGGTTGGTCTATCCATAACATACATCCTTAACATATCCTCTAGAATCTGGTTTTTTCTCACATTTTGGTCATTAGTTTGGGAATGGTAGGCAGTATAAAATTTAATTTGGTACCCATGCCTCCAAACAAACTCCTCTAAAAGGCTGCAGTAAATTTTTCATCTCTGTCTGAAATGATAATTTTGGGAACACCATGTAATCTCACAATATCCTTCATAAACACATTTGCTACTTGAGTTGTTCCAAAGGTAGACTGTACAGGGATAAAATGAGTAGCTTTATTCAAAGTATCCACTACAACCATGATTCAGTCATGTTGATATTTGGTTCTTGGTAAACAAATCATAAAATCCATGGAAGTAGTTTCCCACTTCCATTATGAAATGGGTAAAGGATTCAGCAACCCAGCTGGATGCTGATGTTCAACCTTTACTTTTTGACATTCAACGCATCTAGCTAAGTAATTTTCCACATCATTTTTCATTCCCAGCCAAAACAAGTTCTTTCTTAAAGCTGTGAGTAATTTCTGGTATTCAGGGTGTCTAGAATAAGGTTTTTTATCATACTCATCCAAAATTTCTTTCTTTATGGAGTCTACAATAGGAATGTACAATCTATGTCTGTAGCAAATCAACCCTTTTTGATTTTGTGTATACCCTTTCATTTCTTTTTTCAACATTTGGGTCTAAAGCTTTTCATAGTTTTGGTCTTGGTTCACTACCCCTTGTATGAGTCCCTCCAAGTCAAAGTTGACACTACTTCTAATATTACTTACACTTTTCCAAGCATTTTTTCTTAATGCATCTGCAATATTGTTTTCCTTACCTTTGATATGTTTGATATCCATGTCAAATTCACTCAAGAAAGACAACCACCTTGCTTGCCTAGCGCTCAGATCTGTTTGAGTGAAGAAATACTTTAGGCTAATGTGATCTGTCATGAACACAACTTTTTTTCCTAGAAGGTGATCTCTCCACATCTTGAGAGCATGTATTATAGTTGCTAATTCAAGGTCATAAAAATTGTAATTCTGCTCATGTTTCTTAATTTTTCTAGATTCATAAGCTATGACATAGTTTTCTTGTAGTATTACTCCCCCTAATCCTTCTCTACAGTCATGTGTGCATACTACAAATTCCTGATCTGGATCAGCAATATTTAAAATAGGTGTTGTATTAAGTTTCAATTTTAGCTTCTCAAAGCTATTTTGACATTTTTCAGTCCATTCAAATTTAGCTCCTTTTCTTTGTAAGGAAGTAATGGGGTAGGCTCAGGCTGAAAATCCCTCCATAAACCTTCGATAATATCTTGCAATTCCCATAAATGATCTTATAGCAGATACATCAGTAGGTATTGGCCACTCTCTAATTGCTTTTATATTTTCTAGATGTATTGCCAACCCTTTTTCTGAAATTATATGCCCTAAGTATTGAATATTATCTTGAAAATTTCACATTTGCTAAACTTAGCATACAATTTGTTTTCCCTGAGAGTTTGCAAAATATTTTTAATATGTTCTTTATTCTCAGTTTCACTTTTTGAATAAATCAAGTTGTCGTCAATAAATACTAGTACAAATTTGTCCATGTGTTTATTTAAGACACTATTCATTAAGCACATAAAAGTGGCGGGTGCATTGGTCAACCCAAATGGTAGAGCTACAAAATCATAGTGTCCATACTTGGTTCTAAATGTTGTTTTACTGATATCTTAATCTTTAGTCCTTAACTGGTGGTAACCAGTCCTTAAAACAATTTTTGAAAACACTATTGCCCCTCTAACCTGGTCCAAGAGGTTATCTATCCTAGGTAATGGATATATGTTTCAGATTGTCAGTTTGTTTAGTTGAAGGTAATCAATACACATTTTTAAGGTTCTGTCTTTCTTTTTCATGAACAGCACTGGTGCTCCCCATGGGGATACACTCGGTCTAATGTAACTTCTGTCCAACAACCCTTGTAGTTGCATTTTTAACTCCATTAATTATGGAGTACTCATTCTGTATGGGGCTCTAGAAATTGGAGTTGCTCCTCCTACTAAATCAATTGAAAAATCAAATACTCTTCTAAGGGGCAGATGATGAATTTCATATGGAAAAACATCTTTAAATTCTCTTATTACCAGTAATGTTGCCAACAGATTTTCCTCTGCTTGATGTCCCAACTCCTCTACATGAACATAATACACATGATACCCTTTCCTAGAAATTTTCTTTAATTGAAGTGTTGAAATTTGTCTCATAGATATGGGTTTATGCTTTCCTTTGATTATAATAGGTTTTCCCTCCTTGTCAATGCAGTGTAAGGTTTTTTCTTAAGAATTCATCATAGCCTTATGTTTTTCTAACCAGTCCATCCCTATCAGTATATCATAGGACCCTAATGGCAGAATATTTAAATTTAATTATGTTTGATATCCATTCATATTGATGGTTGTTTGAGGTAACTTATGAGTTACTTTCCGTTTTTTACCAGTGGCTAATTGAACTAACCAAGCCTGCTGAATTTTTTTTGACTTTAAACTACATTTTTCTACCATTTGAGGACTGATATAACTTAAATATGCACCTGGATATATTAAAATATTAATATATTGGTCTGCAATCATACCTTCCATTTCGACCATAGTGGATTGGTGTTCTACTTGACGATCTTCTAAGGAAACACTGATTTTGGGGATGTTCCTTACCACATCATTAACCGTAGTTGCCTCTCTCAGTACTTGTACTATCTGGATAATCTGATGTGGACAATCCCTCAATAAATAAGGTTCCCCACAACCCCAACACTTCAAAGGTTCTTTCATTTTAACAGTCCCCTCTCTTTTATTATTTCTATTCACCTGTTTCGACCCATTTTGTGATTGAGCAGTTTGATTTTCACCCATTTTACTGAACTTCTTTCTTTGGTTGTTTCTCCCAAAGTTATTTAGATATTATGGTTTGGTTTTATTTATGCTGAAGTCACATTTTTTTGAAAAAATCTTTCCTTGTTCACTCTTACCTTTGAATTGTTGGTAACACAATATTGCCTTGTGTACCACCTTATCCATAGTCTTAGAGTTATCAAACTCTATATTTTCCTTGTAAATAGTAGGCAGACAGTTCAAGAACTATTGTACCTTTTCCTTATCCTCTCTAATATAAGGTACATATCGTAACGGATTTGTGAATCTAGTTACAAACCCATCAACTGTGAGTTGTCCCATTCTGATTTCATGAAAATATTTTTCCTTGTCATCATAGTAACGTTCATTCAAGTATCGATTTTTAAACTTAACTTGAAAATCCTCCCAAGTAACCATTTTCTCATCAATGGCATGAACCATTTTTGTTTCTTCCCACCACAAGGTAGACTTACCTTCCAGCTGGTAAATAGCCATCATTTCCCTTAAGTTACTTTCATATTCATAAACCTAAAAGTACTTTGTCATATTCAGAAGCCACACTTCAGTATCTTCCTCCTTCTCTCCATCATAGGAGGGAGGTTTAATTTTCAAGAATTCAACCTGCAATTCCTTCTTCCGTCTAGATTTTTGTCTAGAGGCGTCATCTTCCTTAGAATCCTCTAAGAAATTGACTCTTCCCTTTCTCTTCCTTCCATAATATTCACCTTCTTGAGTATTTCTAGACGTCAATTCTCTTATTAGTCTGTCTTGCTCCTCACTAGCTAAAGATAGCCTTTCATTGTGGCTTTTAAGTTGTGCCATTTCTATTTGTATTCTATGCAACATAGCCATCAATGGAGAATTTGGATTTGCCGTATTTTCTCCACCACCCAGATCTACATACTGCTCGTTCTCTTCAGTCATAGTTCACAGTTGTATGCCTTAGTATTGTTCACTGTACATGAAATTAAACATTAGCAAAATTTAAATTTCATAAATTTTTTTATAGCGGCATATAATTTCTGTGCGAACACATAATTTGCCCAGTGTTTTATCTAGTGCTCTGATACCATTTGTAATACCTCTCACCTCATAATTTGTGTTTTCTTTTTGTCACATGTTGATGAGATATGAGTTACCTTCTTGGCTAACTCATTGATTTGTTACATTATTAACCAATAGTTAGGATAATTGTATAATTTGTTTTCATCATAGTTCATGCTTTTAATGTTCTTCCACATACATAGTTTGTGAGTTTATATAACTTAAATTTTATCCTAAGTCCACTTAGGAATGATGTAATTGGATGATTCCACCTTGCCAAGATTTTTATATGCAACTATTATGATTGCATAGAATTACTCCTTATTCTTCCTTAACAAAATATTTCTAGTGTTAGGCTGTATATATATATATATATATATATATATATATATATATATATATAAAACCTCCTCACTTATTATATTTTACACATCTTCACTAAAAATACTTAATTGATGGCTAACCCCCTTACTCATTTAATTGTCACTCACCTTGAACTCGTATAATCAAGGGAATTATATAGTCTTAAATAGGTTAACCCCAACACCTATATACTATATAACTATGTTATATCCTTTATGCTCTATTTCCATATCTACCTAGCTCTATTTATGTCACATCAAGTGGATTTCATAGTTTGGATCTAATCAATGGAGACCCTAATCGAAATTAACCCTAACTATTGTCTCTAAACACATACTCATTAGGTGAACACGATTCCCCTTGAGTAATTTACCTTACGTATAATGTTGGAAACCATCCTAGCATCATAAAGGCATCCATTAGTTTTTCATCGGTCTTGAAAATGTAAATGGTATTTTTCATGTCAAAGTATTCATTTATGTTCTCTTCCACACTTAAGTTGATTTGTGGCATCTTATCGTGGCATCTTATATGTAAAGATTACAAGACCGGTAACCTCGGACTCTTAGAATTTTCTGTCGCAATCCCATATGATATTGAACTAATTATTAAATGTGTGTATTTTCTGGAATTTACCTCACGGGATTTTCTACAGTGGTTGATGTGAAATTACTTCATTTTCCAAGATCCATCTCATCGATCCACTGTTTCCCCTCCCATATCTTGTCATCTCAACATTGTGGATGTTATGCCAATTAGGGTTTATTTCAGGTTTATATCACTTTCCCTTTCAGGTGTTTACACTTCATTTTCTCTTCTAATTCTGGCTATTCATAAAAGTGGTATACCATGCCTCCTCTCTCGCTCTTCCAGAAGGAAACCAAGAAGAAATCATCACTCTCTCCACACAGTTCCGTTTGAATTATTCAGGTAATTTTTTTCACCTCATTTTTGTAGTTTATTGCCACTCTGCTCTGCTCTTAATTCACCGTGAATGAAACTATAGGGAAATCATTCTGTTTTTCATAGATTAATTGGTTTCTGCAATATTTTTTTTACTTCTTGACAAGAATAATGATTTGCTATGGAATCGTATTGTAAATTTTCATTTGTTCTCTTCACTGAGACGCTTCCCTTGTGAAAAAGGTGTAGTCTTTGTGCGTCATTTTTATAACTACAAAACTTTGGATTTTTCTCCTTCATTGAAAAAAGTTTGTCTTTAAATGATACAATGTTCTTGATTCACCATTATGAGCATAGAGGTTCTTGTTAGTATTAATGCTAGAGTAAATGCATTTCATTTTGGGTTGTAAGATTTTAAATCACACGGGAATGTTCCAAGGGTTGTAACTATATAATCCCATTTCTTTTACCCCCAACATTTTCCTTAATGTTTTAACTCTACTGTGATCTGCTTGGGTGAGGGATAACCCTATGCACATGGGTCAACCCCATTCGAGACTGCCTCGGACGTTTTTGGTTTCCCTTCGAATTTTCCAGAATGACGTTTCAAATTTCTTGCTATGGTCTCAATGGTTTCTTTTCACCCCTATAGTTTTTCACAGCTATAATATGGTGTTTTAAATTTTAAATTATGATTTATCCCTTCATTTTAGTTTCGTTTTGCATCGTAATACACCATCTCACATCCTCCTTCAATTATTGTGATTGCAGGTATGGTTTTCCATCAAGGCCGAACCTCTTGAAGGTATATCCTTCAACCTTTATAACTCGATTCCTTCTGGTTATCATTTATTGTAAGTTTTATTTGCATTCAACCTTTTTAATTTGATTTATTGGTTTATGAAGGTATGTCCCCTTTCTGTTCCTTTCATTTTTTATAGAAATCGTGTCACTCAGGTGTACTCTTTCCTTGATAGTAAATTCGGTTTTTTACAGGTTGGTATCGACCTACTTGAGTTTCTTTGCTACATTGGTCGTCTTAGCACATTTCCAGAGACATATATCATTGTTTTGAAGTGACCCTAGATCTTACTAGGTCACTGTAACTATATTTATTTTCCTTTTTAAGATACATAGACATGGTTGGGTTTATAACCCAACAACTCGACTGTGTTAATATTTTATACAATTTCTCACTACTCAGAAGTATTGTATTATCATTTTCGCTTATGAGTTTACTCTACTATTGCAGTTGAAGACGTTAATCTACTGATGAAATAGTATATAGTATATATGTATATTTTCAGTATGGATATATGTATATCTCCTTTCGGCAGAATTGTTTTATGTTTATTGTAGGTAGTCATGATAATTTGATATCATTTACTTTCATTTAATAGTTACCTGGGTATGGTATAACCCTGCATGCATCTCTAAGATAATAGTATTTTCCTTTATTCTGATTACTTTACTCTAGTATAGAAATTAGTAATGTTTTTCTGTCTCATCTTCGAAACATATCTTATGTCTTTAAATTTTCTCATAGTGAATTTAGTATACTATATCAATAAGCATGTTAGATATTTCTATGTAGGGTACACAATTCTGAAGTCTTGCTTGAAATCACTTTTAAGAGTTATGCCCTTTGTATTATATTCAATTTTGAATAAATTGTAAATGATTAGGACAGAAATGGATCTATATATTATATATATATCAGTACAGTAGGCTATAACACTACCATAAAGAGTTTGTTTATTTCATATCAGAACCTAAATTTTTTTGGAAGTATAATAACTCATTTACATGCATTTATGGAGGTTGGATCTCACTGTTAAGAATGTTATTCAGATATGAAACTCAAATTATATCTAATGATATTTTCTTTTGGAGATTCTAATCAAATAATAATAATTGTTTAATTACTTAAGTAGAATATGAAGGTTCTCGGTTAGAATCCTAACCCTAGATTTAAATCTATCACCTGATTTAAACATTTAGGGAGTTGGAGCTAACTAGACCTTCTCCATACAACCATGCAGATTTCCATATTTCTACTGAAACAAAATCTGGTAAATGTATGGGCCTTTTCTAGATAATTGTACTCCATGCTAATTAAAATATGTAAAATCTACAAGTTTAACTTCAACAATTTCACATTTACCTTAATAATTTGTTAATCAGGTGCCAATTAATACACATGCAAGATTAATTTCAAATAGTAAAATTCTAGTTAGGTGTGCATACCAATTTTCTGTGACTAGTTTCCACCCAACCATAGAGTTCTCTCTTAGTAACTTATCCCCGAGCAGAGACCTTATCTCCTAGTGATGGAAAACCCTTTGTCTATCCTGGAGCAGCTTATTTAATCTTTTCTTTCCCAAGTCTGTTTCCAATTACTACGTCTAGTAATTTCAAGATGATTTCTTCTTGTTTTTCCTAGGTTTTCCCTCTGTTTCTTCCATAGAGGTACATTAAAGCTATTTTTTCCGCTTTTCCAGCTTTTTCAACCTCTTTCCAATACTTTCCTCTTTATTATGGAAATTAGATGTTTACCTTCAAATCTAGCTTTAGTAACTTCCTTTATTCCTTCCAAGGATTTTCTGGAAGGTGTGGGAAAGTCTCATCACCTTATCCATCCTCATCGATTTAGGCTTTCAGATCTCAATTCTCAACCTAGTCATAGCACACATAGCTTTATATTTTTTTTTATTAATTAAAATTTAAATCCACATAATATTTCTCCATTGGGGTCCACTTCCCCTTTGGACTTGTTCAGTTGTCAATTTTAAAAGTATAGAAACTTGGGGTATTACATGGACATTTAGTTTTTTTGCATAATTTATTTTCTTCAAACATGACACAACTCATTTCAATAGAGGCATACAAATTAACTTCATAGATTTTTCATATACGATTTTAGAAGTTAAGAGGAGCCATCTCATAACGTTCGTCTAGATGACCAAACAAATGTAAATTTTGAATGAATTTTATATTTTCCTCAATTTTTCATTTATTGTTAGTTTCACATTGTATTTTATAACATTCTATGGAAAAATAATTATTTCATATGATGAGGTTGGAGAAATGGAATCCAAAACATCAAATTTTCAAGCTAATGTAATGTTCAATGTATTTGATTTGTTTTCCATTTTTGAATATTTATTGGTTTGATATTTAGTTTTATATTGTATTTTACTATGTTGAAACATGAAACAACTCATTTAAATAAAGGCTTAGAAACTAAGCTCCCCAAATTTTCCATCCATTGATGTTAGAAGTGAAGAGCAACCATCTCATAGCCTTCATCCACATCACCAAACAGATGTAAATATTGAATGCATTTGATTATTTTTTCATTTTTTCATGATAATTAGTTTTACATTAAGTTTTAAAATATTTATGCTAAAGACACCTTATTATCCTCTCAGGTTCAAGAAATACAGAAAATAAATTTTGAAAGGCTCTGCCATAGATCCATTCCACATGTTTCAAATTTGGGAAGGGAATCTCATGGTGCTGAAAATCAAGTACATTTTACAAGAAATTTTACTCTTCCACATTGTTCTCCACATGGTCCGACCAATATAGATCATATTCACTTTGATGAAAACATGATTGCAGTGCATAAAATATTTCGAGAAAAGATGGATAGCTTGAAAGTTGTCCAAATGTGCCACATCTTCCAAGAATCATATCTGGAAATCCATGTTTTGAGAGAATATTAAGGACCTGCTTGTAGACAGTGTAAGAATGAAAGAGGTGCCCATCATTTTTTTGGATATAATTACATGGATCTTGGTGAGAAACCTCATATTTTAAGATTTCTTACTGAAGTTGAAGAAATACTAATAGAATTTTTTAATCCTATTTTGCAAGTGACACATGCTTGGGGTGGGAAATATAAGTATAGCGGCTACACAGTTAGCTATCCTAAAGATATTTTTACAATTGAACAAATTCTTCACCGACATGTTGAAGATATTTACCTTCTAATTGTGAGGATACATGTCGCTCAGTCTAAATATTATGAATATTATGTCAAAATATCTCGATTTATGGTCAAATTTCTCTTCAAAATTGAACGTGATAAATATTATCGAGATTTTGTAATTTAATATGATTCAATGAATGCTCTGCCTAAAAGATAACCAAACGTCTCATCTAGGCTTAAATTTTTTGATTGTGATATTAAAGAATTTGAGATCAACGCAACTAATAATGAAGGGTTTCCTATTTAGAATTTTCCCTCTCATCCTTTTTCTTTTCTTGCTCGACTACATAATGAATGGAGATAAGTGGAAGAAATTAAAGCATTTCTTGATAACATTGATTCTTCACATATTTAGGAAATGGATTGGCCCAATATTGGAACCTCTTTGGTGAATTAAAATAATACCGAGGAGTTATTGGATATGGAATTCCGCACATTATTCCCCACTGATGATGTTGATTTCTTGCAACCACGTGTTTGTAGTGTTGAACTTCATGAGTATGCATTGCATCTTCTTAAATACTACGATGAAAGCTTTCAAGGCCATAATTTCTTTCGATATTACCTATTGAAGATGTTAATGCTCCATCAGAGCCAAGCAGCTATTGTAGTTTTTGTGAAGAAAATTTTACAGGATAACTCACTGATAACAACTGAAGAATCATGTTACCAAATTTCAGATTTACTAGATAATAAGCAAGCTAAGAAATTTATGCGGTTTTCTTATTCTCTGAGAGGTACAAGTGCATACTGGACTAAATTTTGTTCTTAATTGAATCACATGATTACACAGCTGGGATGTCCACCTTTGTTTTTTATTTTGAGTGTAGTTGACACAATGTAGGTAGAGTTGCATGACCTCATGCATGTACATTCACATTCTCATTCTTTAAATGAGCATCGTATGAAAATTGAGAATTTTATCGGTTACTATGATATTTTTGCCACATTTATTCATCATATATTCAATATATTTAGAGAGGAAGTTATCCAAAAATATCTTAAGGAGAAATAATTTTGGTATAGGTTTGTGTTGTTGAATTTATTTTGTATTCCTTGTCAATTTTTTATTATGGTTCTATTGATATTTTTTGTGCTAATTTTATGTTCATTTTCTGATGTAAAACTTGGAAAGAGATTCGTTGACAATTATGCAACTACATGGAATCCACGTGACATACATTGTCGCAACATAATGTTTCGAAGAAGCCTCATTCATGACCCTTGCCTATTGAATATTCATCAGATTTTTTCTTGCAATCCTCATAATGATTATGAAGAATTGTTAAACCATGTACAAAGGCACATACTGTTTGGTTTATATTATTTTTGAACAAAAAAGGCACTACTCTCACACGTCGGCATAATTTTCAATCAGATATTTTTGAGGAATCAAGATTTTTCATAGGTGATAAAGGAAGAAAAAAATGTGACCCGACCAAAAATGATGATAGGCTCCATGTACATAACGTTGACCTTATAACAACGTGGAGTGGAAATTTTGATTTCTAATCAGTGATTTCTTGTTATGTTGTCCTAAATTATACTTCTAAGTATGCATTAAAAGCGGAAAAAATGTCTGGAAGTTATCATTATATGTTCACCAGAATTTCAAATTCTATTACTTTTGAGGATCATGCTTTATGTGCTTACAGAAGGTTTCTTGTAGAAATTATTGTTGACCGTGAAACTGGAGCACAAGAAACATGCCTTATGTTGTTGAACCTCCATCTTTTTGTTTTTAGTAAAAAAATTATTTCCTTACATATTTTAAGAATTTTTTTTTGGAAATATCAAGGGATGGCATGCAATGTTCATGTAAGAATACTTTTGTTCAACATTATCGGAAGAGACATTTGTTCCTTGAACATATTAGAATAATTTTTTTCATTATTATCATAAGAGACCTTTTTTTCTTTAACATCTATCTTTGATAAAAACAACAATATCTTGGACATTTGATACCAAGCGTAAACAAGATCCCTGGAAGCTTAGACATGTTCATGCTATTGTTAAGTTTTTTCTACATTTTTATTCTATTTATAGTGAGGGTTTAGACAAATTGGAAACCTTTTGCTGGACATAATTTCTCTTGTACAATCCATTTCATGACATTTGTCTAGATATTGGGCTTTAAACTAAAAATATTATTGAAAACTGGAGGAATTTCTGATATCGAGCATGGCATGTTGATAAAAATCCATCAATTATCGAAAATATTGAAGATGGAGAAGATGGTGATTTAGCTAACAAGGAAATGAATCTTGAAGATTATTTTCAAGAATGGAAGCTTTTTTGTCACTTGGTTCCACCAAATAATTCGAATGTTGATGATCTTCACACCCTTGGTTGAAGAGATTTTGATATATCCTTTCAGTGGAAAGGTAAAACTATTTTTGATGATGTGGCTGAAGAAGATATTAATTTTATAAGGAATGGAAAATTAAGGGGAGATATTGTTGACCTTTCAAATAGAGAATTTGTATCTCCACACTCATTGGGAGAAAAACAAGGACTTGCTTTTGAAATTTTTTTAATGCATTTTTTTGAATATCAGATTCATGAAGCTCTTATTATGATTGTTCAGGGCACTGGAAGCACTAGCAAGCCTTTCCTTATCCATTTTATTTTTGAAGCTCTTTCTATTTTTTCAAGTAATGGAAGAATTCCTTCGGTTCTTTTTTTCCCGAATATGATAGCTGCTTTTAATATCCATACAAAAATAATACACTCATCTCTATAAAAACCAATTAAATATATGAAGCCACTACAGGGGAAATCACTGGCATTATTCCAAGAATAAATGAGGCATACTCGATATATATTGATTGAAAATTTGAGCTTTCTAGGATAAAGGCTATTCATGCAAATAGATGCTCAATTACAAGAAGCATTTCCAGAGAAAAATAATTGTCCTTTTGGTGGAAGATCCATCATCCTTGTGGGCGACCTTGGCCAACAAAGCCTTTGTATGCAGGTGAGAGATAAGCCCTTGTATGCAGGTAATACAACAATGAAAGTCTTGTAGAAAAAAATCAACATTGTTGTCACTCTTGACACAATATTTTACCAACAAGGGAATAATCAGAAACAATCTTGTCTTCATAGTGTCTTGAATAACATAAGAAATGTAGAACTTGTTCTTCAAGACTAGGATTTTCTTAGGTCATGGGTTGATATGAAGGTGCATCCTAGAGAAAGGGTTTTATTTAATGTAATATTTCACATGTTTCCATCAAAAAATTTGGTTTCTTTCCATAACAAGGATATGTTAAAATAATTAAGTTCTCCAATTGCATGATGTATTGCTAAGAATTCAAGACATTGAGAAATCAATGGTGTTGATGATGATCAATTAGACGGTGAGGCTTTGTTGTGTCATGGTCAACTTGTTATTTTGACATGTAATTTGTGGGTTGAATCTAGTTATGTGAATGGTGCACTTGGTTATGTGAAGGATATATTTTATATTCCTACCTCTAAGCCACATCAACTTCCAATGTTCACAACTGTTGTTTTTTATAAGTATGTTGGTGTTCCATTTGATGGAAATAATCTGAAAATTGTATCTATCACATCAATGATAAGAGGAAATAAAAAAAAAATTCCTTTAAATATGTCATTGGCTCTTATAATCCACAAGTCACATGGATCGAGTTTAGAATTAGAATCAATTAATATCAAGAGTAAAGAGCAACAAGGCCTAACCATCATAACCATATCAAGAGTGAAATAAATTGATGGTTTACAGATTGCACCACCTTTATATTTGATCATTATCCCAAGATGAAATATAGTGCATATGTTAAAATTAGGAAGAAAGAAGAGGAGCGATTGAAGTCCATATCACTATGACATGAAACTATTAATACTTTTAGCTATTTATAGAATGTTTTTTGAATTTATTTTATTGTCCTATTTATGTAATTTTAATATAATACTGATTTTCATATATTAATGAGATTAATATGCTCATCATATTCATAGTAATATTTTGGAAAGTTGTTTAGATCAATTTTCATGTTTTTCAATTTACTTCTTTTTTTTAAGTGGTTATTTTTCTTTTGTTTACAATGAACCATTTAGAGATACAAGAAAGGTGTTGAAACATGACTTTGTGTTGATGTGTTTGTTACATTAGAAAAATGTAATTTACAATTTGAAATGGTGACATGGGAAGAGTTGGTTTTGCATGTAACAAATGACGTTAGCAGTAAAAAAATGTAATTTATAATTTGAAATGGTGACATGAGAAGAGTTGTGTTTGCATGTGACAAATGAAATTAGTAGTTATGTTTATACAAACATTATTAATAACTTCATGGCCACATGGCAACAATTATGAAATAAAAATAAAATCCACATGGAAATCATGTTTTTAATTGTAATGTAAATGATTAATTAACCGAGTGGTATGAAAATCGTTTTAAGTGAGTGGTATGGGATCGTTTAGGTTCATTTCATTAGGTGAGTCTTATGAAATAGTTTTGTATGCAAATGGTTGGACACATGACACATGGAAACCATTTTTTTAACGGATATTATTAATAAAGCGAACCCATAACTCATAATTATTTAAATGTGTATTAGTTTATTGTGTGAGGTAATTGGGTATTGTTATTTACATTACTAATCTTTTGTAGGTTTTAACCATGTACAGAAATTATCTGCAAATGAATCTTAAAAACAAAAAATAAACAATAGCTAGAGCATAAAACATAAAATAGATATACACAAAGATTTTCCCCTCGATCCAAAATTGGGACGACCAGCTTGATTTTTCATTGTATTCCTTTTAGTGTTACAACACATATATATAAATGACGAAGCATACATAAACCCCAATTGATTAACCCTGGATTTGAACATAACCGTAGTTCCCTTGACCGGATCTAAAAATAACCAGGGGCCAAAAACCATCATGGCCCAAAACCATGTGCAAACGCATGCGCAAAACCATGGGCGGGTTTGCCCACCAAAAAATAAGGACCAAATTTTTTTTTCCCGAGGCGCTGCCCTGTGACCCCCCACGCGTGACTAGTACTGGAAAGAATATAAAACATACCCAAAAGCTTTTAATTTTTATTTAGTTACATTTCATTTAATATTATATATATTTGAAACTCATGTTCTTCAATCTCCCCAAAAATAGCTTTGTACAAAACCATATATACAACTTTCCTAAGATAATTTAAGCACTTTCTAACAAAGCATAGTTTCCCTAAAAAACCATATATACAAATTTCTGAAGAGAATTTGAGCACTTTATCACAAAGCCGATGTTCCCCTTCTTCAGCTTGGCATTTAGGTTTGGCTGGTTTATCATTGTATATTTGTTTTTTTTTATATTTTATTGTTGTTTAATTTTATTACGTTTTTAATGTTATTAAGTTTTAATAAATTTCTTGTGGTTAGTAGGTTTTTAGAGCTTCAATTACCTTAAATAGGTTTTCCAGGTTGGATTTGATATAGAGGTTTGGTTTCCAGTTTTTTTTAGGGCGTAAAAAAGTGTGTAGAAATTTCACCCATTGAATTTTTTTTTTGAAAAATTACAGACGTGTGTCACTTATATGTATCCCTCCAAGGTCTAAAGTCATATAAACACCTGGCTCAAATTTTACAATGCTTCCTTAGATATTAGTTTTGTAATGTTATAATTGTGTGGAAGGGAAGGCCAAAGACATATATGAAAAAAAAATATATTAGAGTCCAGTAAAACCTCATAAGACCCAAATAGAACCCTTCTGCTACGAAAAAAAAATTTGAGAAAAAAGACAATCTAGCCAGAAAAGTTAGAGTCTGATGCCAAACAAATTATAGACCCTCAAAGATTCAACACAGGAGAGACGAATGTTTGTAATTCTTGATAATTTTATGAGAGCTTGTGCCAAAAATTTATAGAGTAAAATAGGGATTTTGTAGGGTTCAATACATCACAGAGGGGTTAAAATGGGCCAACTTAATTTGCAAATTGTGAGGGAAATACAATTTAAAACTTTAATTATTGAAACCTTAGGTGAGGAGTTGTGGTTTTAATATTTCTTTGAAGTCAATAACATTTTCATGATTTAAGAATAATAGTCTTTAAATTATACAATGACCAATTAAACTATCTAAAACGTTGGATAATAAAATTTTATATAAATTTTTAATTTGTAAAATCATTAATTTTATAAATTAAGGATGTGTCTCACGTGTATATATCTTGAAATTATACTATTTGTATGAGCTCATTATCACTCAAACTTCCTCCTTTGCAAGTCTAACACATCAGTTCCTCATGTCAAGCCTTGAAAATAAGAGAAAAGTTCTCAAAAATCTCCTTAACTCTGGTATCGCACTTTCTCTTTATCTTGCCTGCGGCCCCGCACCTAATGTTGATGACTCCTGCGTACCTAAATTCACTTTCTCTGTGTTATGGGTGTGGAACCCTATAAAATATTAAAAAGGCACAAGTAAACTCAAAAAGCTCACTTTCAGTAAATTCTAGAAGCCTTTGGAAGGAATCTTGCGGTGGCAGAACCACTATTTTGAGGTTCATGTATCCCTTACCTTAAGGAGCTAACCCTTTGATTTGAGGAGCTTATCCCTTTGAAGGAGGATTCTATCCCATCATAGTTGGAACTGAAACCTCCTCTTTTGCACTGTAAAAAGAGGCATTGGGTAGTCTCAGTGGGAGTTCAAGCTTAAGAACTATTTGAGGTTAACCGCTGTTGGGATTCAGACTCATCTAAGATTTTGTGAGGAGAGATCACATACCTCTATATGTCTCGGTTGGAAGAGTGCAAGGCTTGTCAAAGTAGAGGATATTCCTGCTTCAGACCTTGGGAAGGCCTATTCAACATCAAGGCTAAAGTTGTAATGTTTTATTTATTCAAATTTAATACAAATGAATTCATTTTTCTCAATAAGCTATTAATTAACTATTTATTTCATGGATTCCTTGATCACCATGATAGGCATGATTTATAATATTTAGTATACAGGTGATATTTAATGTTTTCTTATTTCTGACTATAGATTCGTAAAGATAATTCCTTGAAGTGACCGAGGGACAACTACTTCGAACAAGCATTGGATCTACAGTAGGACCTTAACACCTTTATAGTATTCTTTTGTAAATCGCATATGTCTAGAGAAAGATAGTTTATATGGCCATTTTTTGCTAGATTACCTTTTGGTACTAGGGAGATCGATCTTCTCTGCAAGATTGATTTATCCAGTCAACAAATTGGCGACTCTACTAGGGAAGGGATTCCTGTTTTTTGGTTTTCCTTTGTTTTGACTTGAGAAAATGATTTTTCTGGTTTTTTATTGATGGATACTTGCCTGGGTAGCTTAGCTTTACCTAGCTTTTAAAAATTTTGAAGTCTTTTGTGTTTTACTTGAAATTTTTTTGGGATCACACTTTTTTTTCTTACACAGTGTAGGCAGTTTCGCACTTTCCTTAAGTAACTAGTGCGGAACCGCACTTGTTACTTCTGGGGCCTGCAAACCCTATTAAAATTTTTGAAAAACTCCAGATTTCTTCTTATAGTTTATGTTTAATTTGATTTAGGGTTTCTAATATATACCTAGATCTGTATTGCTCGTGTCAAAAGCCTCTTGTGAGTGAGTTCCAACAGTATTTGTGTTTTAAGTGATTTTCTAGAAGTTTTGCATACTTGGATTGCTTTTCACTTGGTCTCTATAGTGACTCAAAGATTGGAAGCTTGAAATACCTCAGATCACACTGGTATTTTTGTCTTCTTTATGAGTCTAACTTGGTTGTGAAATCCATCCTTTCTTGAGAAATAGATCTAGTTGTCTCTTTGCAAATATTTGAACCAACTTTGTTATAAGTTCTGAATTTCATTTTTACAGAAGGAATCATATCTGGATGTTTTTTGATTTGTTTGTTATTCTGGACAAATGAATCCTTATTTTACTGAACAAATAAGTAAAAAATTCTCAAAAAACAAAAAAATAAAGCTTTTATTCAATTACATTTTCAAATTTTGTACATCTCAAAATTAGTTTTTCTTAGTTTTGAGTACTTTTTCTAACTTGTAGATCTCATTTGAAGGAAAATTATTTTTTTTAGTTTCGAGTCTTGAAAGTGAAAGGGATTTATTGTGAGCATTGATTATTTGTCTCTGAAAAAAATATTTTCTTCCATTTATCCTTCATGTTCAAAGAAAGAATTTTCTCTTAAAATAATTGCATTCTCGAACTCTTTCTTTAGCTAGAATTTCATTGAAAGAAAAATGAATTGATTATCATTTTTAGGTGCATTTTTTAGTGTTTTTAGAAGTCGAGTCTTCACACCATCAAAATTTCATTTCCATACCTATTGACTTGAAGAACAACCCATAAAAACAAAGCTTAATTAAAATTGATCTAGTAATCTTTTTATTTCTAGGGCTCTTATCACCAATATAGCTTAGGCTAGTATCTTGGAGTAGGGAGTAATTAACTCTCCAAGATAGTAAAAACAAACAAGTAGATAAATTTGGCAGTAGGAAATAAATCCAATTGTAATTGGTACAATCTAGGAAGCTTCTCTTAAAGGATTTAATCACGAGATCATGTCCGAACCTTTGAGACAATAAATTCCGTTTCATTGGGAAAGATAGAAGATCCGCGCACATTACAAACGGTAAACCTCAAATTAACCATTGTCGAGGAGCCTGGGGTCACTTGTCGGTAAACCTCGGATTGACCATGTCGAGGATCCTTCAAGGGGATTGAGCTTCATTACTCTGCCCTTCTGTGTGGAATCAGATCGTAGACTGTTCCCCCAGTTGTATTTGTTACTATTGGTAACCTTAGTGTCCAAAATCTTAATATTATTTCTTAAGGTGATGATGAAGGAAAGATCTCACTATACCTGGAGTAGACGTCGACTAGACTCACTTGGACTCTCTAGGGGGTTCTCTTCACTCAAGATGGTTTTGTGAAGAAACTTGTGCTAGTCTGTTTCATTAAGCAGGTTATCAGGGTAACTGTTCCAACCGCCCTTTCTGTATTAAACTTCTACTAAGTTGGATTTCATCACCAACTAGTGTTTTTAGTACGAGAAGTTACTATTTGTGTCTGGTTTGAACTCTTAGATTTCTTTAGGCGTGTGATTCAGCTATTTGTTTCTTTAGATACTTTAGGTGTTTTTATTGAAATTTTCTTTGTTTGCATGTGTTTGATTAATATGTAATCGTGGCATAATTACCGAGACAATCCCGGAGACTTCAGGGGAAGCCCCCTGAGTATACACCAAGTTAGCTTGAAGGGATGCGTGCTCTAGTATCATCTATTAGCGGTACAATTAGATCAACAGAAATTGGAAGTTCATCTATAGTTATTCATCTTGATCATCAAATACCCACGACAGAACACATTCAAGAGCCAATTTCAGTTTCTGAAGTTACTGGTAGTATTTCTCCTTCCAGTGAACTAGCTAAAGAACCTAAAATTTCTGAGCATGACATTGAACCTTCTGTTTTGGAAAAATCATCAGGATTTATTACTCCAACTTCTAGCAATCCTAGTTCACCTAGGGTAAGAAATATTGTTACTGAAGATCTTCCATTTGACCTCATTTCCATTGAAGAACTTGCTAGTCCAGACAATGATGTATCTCTTCCTGAATCCCCTCAGTCTTTGAATCTTAGGGAGTGTGAATCCATTTTCTACAGCCCTATTAGGAGTGACTCTTGGTATCTATCTTTGACAAAAAATTTAGAAAACCTGGGTCTTGCTTTTTCTCCACCTCGAATTCCATTTCATCCTATGCCCAGAGGTTATTATCCTTCATCTATCATTCATCTATGTTTTCCAAAACACTGAAATAATTTTTACACGGTGGTCCTTCTATTCCTTCAGGGTACCAGGCTCTCTCTCGTACTTTCTCAGGAGAAGCTCCTCGACCGATTGAACAAGTATTATCATCTACTCTTAATGGAATTAAAACTAAAACGTCGAGCGCAAAGAAAATAATTATGATGTATGGTAATATTCCAAATCCTCAACCTCAAGGTGGTAAGTTACCACATGGGGGGCCACCTCAAGGTGGTCAGTTACAGCCTAGGGGGCAACCTCAAGGTAGTCAATTACCGCCTGGGGGGAAATTACAGGGTAAATTTTTCCCATGACAGTACATACCTCAAGGTTATCAACCTTCAGGATAGTACATACCCTAAGGTCAACCCCACACTCAGTATGTTCCTCAAGGTCCTTATCAACCCCAGATTCAGTATGCACCTCAGGGTTATCAGCCTCAAGGTTAGTACCCAACTCAAGGTTTTCAACTGCCTTCTGGTCAATCATTTATACAAGGAGTTGGAAATTTACCACTTAATTATCAACCCTACATTTAGGCAAGCTATGGTCCTTCATATGTACAACCTTCTATGGGAAAATACCCTGGAATAAACATGGTGTGGGATCCGTCCCAAATTCAACAGAATATGAAACCTAATGTGCAGTTGTCTACTCAACCTGGACAGCGTTTGGTTTCTCGTCCAACCCAGCAACTTGTCCAGCCTATTGTTCAAATCCCTGCACCTGGTTCTGTTCAGCAGTCTAGGCCTAGTACACCTAAGACTCTGTCTCAAACTGCTGCAACTACTGCAACATCTGTTCAACCTATAACACCTATTTCTAGAGTATCTGTAGCTCCAATTTATTCTATCCCTACATCCGTGCAAATCCCTCAAGTCTCTGTACCCCAGTCAGAACCTATAGTTCAAACTTCGGTCCAGATACCTACAGGACAAGCTGGTACAAATATGATTGTCACAATTCAATCGCAATTCATGTATCAACTGTACCAGAGACAATATCAATTCGGTCCCATTTCACAAAACCCAATTTATCAGTATCAATCGTACCCTGGCTATACTTATCAACAACCTCAACAACCACAGTCTCGTCCAGTTAATCCTGGTTTCCTGGGGGGTTATACCATTCCTAATGAAAATCCGATTACCAGTTATCCTGGGTATCCTCCTCTCGGAACTGCTCTTGTTACTCAAGGCTTTCACGACCCTAACCGTCAGTTACCATTTATTGCAACCTTGGATTTACCTGATTTTTCATGCCTTATGAATGATCCAATTTTCTATCATCCGTATTGGCCGCCAATGCTGCATAATTTTCCCAATGATATAATGAAATTCGAGGGTAATTCAGGAGACGATCCATCAAATTAGGTTATGACTTATCACCTCTGGTGTGCGTCTAATTCAATAATTGATGATTCAATTCACTTATGTCTTTTACAATGAACTCTTATTGGTTTTTCCGCCAAATGGTACATTGAGTTACCATGAGGCTCTTTTAATAATTTCAGTCAATTAGCAACTACTTTATTAACTCAATTTTAGTTGCCTATCAGATACAACAATGGCACATAACTATTGACTTCACTAAAACAATCCACGTCCACATATATTTATGATCATATTCACGAATGGCGACGTAGAAGGAATTTAGTGAAAGTATTCATTCCGGATCAAATTTTGGTGGAATGGTTTGTTAAATAATTATTACCTAAAATCACTGAAGATGTAGCTAAGGTAGGAGCTTTTACTGAGGAGCAAGTCATTGCTCAAGATTAGTAACTTGACCTCGTCTATACATAGTCACATACTTTACATGAAAAAATCCCCGATCTTCCAAAACAAGGTCAAATAACTGCAGCTCCTTCAGGGTCTCATGCTGCTGATGGTATGATTGGTACAGTTAATACTAAAAGCAAGAAGAAATCTTCAAATAATTCTTCTCCTATAATAAATTTACCTGATTCCCTGAAAGGAGAGTCTTCCGCTGAAATTTCTGCCGACATTCATGTCATAGAGACATCTACGGCTAAATCTAAATCTGGCGGTAAAAGGAAGGGGAAGAATAAAAACAAGAAAAATTCAAAAGATAAAACAGATAAAACTAAATCTAATAACGAAAAATTCAATCCTCGCTATCCTTGTTTCATTTGTGACAGCGATCATTTTACTAAATAATGCCCACATCGAGCAGAGGTTTCGAAATTCATTAAAGGTTCTCAACAACCTGTTGTCTTGAAAGATCCTTTTCCCACTCAAGATAGTAAGATGATTGGTTCTACCTTGAATGCCTCAGAAGAACTTGTTATGATGATGTCTCATGTCAGGATTGCAATGCAATCACAAGATTATGGTAGTAAAAGTCCTGTTGGTGGTAAAGAAGCAGAATCTTCTAATTCAAACACATCAACTACACCTCCTCATGTTTCTGATCCACTAAAAATTGAGATACCCAATCCAGACTTAGTAATCAAACTGCCTACTAAAGGTGTACTTCATAAATTAGCTTTCAATCCACATGCAAGAGCTGCTCAGAATTACAACATTGTTAAGGACTTAACTATTTCCCCTTCAACAATTTCGCCTTTGGAAGTACTGCAATCGTGCCCAGCACAATGTAAATTACTTTTTTCCGCCATAGGAGCTGTCGATATTCAGGACTCGAACCTAATAATCTTCGATTTAGAGAATAGTACACCCCGCCTACCTCCTCAAATGGCTTTCCAGATTCTAGTATTAGTAAAAAACAGACCTGTTTTCCAAACTATGATTGATGAAGGGGCTTCTACGTGTATTATGTCGATCTAGTGTTGGAAAATGCTTGGTTCTCCTACATTCAATCAGTATCCGACAATTATAAAGGCTTTTGATGGCCGAGGGTTCCATCCTTTCTGTATTACAGGATTTACCTATAGGGGTCGAAGGAAAAACCGTAAATCTAGATGTGGAAGTGGTTGATGCCCCTCTATATTACAACCTACTCCTGGGTCATATTTGGTCTTATGCTATGACTACTATTGTTTCATCATTCTTTCGGCTTATTAAGTTTCCACATCAAGGAAAGATCATTACAATAGACTAGTTGACTTATTTCTCATCCGATCCAACCTCTACAGAAACTATCCAGCATGTCAGTAAAACGGCTATCCCTTACAAGGATGTTGGGGTAGGTTTGATTAAATATTCTGGTTTACTAGGAAATTTTTCCTTTCCTCCTCCTAATGTATCACCTCCTACTACAAATATTCATATGATTTTATTGAATACTAATACTTTTGATGATCCTTGGATCGTACCTTCTGATTCTAAGTTGGATTCATTTGATGGCGCGATGCCTTTGAGTCCCTTTGAAATTGCATATCAGGCTGTACAATCGCTTTCCAATCCTTCTTCAACCAAAACTGATCCAATGAATGGGATCCATGAGGAATCACTTTCAATATCTTTCTCAGCCACAACAACATTTCCCGATCTTATTCATATTGATGAGTAGATTCGTGAACTCTTGTCTGCTGACGATTTACCATGGGAAGATCTACATCATCGATCTTCATTTTTACCTGAGCTGAATCATTTTGAAAATGATTTTTCTTCCATTTTTTCTACTGAATATGTCAAAGAACTGCAGAATCCATTGCAAAATCCTGACTCTGAGTTAAATTTGGAAAATATATCTCGAATGATTCCTATTGACATTTCAGTTAAGCCAGGAATAATTGAAAACATTCATATAGGTGCTTGTTGTACATAAAAAGAACTCCAATATTATAAAGCCCTATTTCAAGAATTCCGTGACGTGTTTGCCTGGTCATATGAAGAAATGCTAGGAATTGATCTGTCAATTGTTGTACATGAAATCAAGACTTACCCAAATTCCAAACCTGTCCGTTAACGTTTATGTTAGATACATCCGAGAAAAGCTGCTGCTATCAAAGCCACAGTTGAGAAATTACTTCGTGCATGTTTCATTAATCCAATTCCTTTAACCGATTGGGTATCGAATATTGTTTCTGTTAACAAAAAACAAAGAACGATAAGAGTATGTATCGACTATAGGGATATTAATAGAGCTTGTCCTAAAGACAATTATCGAACCCCCTATATTGATCAAACAATTGATGATTGTGCCGACAGTGAAATGTTTTCCTTTATGGATGGTTTTTCTGGTTACAATCAAATAAACATACTCCCTGCTGATTAGCCAAAAACAACTTTCATTTTTTCATGGGGAACATTTGCTTATTGCAAACTACCCTTTGGATTGAATAAAACTGGGGCAAATTTTCAAAGGGCTATGTCTTACGCATTTCATGACATTAAGAACATTGTGCAACCTTATCTCAATGATTTACCTGCTCATTCATCATGTAGGGCTGACCATCTCACTCATTTACGAGCAATATTTATGAGATGTAGGCATTATCGAATTTGGCTGAATCCATAGAAATGTGTTTTCTGTGTAGAATCGGGTTGCTCACTAGGATTTATTGTTTCGAAAGAAGGCATTTTCATTGATCCGTCGGAGGTCGAAGATATTGTCCATATACCTCTTCCTTCGACTCTGTGCCAACTCCAAATTTTCTAGGGGAAAGAAAACTTTTTACGTCGATTCATTCCTAACTATGCCGAATTAAAAAAGGTTTTTGCCAGGTTGTTAAAATAGAACGTTCCATTATTTTGGGATGAAATTGTTAATCGATATTTTGATGCACTCAAAACACGCATTGACCCATGCACCGTTACTGCATCCTCCCAATTACTACCAGAACTATTTTTTGTACCTTACTGCCTCTCATTCCACCATTAGGATGGTTTCAGTTCATGAAAATGAATTCAACAATGAACATGTGATTTACTATCTTAGCCGAAATCTGCATTCGACTGAGATTAAATACACACATGTGGAGAAATTGGCCTTGGTAGTTGTTCAAGCTGTCCGAAGATTTCGACACTACATCTTATTATGCAAAACCACAATAATTTCTGACTGTAACCCTAGGATGTAAATTTTGACCAAACAATTGCTAGGGGGCAAGTATTCCAAATGGATAGTTATCCTTCAGGAATTTGAGTTGGAATTTGAAAAATCCAAGGCGAAGAAATCTTTGGTTTTTGCCGAACTGATGTGTGATTTCCCCTCTAATGATATTGAAACTATGGTAGAGCAACCCATTGCGGATGAATCCTTGTTTCTTATTAGTACTCTTGATCCTTGGTATGGAAATATTATTTCTTATCTCCAAACCCAATCTTTTAGAACTAAAATTTCATGATCTCAATGATGGAAAATATGTTTCCAATCCCAACAATACAATATTATTGGTGATACACTCTATCGTCATCGAGTGGATTCTGTTTTATGACGTTGTCTTACTCATGGAGAAGCTGAGAAGCTTCTAAATGACTACCATTCTGGAGCATGTGGCGGTCATATGTCTGGGTATGCCACAGCCCAAAAGATATTGCACACTGGTTATTTCTGGCCGTCGTTATTTAAATATTGTATCTATGCAGTACAGAAATGCCATAATTGTCAGGTCTTTGATAGTAAAATGCGTGCACCACCCACTTCTATTCACCCTATAATTGCCGTCGATCCCTTCGCAAAGTCCGGTATTGGCCTTGTTACATGTAACCCTCACTCGACCGGGTGGCATGCATATATTATCCTAGTGGTAGATTATTTTACTAAGTGGGCCGAGGCGATGCCTACATATTCGAAATATGGCAATACTGTTGCAAATTTCGTGTTCAATCATATAATTGCTAGATTCGGTATGCCTAAAGCCATTATTATAGATCATGGAAGTCATTTTCAAAATATCATGATGACTGAACTGACAGATCAACTTGGCCTACGCCACGATAGTTCTACTCCATATTAATCGTAGGCTAATCATCTAGTTGAAGCTATCAATAATGTTTTAGTCACTATGATCAAATGAATTATTGTATTCATAAGTCGAATTGGCATTCCATGCTATTTTTAGCACTTTGGGCATATCGGACCTCAATAAAAACATCAACTGGTTTCACTCCCTTTCAACTGGTTTACAGTTTGGAAGCTGTGTTGCCTATTGAATGCGAAATTTCGTCATTGAAATTAGCCATAGAATTACTCCCAGCTACGTCTAAAGAGGAGAAGCATTTTTTTTACCTAGCTCAGCTAGATGAGAATCGACAAAATGTTGCATTAGCAAAGGAGACTCATGTCAAATGAATAAAGGCTTAGTACAAAAGAAATGTTACACCTCAGAATTTTTCAGAAGGAGACCTAGTTTTAGTGTACGATCAAGCCAATGATAAGCTAGGGGCTGGAAAATTTGTGCCTATGTGGCATGGTCCTTTCATTGTTATGTGAAAGCTGGCAAAAGGGGCCTATGAGCTAATATATTTCGATAGTGTCCCTTTAGATAAACCCAAAAATGGGCTTTATTTGAAGAGATATTATGCTAAAACTTGGTGTGGAGATTTTTAATTAGATTAGATTCTTTACTGTTGGTGTGTCTTAGATTAGAAAAGCATGCCTAATTTAGAGTGTGTTCTTATCACTATTCCTGCTTATCTGAGTTTTACTCTTGATATTGCAGATGTTGACGTCTCTTCAAACCTACATTGGTTTTGCTAATGGTGCTTGTCATAGTACATGGAACATTTCTTCCACAGCTTGGGTTATCTATTCACCCTATGAAAAGTTAGTATCCATGCATGGGGTAAGCCTTGGTCAAACAACGAATAACATTACAGAGTATAGTGTAGTGATTGAGTTACTATCTAAATCCATATCGTTTGGGATTCGGAGTTTGATTGTTAGGTTGGATTATGAACTTGTTGTATTACAACTTAAAAGGGTTTATGCCTTTAGAAATCCAGCGTTATTACGGTTATTTTTAAGAGTTTGTCTCTTGGAACGTGAATGTGATTACATTAAATATTAGCATATTCCAAGACATTTAAATACATTAGCAGATGCAATTTCTTCTAGTATTATAAATAGACATTTGCAATAATAAAAAAAATAAATTTAACAACATTCGATAACGTGTAGACAAATAGCCGATAATAGTGATATATCATAGTATAAAAGTGTGTTTTCAAAATATACATCACCTTCGATCATAGGTTGAAAAACACCTTATGATCGGCAAAAATGATAATACAAAGGTAAAAAATATGAGTCTACAAAACGATCATCCTATCCCTAATGATGATCACGATAAGAGACCACTGCCCGGGCCACCCTACATAGGAACCTCCTAAAAGGTTCTGGGACACCAATCACATATCTCTGTAATCTGAGTAGAATATCATATATGTCGGTCTCTGGAATGTCTAGAGTTAGGCGCTCTAGGTGATGCTCTAAATCAGACAACATCTCTGCTGATTGGTCCTCTGGGGCTGGTGCCATGGTAGCTAGATGCCTCCTCTCATAAGGTTAGAGATGGCCTGGTCACTGTGGGCCCACAGTTGCATTTAAACTTTTTATTATTAGTTTTGGGATGATTAAAATAAAAAAAATAGAACTTAGAAATTGTTGAAAATGATTTTTACCTGATTCATCCCATTGTTCCCCTGCTAGGAGAGCCATCTCTTGGTTGCCGCGGAAATCTATCCTGGCGTATGGAAAGTCCTCATAAAAAAAATTTGGCGTTATAGCCAACGAAAATATGAAGAAGGAAATCTAACAACCTCGATGCCCTCAACATGACGGGCCATCAATGCAACCCAAAGAACCATCCTAGGTTCTCGAGGTCGACCAGCATCAACAAGAATGTTTTGCGTAGCTAACATGGGGATCTTCTCTAAAGCAAAGGTGAATACAATGGATCCATATCCAAAGTTGTTTAGCTTTCCAGTCTTTGCTCTGGTTAGTTGGCCTTTTACATTGGCCAACACAGCTTTGCACCAATTGAAAATGGTGCCTTGAAAACAGTCTACATCAATGAGCATCTGGGAACCGGTAGCCACATGCAACATGCACTCCCACAGATTTTGGTGATAGTAAATGCAATAAATTTAAGCTCGAGATGGATGATAGTTTTTATGTCAATCTGTTTGTCCTGTGGGTCTGCTCGATCATCACAGAACTCTAGTTGAAGACAAGCGACAGAATGGCCACCTGGCCTAGTCGCAAATAGAGAAATTTGCTCGCCCCTCTTGGACAAAGAAGTAAAAAAATAGATATCCTTTAGATCAATTTCGAGCCGATGGCTACCAATAATAAAACACTGGTCCTATACATTCCATCTGTTCACCAGCCACATCAGGAGGTCTACCTATGTCCTCATGCCCTGAATGGCCCAAAATTTATACAAAACACATGCTCTCAATGCCTGAATTGTAGGCAAATGATTCATTGCAGAATCATATACATCTTAATGCTCGCGTTCTCTCCAAACAAGCATCTTGTATGTCCTACAATGCATAAAAAGACATATTAGAACAATATTTTTTGAAAATTTTTGGGCGGAAAATGAGAAAAATAAGTTTAAAATTTCATTTCGCGGGGTCAGCACCCTAATTTCATACACAGTGCGTAGGTACTCATGGGTGCTGTGGAACAGGTGTGGACCCAAGACTTTTTTCTTTGTAGAAAAAAGTCAGGGTCCGCAGGGCCCGCGTGTTGCACCTGTAGACCCCCGTGAGTGATTTTTTCAACCTATTTTTTCTTAAAAAATGAAGTATAAAGCCTAAAAATGAAATTTAAATAGATTAAATGCAAGATAAGGATGTCATGGATTACCTGGAGCTGACGGTTCTCGATTTCGCCAGACGGATTTTCCAGAATATTCACAGGAACTTTTTTACTCAAAAGATCTCACTTTTCACTTTGAACTCAAATGGTTAAAATGAAGTTCGAAAAATCCTTTTTATATGTTTTTTCGAATAAATGAATTTTTAATTTTTTTATTTTTCACTTTAAAAACGTTATTTTTGAAAACATTTTTATTTAACTTAAACAGGTATGTGTAATGTTTCGAGTTTTTGTGCAGCAAATTGGATTTTTTGGGAAAATTGATCAGTTTTCAACAAAGAGCATATTTTTACCACTTTTTCGGACTCTTTCAAAAATTTACAAAAAAGCAAAAACTTGGAGTCCTCTTTTAAGCTCTTTTGAGACTCTTGAAAATTGAAAAGATTTCCAAGCACTTGATTATTTGAACTCGTTAAAATAAATGAAGGATCATCATTTCAGTATAAGTTTACCCCCTTTACAGACTGAAATGGACTATTTACGAAAAAGGTATACATTGACTAAATACGGTCAATAGAGTTCTCTTCCACATTATTTTATCTTTTTTCGGGCCCGAGAGACTAAATTTATGAAAATTACACCCATGGATGGAGTCTTCTTAAGTTTTTTCTTCTGAATTCCTAAAATTGAAAAAACATGGATTTTATCCTATATTGGACTCGTTAAAATTTAATAGTAAAGGACTTGTTCAATTTCAAAACAAGAACGAACCACTCCTTCTTAGTGTTTAAATCTTAAACTATGTTGGAATCATCCGAAGGATGAGCTTATAAACAAGAAAATATTATCCTCCTCAAGCATGTAAAAAATAAAGAGGTACTTGCCAGAAATGGTGGGGGAAAAGAGAGAAAAATGAACCTGTTTGTTGTATTTTTATTATTCGAAAAGCTGTTAAACCACTCTTGAACATGACACTTTCATTCACCTGGGTTGGGAAATCCTTTGCCTAGCAATTAATCAAACCATATTGAAAGTCTTCAGCCAATTTTTGGGTATTAGCTTTGGGTCAATTGTCACCAAACCATCTACAATGTCGTTATGTGTTCAAGAGGATAGTTCAAACAAACCATTCATTTGCAAATATCTATCATCCATTTTGACCATCCCTCAGTCACTCCTTGCCAATATATTTCGTCAAAACTTGATCTATGATTTTGTGTTGTGGGCTTGCCTACGACGAATCACTTACTATCAACGACAGCTCATTATCTAGGAATTTGATCTAGAAATTTTCAGTACCTCGAAATTTGCATGCCTCATGGATTGTACTGAGTACTTTTAGGGCCATTGAAATTACTGGTGGTTACTCTCACACTTTTTAACAATTTACATCATTGACTGGTAATCAAGTGGTTTCTACCATGTTCAACTTCAACACATTCATTCACATGGATAGAATCGTACTAGTTCGAGAAGTGGAAATCAAGACACTGGATCTAGTTTCTACCATCCAGTCTGCAAGGAGTTTTGTTATCATTTATACAGTGGACTATTCATAAACAGATGGTTGCATCCATACTCAGTCTACACATGTATATACTATTGATGTATTGAAAATCATTTTTGTATCAGAACAGTTTAAATCAGTTCTAGTTAGTTTTGATCTGAGTATGGAAATGCCTACCTCAGCGATGATATGTCTACTTATATATATTTTGCATTGAATGTTTTTATAGGTTCCGACTGGGGTGTCCACATGATGATCCTTGAAATGATAAAGTACTGCACTCTTCATATATGAGAGACTTCATCTTCATTTATTCTAGACTTTTCACTTTAGGGGGTAATCTGTTACACTGAAATTGTCATCTTGACATTCTGCTATTTGTATGAGCTCATTATCACTCTTCCTCCTTTGCAATTATAACACATCAGTTCCTCATGTCAAGCCTTGAAAATAAGAGAAAAGTTCTCAAAAATCTCCTTAACTCTGGTATCGCACTTTCTCTTTATCTTTTCTGTGGTCCTGCACCTAATTTTCATGACTCCTGCATACCTGAATGCACTTTCTCTGTTTTATGGGTGCGGACCCCTGTAAAATATTAAAAAGGCACAAGTAAACTCAAAAATCTCACTTTCATTAAATTTTAGAAGCCTCTAGAAGGAATCTTGTAGTGGCAAAACAACTCTTTTGAGGTTCGTATATCCCTTACCTTAAGGAGCTAACCCCTTGATGTGAGGAGCTTATCCATTTGAAGGAGGATTCTATCCCTTCATAGTTGGAACTAAAACCTCCTCTTTTGCACTATAAAAAGAGGCATCGGGTAGCCTCAAGGGGAGTTCAATCTTAAGAATTATTTGAGGTTAAGTGCTGTTGGGATTCAGACTCATTTAACTGAGATTTTGTGAGGAGAGATCACATACCTCTATCTGTCTCGGTTGGAAGAGTGCAAGGCTTGTCAGAGTAGAGGAGATTCCTGCTTCAGACCCCGAGAAGGCCTGTTCAACATGAAGGCTAAGGTTGTAAGGTTTTCTTTATTCAAAGCTAATACAAATGAATTCACTTTTTTCAATAAGTTGTTAATTAACTGTTTATTTCATGGGTTCCTTGACCACCATGATAGGCATGATTTATAATATTTACTATACAGTTGCTATTTAATGTTTGTTTGCTTGTGACTGCGGGTCTATAAAGATAATTCCTTCGAGTGACCGAGGGAAAACTACTTCGAACAAGCATTGGATCTACGGTAAGACCTTAACACCCTTATAGTATTGTTTTTTAAATCGCATATGTCTAGATAAAGATAGGTTTATTTGGTTGTTTGTTGATAGATCACCTTTTGGTATTAGGGAGATCGATCTTGTCTGTAAGATTGATTTATCGAGTCAACAAGCTTGTGCGAAAAATTTATAGAGTAAAATAGGGATTTTATAGGGTTCACTGCATCACAGAGGGGTTAAAATGGGCCAACTTAATTTGCAAATTTTGAGGGAAATACAATTTAAAACTTTAATTCTCGAAACCTTAGGTGAGGAGTTGTGGTTTTAATATTTCTTCGAATTCAATACCATTTTCATGGTTTAAGAATAATAGTTTTTACATTAGACAATGACCAATTAAACTATCTAAAAAATTGCATAATAAAATTTTATATAAATTTTTAATTTGTAAAATCATTAATTTTATAAATTAAGGATGTGTCTCACGTGTATATATCCCTCCAAGGTCTTAAGTAGTATCAGAAAATGGTTCAAATTTTAAGACTCTTTTGTAATGTTATAAATGTGTAGCCCACTCAAAGCCAAAAACATATTTTGCAAAAAAAAAATCTAAGAGCCTAATAAAACCCACTAAAACCTTCAGCACATAAGATATTACTAGAAGAATGTGAGTAATTCTTGGTCATTTTAAGAGAGCGTGTGCCAAAAATTTATAGATTAACATAGGCCTTTTATAGGGTTGATTTTACCAGAGAAGAATTAAAATGGAGGAATTTGTAAATTTTGGAGATAAAATAAAATTTAAACTTTAATTTTTCAAATCTTAGGTGAGAGACTGATACCTTTTATAGGGTTGACTTCATCAAGGAAGGATTAAAATGGGCCAACTGAATTTGTAAATTTTCAGAGAAAATATAATTTAAAACATCAATTTTTGAAATTTTAGATGAGAGGTTGATACTTTTGGAGTTTAGGTTTTAATATTTCTTTCAATTCAATACCATTTTTATGATTAAAGAATAATAGTTTGACACTAGACAGTGATTAATGAAATTATCTAGAAAGTTGCAGAATAATTTTTTATATAAATTTTTAATTTGTAAAATTATTTATTTTATTTTATTTTGGAATTTTAATCACTCAAATTTATATTTTTACTTTTATATAAATTTATTATCCCTATATTATATTACATTGGTATTATAAATTATTAATTTATTTGTCTAATTAGTTAAAACATCAATTTATTAAGAAATATAAACTGAAATCAAATATCTTATCTTTTTATTAATTAGTAAATCTTAATGTCAAACAGATATAGATTCATGTGATTCCAATAAAAATATATTGTTAATTATAAACTCCTTAGATTCCAACTACAACTTTTATATTTCAAAATTATTTTCTTAACAAAATAATAATTGAAATATATATAAATGCATAAAAATATTTCAGTCATTTGAATATTTTACATTTATTATCCTTAATTATGACTTCATTAAAAGACGAAGAATGTCAGCTCTAAAATTTTGTGCTGGTTATTCAAATAGACACAATAGAAATATGTGTCTCACGTTTATGTATCTCTAAGGTCTTAAGTTGTATAATCTGATGTAAAACCCTCGGTAGATAAGACCCAAATAGAAGCCTTATACTAATAAAACAAAATTTCCAGAACAAAGACCATCTAACAAGAAAAGGTAGTCGGATGCCAAACGAATTATAGACATTCATAGACACAACGGAGGGGTAGGATATTATAAGAAGAATGTGAGTATTTTTTTATAATGTTATGAGAGCGTGGGCCAAAAATTTATAGAGTAACATAGGCCTTTTATAAGATTGACTTCAAGGAGGAGGGGTTTAAATGGGCTAATTGAATTTGATAATTTTGAAGGAAAATACAATTTAAAAATTTAATTTTTAAAATTTTTAAAAATTCTTGAAACCTTAGGTGAGAGGGGATACTTTTGGAGTTGAGTTTTTAGTTTTTTTGGAAGTCAAAACTATTTTTATATAAATTTTTAATTTGTAAATTCTTTTTATTTTATTTTATAATTTTAATTACTCAAATTTATATTTACAGTTTTATATAAATTTATTATTACTATATTATACTATATTGATATTATAATTATTAATTTCTTGCTTAATTAGTTAAGATGATTAATTTATTATTTGTTAGGAGTGTAGAAAAAAATCAAATATTTTATTTTTCTCTCAATTAGTAAATCGTGAGTTAAAATAGATATAGACTCACATATAGACTCCTCATATTCCAATGAATATATATTTTTAATTATACGCTCCTCAAATTCCAACTACAACTCTTATTCTTAAAAAATATAATTAAATTATATATAATAATACATGAAAATATATGGATGATTTGAATATTTTATTTTTATTATCCTTAGTTCAGGCTTCATCAAGGGGAAAATAATGTGAACCCTAAAATTATGTGCTTGTCATTTAAATACACACAATAGAAATATGTGTGTAGCTTGTATGTATCCCTCCAAAGTCTTAATTCGTATTAGCAGATGGTTACAATATTACAATAAACAATACATAGACGTTCCAATGCTCTTCAACCATAGTAAGATATTACAGAGGAGAATGTAAGTAATTCTTGATAATTTTATGAGAGGGTATGCAAAAAATTATAGAGTAATATAGATCTTTTATAGGGTCCACTTCATGAGGGAAGCATGGGTTAAAGTTGATGTGTCTTGTTATCCATTATAGAATTTTTTTATGACAATATTATTTTAAATTACTCTTCATATTACTTTTATTATTTACTTTTACTAGTTTTATCTACATTAAAAGAAAAAAACACAATGTATACCTGCAAATATTCAAGAAAATATTGTTTTTTAAAATACAAATATTGCATTTCAAAACACTATATTCAAAATATAGAGTACAAAAACTATCTATGGTAAATTGACTATTTTATTTTAATCTTATTTTAGTTTATAATTTTATTTTATTAGTTTTAATCTTAATTTTATTTTTATTTTTTATGTAATTTGACTAGGTCACTCTATTAAATTACATGCTATAAACGATATATAAATAAAAATTATATATATATATATATATATATATATATATATTCAAACTTCTTATTTTTTAATATACCCATCACTTTGACATTTTTTAATATTATTTGCTTGTTAACCTTGACCTGTTTGTTTCATGATAAATTGTATTTTACTTGTAAAAAGTGAAAAATAGGTAACAGGGCGTCAAATTTAACCGGTAAAGAAAAGGGTTGAAATGGGCCAACACAATTTCCAAATTTTGAGGAAAAATACAATTTAAAACTTTAATTCTTGAAACTTGGAGTTGCCATTTTAATATATCTCTTTGAAGTCAATACCATTTTCATGGTTGAAGAGTAAGAGTTTGACACTATAAAATAACCAACTAAAATATTTAGAAGGATGTCTAATAAATTTTTATATAAATATTTAATTTTTAAAATCACTAATTTGATTTTATTCTATAATTTTAATCACCCAAATTTATATTTCCACTATTATATAAATTTATTATTATTATAATATCTTATTGTGACAGCTAGTTTGTGTGTTAACTAGTTATTGACTAGTTGTTATTCTATTTTATCTTTAAGAAAAGAACTTAAAATTTTCATTTTTGGTTGAAGGTTTTCTTGAAAAATATGGGTTAGCTTTATTTTGTGAAATATGGATTAATTATGGAATAGAAATTCCATAAAACTTAAAAAAAAAGAAAACAAAGTATTGATGGTAAATGTATTCCAAGGACTAAAAGGTGGTTGGACAGTTGAGACAATTACCTTTCATATGGGGATGAAAGGACATCCCAATGAGAAAAAAGGATTTTGTTCTAAGAAGGAGAAAATGGGAAGAGAGAGAAATATTGCAGAGCTAGTTGTGACCAGTAGAATACTCTATACTCCTAAGGGTTTCTGGAAAGGAAGACTAGACTTGGAAGTCCTGAGGTCTCTTTCAAAACCTCTGTTAACCAAACCAACTCAGGAGTGGTGCAGAGGGGAAGAGAAGGACGTAATCACCTCTCTTATGGTTGAGTGGACATCATCAGTAGTGATCCAGTGTAGTGCCCCTAGCTTCTATGCTTTTAAAATTGACAATTGAACAAGCTCAAAGGGGAAGTGGACCCCAATGGAGAACTATTATGTGGATTTATTTTATTTTTTAATTAATAAAAAAAAATAGAAAATTGTGTGTGCAATGACTATATTGAGAATGGAGATCTGAAAACCTAAATCCATGACGATGGATAAAGTGATGAGACATTCCCACACTTTCCAGAAAATCCTTGGAAGGAATAAAACAAGTTACTAAAAATTAGATTTGGAGATAAACATATAATTTCCCCAAGAAAGAGGAAAGTATTAGGAAGAGGTGGAAAAATCTGGAAAAGCATAAAAGACAGTTGTAAAGTACCTTTGTGGAAGAAAGAGAGGGAAAGCCTAAGAAAAACAGGAGGAAAGCATCCTAAAATTACTGGATGTAGTAATTGGAAACAGGCTTGGGAAATAAAATCTTAAATAAGCTACTCGAGGATAGACAAAGGGTTGTATATCACTCGGAGCTAAGGTCTATGCTCGGGGGTGAGTTATGGAGAGATAACTCTACCGTTGGGTGGAAACTAATCAGAGAAAATTGGTATGCACTCCTAACTAGAATTTTACTATTTGACATTAATCTTACATGTGTCTTAACTGGCACCTAATTAGGAAATTATCAAGATAAATGTGAAATTGTTGAAGTTAAACTTGTAGATTTTACATATTTTAATTAACATTGAGAACAATGATATAGAACAAGCCCATACATTTAACAAATTGTTTTTTAGTAGTAATACTGAAATATGTATGGTTATATGGACAAAGTCTAGTTAGGTCCAACTCCCATAATGTCTAAATTTGGTGACATATTTAAATCTGGGGTTAGGATTCTAACGAAGAATCTCTCTATTCTATTTAAGTAATTAAACTGTTATTATTATTTGACTAGAATATCAGAAAGAAAATATCATTAGATATATTTTAAGTTTTAGATCGGAGGTATAATATTTTAAACAGTGAGAACCAACTACAGAAAATGCATGTACAAGAGTTGTTATACTCCCAGAAAAATTTAAGTTCTGATATGAAATAAACAAATTCTTTATGGTACTATTATAGCCTACTCTACTGATATATATAATATATATAACTCCATTTCTATCCTAATCATTTACAATTTATTCAGAATTGAATATAATAACAATGGCATAATTGTCAAAAGTGATTTCAGGAAAGACTTCAGAATTGTGTACTCTTCACAGGAATATCTAACATGCTTGTTGATATAGAATACTACATTAACTATGAGAAAAATTAAAAACATAAGATATGTATATAATAAAATATAGAAAAGCATTACTAATTTCTGTACTAGAGAACAGTCATGGTAATAGAGGAAAATATTATTATCTTAGAGATACATGCAGGGTTATATTATACCTAGGTAATTCTTAAACGAAATCAAATTATATTACATTATCATGACTACCTACAAAAAAAATAAAATCAATATGTTGACAGAAGATATACATATAGCCATACTGAAATTATACATATACACTATATACTAATTCATCAGAAGTTTAACTTCTTCAACTACAATGGTAGAGTAAACTCATAAGAGAAAAAGATACTTACAATAATTCTGTGTAGTGAAAAATTATAGAAAAGTTAAACAGTCTAGTCTTGGGTCTAAACACATAAATGTATCCATATATATTACAGTCAAATTGGAAACTAAATACAGTGAAATAGTAGATACTAGGGTTACTTTGAAATACGAAGGTACATCTGCGATAAAACGAAAGTGAAGATCGGTGCAGAAGGGACCTCCAAAAATACAATACCAATAAATGTTCACTGTCAAGAAGTAGATGAGTTGTTGACTGAAGCAAGTGTGTCAACAATGAGAGGAATACATGAAAACTAGATGCACATGTGCATAACAAGTAAATAAATTAGAATTAAATAACAATAGGAGGGACTGATAAATCAATTTAATGTTGATTTGAACTATGCAAGGAAAAACGAGATACCTTATCAAAATTTACACTCACAGAAATTCCATCTGTAGTCACAACAAGAATAGTAATGCTTAGAGAGCGTATTTAAGTTAATAATATATAATATCTAAGGTTACATAGCTTAAATAAAACCCTTGTGAACGAAAATTTAACTTAAAAATGTACCTGTGGAAATTACATGGGAAAAACGAAACTCTTAATCAGAAATCTCGAAGTGTAACAACATTCTTGAGACCTGAGGTGGTTGAAAGGAAATTTCTGCACAAGATAAGTGAGGAACTGATTCCACTGTGTCAAATTTCTCCTCACCAAAACAAATGTGGAAGAATATATTAACTACTTGTCAAACCACGAGGTAACTCCGCAAATCGGAATGTGTATTAGATGAAGAATGTGCATGTATTTATACATGGAGGTGAGGTTATTGGGATTCATCTTCCAATGACTCTTGGCCTTCCTTATTTCCTAATATTATTTAATATACAAAATAGAATTTCCTCACCCGACCCTTAGGATTAGGTGTCAACATTCCCCCCTTTAATCTGAAGGGATGTTGGTGAGCCCAAGCATCAATTTGAACTTTTCAAACTTTTCTCTTCCAAGTGCTTTGGTGAAGATATCAGCAGTTTGCTCATTTGTGGAACAATGATGTAGATGGATGGTTTTCGCCTAAACATGATGTCGAATTAGATGGTATTTTGTATTGATGTGCTTTGTTCGATCATGGAAGTTTGGGTTATTGGCCAACTTTGTTGCAGAGGTGTTGTCAATCATGAGTGGTGTTGAATACTTTATTTTCATCTGCAAATCTTCTAGGATTTTTCTGAGCCACACAATTTCCTTTGTTGCTTCAGCTACTGCCACATATTCTGCCTCGGTCGTGGAATCTGCTAGAACTCACTCTTTGCGTGATCTCCATGAGACAGCTCCTGATCCAAGACTCATGGTGTAACCTGTAGCAAACACCCATGTTTCTTTGTCACCATCAAAGTCTGAATCAGAGTATCCGATCAAGATGAAGTCACCTACCTGTGTATATTTGATTTCAAAGTCTTGAGTCCCCTTCAAGTACCTTAACACTCTTTTTGCAGTAGACCAATGTCCTTCATAAGGTTTTTGCATGAATCTTGAGAGGATTCCAACAGCAAATGAAATGTTAGGTCTGGTGGTGGTTAGGTAGATAATACTTCCTATAAGCTGTCTATACTTAGTTGCATCCTCAAATTCCTTCCCTTCAATAGATGTGAGCTTCAAGTTTTGTTCCATTGGAGTGGTTAAGGGATTGCATTCATCCATGCCAAACTTGTTCAAAAGATCTCTAATGTACTTCTTTTGAGAAAGAAATATATATTTAGGATGTTGAATTACTTCAATACCCAGATAGTAATGAACCTGACCCAAATCAGTCATTTCAAAACCTTTCTTCAATTCTTTATTCATGGATGAAATATATCTCTCATTGTTCCCTGTTATCAAAAGATCATCTACATACACCACAATATATACAGATGTTTTTCCAACTTTCTTAACAAACAAGGTTGCATCATCAAGATCAAAATGTTTGAAGTCAAGTTTCAGAAGATTCTGGGTTAATTTTTCATACCAGGCCCGTGGTGCTTGCTTGAGGCCATACAAGGATTCTATAAGCTTGCAAACTTTGTGTTCTTGACCCTTTACAATAAATCCTTTTGGCTAGGACATATAAACTTTATCCTTTAGATCTCCATTCAAAAACGCAGTTTTTACATCCATCTGATGGACTTTCCATCCATTCTGAGATGCTAGGGCAAAGAGAGTCCGAATGGTGGTCCATTTTTCTATGGGAGAAAAAGTTTCTTCATAATCTATTTCTTATTTTTGTGCAAAACATTTTGCCACAAGCTTGGCCTTGTGCTTGTCAAGTGAGCCATCTGCTTTATACTTGTTCTTGTATACCCACTTATAGCCAATTGGTTTTGTTCCCAAAGGCGGATCAACCAGCTTCCAAGTGCCATTCTTTATCAAGGCATCATACTCCTTTTTCATCGCTTCTTTCCATTCATCATGAGAAGCAGCTTATTTCAAGGAATTTGGTTCATGATCTGTAGACAAACTCAATTCACAGCTATAAGAAATATCCATATCAACAGGAGAATCAGAATTATCTGCATCACCTTCGATTTGTTTAGTGGAACTTCTTGTTCCTATTTTTCCAACCTCATCAGGATGAAAATTCTCCAGTGTCTTTGTCAGCCATTTGGGAGGTGTTGAGGAGGTAAATCCCCTCTGCGGACAGAGGCAATCCCTACTAGCCCAGCAGGGGTCTAGCAACAATCACGAAATGTTACAACGCAAGTTCCTAATTACGAATGAAAAGACCAAAGATGGAGCTGGACCAGAGATCAGTATACGATACGAAGAAGAGCGTCCTTTTGTTCCTCGGCCACCTCGGCATATCACGATCCTCCACGATCTCCGTGGATGGACACCTGCACATGCAAGAAACAAATAGATACAAGCATAAAATCCAGCATACGCAACTAAATATCAGTCAGAAAGGATACTACTCATATTAACATAATCGAAAACAGAGTGGAACCATAATCGTAATCATTCATTAAATAAACATCGAAAGAGATTATAACCAATGTTATGACGTCGCAGTCTCCTTCGGATGGGTCTCTAGTCGTTCACGTCTCACAAAGCTCGCCAGGGAAAGGACAAACCTCTCCAGAGTCTCTCGACGATAGTCTCCTTACTTGAGTCGGCCTTAAGGGAAGAAAGAGGGCTTTTACAGCACAAAGGCTCTTGGGAATTTGGAGCTTCAAAGCTTAGGCACTTCAAGACTATCTTGCCATGGAATTGAGTAGGATTTTATAGATGGGGAAGGAGGGAGTTGGGATCCCTATTATTGTGGGATTGGCCCTATCAACAAGGAAGGTTCCATGGGAGGTGGCAAAACCACTTCCCTTCCATAGAACTTCCGCAGCCAAACCTCCCAAATCAAGATAGGCAATGGTTTTTGAGTTTGTTGAAACACAACTTCTGCCATCTTTATTTAAAAAACATTCCTTAAATTGGCTGGCACGACTACTGCTCTGGGACAGAGCACCAGTTGGCGCGGCCTCTTTGCAGGATTTTCCCCATTGGCGCGAGTGATGAACTGTCTGCCCGCGCCAATGCAAAAGGAGATGTTTTCATGAGTTTTTGCAAGGAGATGTCTTTAGGGAAATTAAAGCTCGTGCTTAGAGGAATGCATTGATGATGTTTTCAAGGCATGACAATGTTCACAGGTCACAAAATGGGTCCTCCATTGTCCGGGACAGGGAATGGTAGGGACGGTGACAAATTACTGTCTAACAGATGCCCCCTAAAGTATGAGGCCCGAGAGAGAGAGGGGTGAAATGATTTACGAGAGCATGTTCAACTGAAGCCCTGCCGTCGGAAAACCTACGCAGAAAAATAGAACTGATATCTCAAGTACATGATGTTTATGTGGTATGGGCGCAGCCATCCGAAACAAAGTACACTATAATCTGGATCCAGGGTATGGGCGCAGCCATCCAGCGAGGATCAAATAAATAGACTCAGGTATGGTCGCAACCATCCAATCAACGAGTCATATACATAATGATAATAATCCACAATTGCAGCCTGGATTACAAAAGACACAATCCAGGTTCTTGCGCTCCATCTCGACCCAAACAAAGTACAAGTTCAAGCATGCGAATATGTGAGCTGAAGTCAAACATGCAGAACATCGTCTGATTACCAGCCAATGATGAAAGCTGTTAACAGACGCAAGAGGAACCACCAATAATGACAATGGCCCTCAAGGTACTGCAGGTACAATCTACAGCGTGTGAATCAATGAGTTGGCGTCGAACACCCGCAGAATCACTCGATCGGAGGCCAATGATGAAAACCTCACGTCGAATGCGACGAACCTGCCATTGAGGCATGCAGGCTCCAAGGTACCATAAAGGAGTCTCTAGATCAGCTTCCTGGATAATGAGCTGAAGTCGACAGGAACTGACCTCGATCGAAGGTGGGCCATAATGTTTCCCACATCATCGACACGAGACAGAGGAACATGATGTTTTGTTGTGAATCAGGATCGTATGAGAATCAGAGGAAGGTTGATATTTGCAGAGGCCAACTTCTCTTGAACATATAAACGGCACGACGGTGGACTTGGCAGTATTTGACATCAACGGATCAGAGGTCATGGTGACGAGGCAGTGAACAGATGAGAGGTCAAAAGGGATTACCCAAACCCACGGAGGCAAAGTGAAACAACGAGATGAGATGTCCCCAACCCGACACGAATGCAGACAAGTGCCATGTTCAAGAGCGACATACTGCCGACGACAACGACGATGGTTCCATTTTTTCCCCACCATTTCTGGCGAGTACCCCAATTATTTTTGATAACAAGCTTGAAGGGGATAGCATATTCTTGTAATATAAGTCCGCCCTTCGGGCGAATCCATCCTAGTGCATTTAACGAGTCCTAGGAAGGAGAAACTCGGAGAACGTCATTTCGACGAAATCCAATGTCATCAGGGTTTAACGAGTCTGACAAAGGAAGAAATCGGCGTCTTTTCATGTTTAGAGAGTTTGAAAAGACAGCGGAAAAGAAAACTCCACCGGTCCCTTTTCGTAAATAGTTCCCCAGATCCGAAAAGGTAGAAAACAATATCCGGGAAAACCTCCTAGTCGCGATAGGCTAGGGTATTCCTTTTCGTAATCAATCCATCCCAGCCCGAAAAAGGGTTAAACTTATACTGGGTGGATGTCGATTCGTGTCCATTTTAACGAGATCGAAACGACAAGGGCCTCGGCGATCTTTTCATGTTTAGAGAGTCAGAAAAGAGCTGAAAGATGACTCCAAAGTGACTTTTTCGTGTATTTACCGAGTCCGAAAAAGTATAAAATACAACTCGTTTCCATCATTAAAGTCGCAAAAACCTGCTGCTGCACATACCAAGCAAGCATAAAACCCATTTTCGACATAACATATTAAAATATTTGATAAAAATGACTTTTTACAACTCATTTTATGTCAAAAAGTTATAAATATGCCAAATTGGTAAAAATGAAATTACATTTACTATTTACCTCGGTAAAAAGCAACAGTGATCCATTTGGAGCAGAAACTTCTGACGGCGATTGCGACAGATCCGGTTGACCATTTAGTTTCTCGTCTGCTACAGGTAAGAGGCGCTCCCTTGCTCTACATTTTCATCCATTTTTTAATAGTTTTCCCTTGTAAATCAGTTCTATGTGGCCACTTTTGAAATTTTAGGGCCGCGCTCATTGGCGCGGGTATCGGGCACGGACCCGCGCCAATGGGCTCTTTTATACAAAGGGCTCGCGCCACGTGGCGCGACTGTTCACAAAACAGCCGCGCCAGCGGCCGAACCTAAAATTCTGCCTAAAAAATCGATATTTAAACCAAATAGCATGGAATTTGAGGCCTATCAGAGATCTAACTAAGGGTTTATGACCACATGAATGCAGGTAATCAAGCAAAATGGCGATTGAATGGAAAGAACGAGAGCACGGAGAAGAGGATGAACAGGCCATCCAAAGTGAGGCTTGCATGAATGCCCTCAGAAACTGTGGGCTGAAGAAGTTCTTCCTTACACCCTGTCTACGAGCTCAGCCCGAGCTCCTCCAGTATTTGATCAGTATTTGGGATGAACATGAACAAGTGTTCAGGTTGCGAGATCAGGTATTAGAGCTGGAGGTTTCTGAAGTTTATTTTATCACCGGATTGTCCCGTAGAGGTCCGATCCCTGTCTTGACTGGAAGCAGACCATCTGGGGAGAATATGGAAGAAGTGATGGCACGAGTGTGCCGAGGAGCAAAAATGGGATCAGGAAGCAAGAAGGTGGATATCCACACTATCCCTGATTTGGCATTAAGAGTTGTCCTACATACCATCACGCGGGCTGCAGGGTCGCAGGCACCGCACGAGGCCACAAAGCCCCAACTCCTGCTGGCCTCAGAATGCATGAGTCCCTTACTGTTTGACTGGGCAACAACAGTAACGATAAATATGAAAAGGCAACTCACAAAATGCAAACAAGCTAAACTGAAACAGTTTGGCTATGGTTCCATCCTAGTATCGTTCATTCTGGGACGCTTACCAATCTTCCAGGGCCAAGGGGCCTAAGTAGCAGATCTGATACAACGAGATCCAAGAATGGCTCGCTGGGCAGCATTACTGCCCAGAGCTGGAGGCGGCCAACAGATGTCCTAGAGGACGGAGTTCTTTAGGTGGTTATGGCGCCAGCTGATTGTAGTGGAAGACTGTCCCTATGCAGGAATTGACTTCACCGGAGACCCAGATCTCCCACTGCCAGAAGGAGATGACTGGGACGAGGAGTTGGGTAAGACCTCATGTTTTTGATTTTATGTTTTATGTTTTTTTTGTTAATACACATTCGTCCTAACACATTTTGTATATGTATGCAAATGTGGGACCTGAGAGACCAGCTGGGATGTCTCCAATCTCACGGAGGACTCAACTCACCCCTGATCCTCAGGGAGAGGGTACTGGAGGAGAGGATTTGATCCAGAATCTTGAGGGCATTGCCCGAGGGATCCCGGACTATGCTCGGCTGGCAGACGTACCGATGGCATACCAGCGTCATACGGTGGGAGTTCCAAGTCGGATCCACCGAATCTTGAGACGATTAGTGCATGCAGTTACATACTATCATGAGCACCATGCAGATTAGCTCTTAGGATTTATACCAAACCTATTTTTTGAGAGACCTATCGTCTCTGAATGTACTTAAGACGATTATGTATATTTTGACTTTATGTGACGCACACTGTGCAAACATTTCGACACACACACACACACACACACACACACACACACATATATATATATATATATATATATATATATATACATATGACTATTTTGGATGGATCTTTTACATATGATGATGTTTTCTATATGTAAAGCAAATGTCTAATACAAATGTAATCTAATGTATCAGTTACATAACAAACGACCCAATGCGAAAAGTATTCACACAATGTATTTACTCACACATTTCATTTTTATGCAAGCTTAAAAGAACACATGAACACACACATATGAAAACTATGCTTGAAATTGAATTTTATTTTTAAACAAGCTTAAAAGCACATCTATCAATAGATATGCAAACTATGCTTGGAAACAGGGAAAACGGGCATGCCCCCCAGCATGGTGTCTCAATTCGAGGTGCATGCCCCCCAAGCTTCAGTCCATTGAAAATGGAGTGAAGGTTCAAAACAAAAATTCGAATTGAACATGCTCGTGTTTCATTGTTTTAACGAGGTTGACACACTTAAAAGAACTATCCTCAAAGAACTTGTTTCATTGTTTTTTAGGAGCTTGACACAAGTGGAGGAACTATGCTCTGAGAACCTGGTTTCATTTTTTAAAGAGCTTGACACAGGGAAGAAACCGTGCTCTAACCGACTTACATCAAAATGAACAAGAAGGCGGTGCTTCCAAGAGTTCCACTCCTGATGGAAGGAAAACATCCTGGAAGTCAGGACCCAATGCCCCCAGCACACTATGTACAATGGCATCATCACTGAGCACAGGCACGGGGTAGGTAGCCACATAGTTGACCTGCAGTGGGGCAGATACAATGGGTGGATAAAAACTAGGAGGGGGTGATGGCAGACCGGTTGCCACATTGGGACCAAAGAACGACAGTTGATCAATGGTCACGATCTGTCCTTCATGTGGAAAACAGGCCACACGAAAAAGGGAGGAGACGAGCGCTCCCATGGCATAGGTGTAATCGCGCCCTGGGAGCGGTTGAATCCAAGGGGGCTGGAACGACCATCACGTCCATATGGACGGTTTTGCCTCACAAAGTAATCGGTAACCTTGGAAGGATCCCCAACGGTTGACTCGTCCTTCTGTTAAAAGTCAGCAGATTCTGCGTAACATGCGCAAGCGGTGGTGAACCGAAGGCTTGCCAGGTAGTCGAGGATAGAATACTAACAGAGGCACCTTCGTCTAAAATGGTGTTGGGTACGACCAGACCAAGAGCCTCTACTGTGATCTCGAAAGGCACGTAAGACGGAAGGCGGAATCCTGCAAATCGACTCCAATCAAAGGACGTGACCAGACTACTCGGAGGGGCTACCATCGAACCGAGAAGGTATTCCACTGATGTTACGAAAGCAAAAGCCTCCTCCATGACCTCCATCTCGAAGGCGGGACGAATATCCTCTGTAGCCTCCATCTTGGGAGGCGGAGGAGCCGCTTCTGGAGGTGAAGAGACAGGAGAATCTTTCTCCAAGTCTGAAGAATCTGAAGAAATTAGAAGGACATGGGGGGTGTGAGATCCACTCTCGACAGAAAAGACCTGGTGCACCGCGGACGGGGCCAGTTCGACCGATCCTACGACCAATGGTTGGTCAGGGACAGATTCGTGAATTTGAATTTCTGGGAGAGTGGGATCGACCAAGGATGACTCTTGATCAATCGTAGGATCAGCTAGTGGAGGACTCAAAGAAAGTTGTTTATAACCAGCCGGGAGGCGTGTTGTAGAAACAGTTAAGTTGTCCAAAACTCGCTTGGCTTCATCCATATAAGGACAAAGGTGAATGGCATGGTGCCCTTCACACAACTTACACGGATTGGTGATTTTACCCTACTTCTTAAGATCCTTACCAGCACCAGTTGAAGACGTGCCCCCAACCTAACTCCCAGAAGCCAAAGGCAACGGTGGACGACCGTTGGACCATACTTCGAGCACCTTGGGAATGCCAGGGCAGTCTCGAAGGAGATGGTCTCCCGTGCACAACATGCAAGGGAACTTGACTTTCCGTGGAGGGTTGGAAGGTATATCAAGAGGAGATTCCTCAAAAGTAGTAGCTGCACTTTTAGCCTCTCTGTTATCAGACTTCTTCTTCTTCTTAGCCACCTGGTTACTCGAATCCAGACTTTCACCAGGCGAAGTAGATGAGGAGGACGCAGAAACAGGCAAAGAAGGGGAGAGGTCCACCTTGGAATCAACATGATGTTGTTCCGGTGGAGGAACTGATTGACCAGTAATAGAGACATTCGGAATGACAGAGGTTGAGAACAACCAAACAGGCAACCCAACAGTTAACCCAGGAAGGGACAACGTCGCCATGTAAGGAGCACCAACATTCCCAAAAGGAGGAAAATGACCAGGATTCCCTTCTCAGGGGATTCCTTGGTTGGTAAACTCTGAAAAAGTTTCCATCAAGACTCAAAATCACACACGGGCCGAAAAAGAGTTAAGACACACGATCAAACAGTCAACAATCAATATCTAACAGGGTGTATAATCGTGGGTGATTAATTTTTACCACATTAAAAAATAAGAAACTTCACCGTTTCATGTTTTAAGAGTCGAGAAACGATAAAAGATGACTATATCTCTTTCAGATTTGACACAAGCATGAAAGGACAAGTGCTTGGTGGTATTTTCAAATTTAGGGAGTCAGAAAAGACCAAATGAATGCTCAGGAATAACTAGGCACAAAGGGTGTACCAAATAACCGTGAACTGCAATATACACCTTGGTTTTAATAATGAAGAAGAAATCAACCAAGGAATTTCCGTACGTGCAGGAAATCTCCCCGAATGTTGTGTTAGGTGTCTCATGGATATAGGGCGGCAGACTCGGCTTTCTGTGGATAAAGGATTGAAAACCTAGAGGGGTCTCCTTTTATATACGCGACGGTACGGAGAGCACAAGTCCGTACTAGTGCTATCTAAAGCCAAAAGGCAAACGACAACTGTTAGGTTTAAAGACGCCGGAACACATCTCTAGCCTAGAGCTCTAAATATGTTTCGTTAGATTTCAATGCTGCCATAGGTTAATTGAATAGATTTTAAAGTTGATCTTCAATTAGGTTTCAATTTTCAGGCCCTAACGAATGTATTGTTTCAAAAGTAAATGCAAAGCTACATGCCACAGTAGACCATTTCGTTCGATGAAAACTAGCTACAGAAGAGTTGAGAGTCTTTAGACAAACAAAACGATCGGAAGACAAACAATCAGATCTCTAATGCAACTAATGAAATTGAAAATTTTTCATTCAAATCACTAATTACTAGTAAAATCGAAAAATTTCAATTTGCAGTAATTCAACCAAAAGCACAAGAGATTTTAATTTATTTTTTTTCAATTTCAACGTTTGATAGCTAATATGCACTAAACAAACCGAAAACAAATGGGACAATTTGAGAAACGATATTGAGAGAGCAAAACAAACAAATTTCACTCAATGACATAAACAATCAGATCTCAAATCGACAAAAGTCTCTCAAAACTAAGAAAAAGACTCAAAGGCTCCAATGGACCGTGTGATCTAGGCCCATAGCAAGACTAAACGAAATTTGAATGAAGGAATGAACAATCACCCAAAAATTGCAACAAAACAGTGAACAACTACTAAGAGGATGCGGAGGAGCAATCAGAAAGTCGACTGGACAAACGAAACACCAAAACTCCCAAGGAGGGCTCAATACACAAAGCCACTAGATGCCCTAGGGCTTAAAACGTGAAATCGATAGATAAAAGAAAACAACCAAAGGACGGAGGCAAACTCCGAGTCAAACAGGACTCCAACACACCCAGGTAGTCAAAAAATCAAGAAGAAAAACACTGACCAGACCCAGAGAGCTCAAAACTGAGCAAACTCAAAAACCCTACAAGAGTGGCACGACTGTAAGGCTGTAACTGACGCCAGAAAGCAATTGGCGCGGGCTAAACAAAAGCAACGTGCGCCAATTGGCGCGACTGGCGGGCTAAAACGCGCGCCAGTCGAGTTTCTCAGCCAAAAACAAAAAAGAACTACTCCAGAAGTAGATCAATGTATACTAAGAAAACCAAGAAGCAAAAACAGCAAAAGGACCCAACCCAGAAGGCTCATCAAGCAAGGAAAATCATAAAATAATCAAACGAGACAATCTAAACGAGACAGTGAAATCTAGACGATCCCCAGCGGAGTCGCCAAATTGTTGAGGAGGTAAATCCCCTCTGTGGACAGAGGCAATCCCTACTAGCCCAGCAGGGGTCTAGCAACAATCACGAAATGTTACAACGCAAGTTCCTAGTTACGAATGAAAAGACCAAAGATGGAGTCCTACCTGGAATCCAATGCTACGATCTGAAGAAGAGAGCGTCCCCGTTCCTCAGCCTCGGCAGATCATGATCCTCCACGATCTCTATGTATGGACAGCTGCACATGCAAGAAACAAATAGATACAAGCATAAAATCCAGCACATGCAACTAAATATCAGTCAGAAAGGATACTACTCATATTAACATAATTGAAAACAGAGTGGAACCATAATCGTAATCATTCATTAAATAACAATTGAAAGAGATTACGACCAATGTTCTGACGTCGCGGTCTCCTTCGGATGGGTCTCCAGCCATTCACGTCTCACAAAGCTCGCCAGGGAAAGGGAAAACCTCTCCAGAGTCTCTCGACGATAGTCTCCTTACTTGAGTTGGCCTTAAGGGAAGAAAGAGGGCTTTTATAGCACAAAGGCTCTTGGGAATTTGAAGATTCAAAGCTTAGGCACTTCAAGACTAGCTTGCCATTGAATTGAGCAGGCTTCTATAGATGGGGAAGGAGGGAGTTGGGATCCCTATTATTGTGGGATTGGCCCTATCAACAAGGAAGGTTCCATGGGAGGTGGCAAAACCACTTCCCTTCCATAGAACTTCCGCAGCCAAACCTCCCAACTCAAGATAGGCAATGGTTTCTAAGTTTGTTGAAACACAACTTCCACCATCTTTATTTAAAAAACATTCGTTAAATTGGCTGGTGCGACTACTGCTCTGGGAGAGAGCGCCATTTGGCGCGACCTCTTTGCAGGATTTTCCCCATTGGCGCGAGTGATGAACTGTCTGCCCGCGCCAATGCAAAAGGAGATGTTTTCATGTGTTTTTGCAAGGAGATGTCTTTAGGGCAATTGAAGCTCATGCTTAGAGGAATGCATTGATGATGTTTTCAAGGCATGACAATGTTCACAGGTCACAAAATGGGTCCTCCATTGTGCGAGACGGGGAATGGTAGGGACGGTGACAAATTACTGTGTAACAGGAGGACCTTTCTAAGATGGCCCAGGCTTCTCATTTGACTGAGTTTGGATTGATTCAAGATTCAATCTCCCAATTCTGTCAACCACATCATTTAATGTGTCATCCATAGTTGTCTCTTCATGTGGGGGAGAGAGTGCTTCAGGAAATGATTCCACAGTTTGATTCAATACAGGAATTCCCCCTTCAAGATGTGGAATCTGATTATCAAATTCTTGGAAAGAATTTGCATGTGTGAATCTATCCAGGCAATCAAGTTGCCACTCAACAACCTTGTCACTCTTAGAAGATTCAAGGAATATGACATCTCTTGCTATTACAAACTTCTTATTTGCTTCATCATAGAGATGATATCCTTTGGAGGTATTGGAGTACCCCAAGAAGATACATTTTCGACTTCTAGAACCAAGTTTGTTCCTTTGACCCTTGGGTATCAAGGCATAACAGGTGGACCCAAAGACCCTGAAATGCTTTACTGAAGGAATGTGACCATGCCACATTTCAAAAGGAGTTTTGTTTCTAATTGAACTTGAAGGACACCTATTCTTTATGTAAATAGCACATAGAACTGCATCTACCCAAAACATCAATTTTACATTCTTGAAAAATAACATGGAGCGAACCATATTTAAAATAGTTCTATTCATTCTTTCAACTACAACATTTTGTTGGGGATTATATGGCACGGTTGTTTGATGTTTGATTCCATGTTGACAAAGATAATTTTAAAATTCGTTTGAAGTGTATTCTTTTCAATTATCAGTATGTAGAGAGCCAATATGAGTTTGTGCATCGTTTTCAATCCATGCATGAAAATTCTTGAATGTTTGAAAAGCATCAGACTTGTTCTTCAATAAGTAAATCCAACGCATTCTGATTTGCAGAGTTATCTCTGAATTTTCTTCTTCCTCTTACTCTTCTACCACCTCTTCCTCTGGATGAATCTGGAGCATGACTCTTTTCTCTATGTGCCAAGTATGCATCCTCTTCAAAAGACGAAGGGACTGTCATCTTCCCGAAATCTTTCTCTCTTTCTGCAAACTTTTTCTCAAGGGTATCAAAGGTGATATGCTCAAGGTTTCCACTTGCTTGCAATGGCTCAAGATAATGTGAGTATGTCGGATATAATTCCTTAAAATATGCTTTGAGAGATATGTCAATTTTTACACCAGTGTTGTCAATATCATGCATGATAGATCTAACTTCTGAAGCTAAAGCAAGGGGATCATCATTCTTCATTTCAAGACTGAACAGCTTAATCATCAATTGAAAATCTTTTAGTTTTGAATGTGAGTCATAGAGTTCTTTTAGCTTGCTCAAGGCTTCATAGACATTTGAGAATGATGAAATATGGCGACTCACCTCTTCATTTACGGAAGCTGCAATCAAGGCATAGGCCTTGCAGTTCTTGTTTTCCCAAATGGTGAGCTCCTTGTCATAAGTGGGCTTTGCTGGTGGATTTCCTTCTTGTCCTTCACAAATTCCTTTCCACAACTCATTAAAAATGAGAGTGTGTTTGATTTTCCGGGATATGAGAGAATGCATTCTTCTAAAAGGAAAAAATAATTACTTTGCTGGAAAAATTCTTTTGAGGGAGAGAAAACTAAAAACTCTTTGGTGAAAAATATGCTCGATTGAAGAGGACAAAACACTTTTGCTAAAAATACTGAATTCTGCACCAATATATATATATATATATATATATATATATATATATATATTTTGTGTTTGAAGAAAGAAAAATTATATGTATTGAAAATGTGGAGGGGGGGCGGTATTATGAATGTGGGAAGTGGTATTATAAAGTGGTGGAGGGGTGGTATAAAATAGTGGTATTGTAAATAGAATGGGACGGAACGTATTATATGACAGAGCGACTATTGGACGTAAATGATATTAAATATGGTGGGACGACTACATTATATGACAGAGCAACTATGGGATGTAAACATTATTACATATGGTGGGAGGAACGTATTATATGAAAGAGCGAATGGGACATAAACGATATTAAATATGGTGGGAGGAATGTATTATATGACAGAGAGCATAGGAGGGAGGGCTGACAAGCCACGGAGAGGGCCGAGGGGCTGGAGGGGTGGAATAAAATGCTCTAGAGAGGGTGTAATGGATATGAATGATCTTGGCGGTACTCTTAACAATTGAGTGGTGTTAAAATAGCGCGTGTGAAAAGTGGTGTTAAAACAATGCGTGTTAACAGTCAAGCCACTGGGGTAGCGACAGGGAGGCGGGGTCTGTTGTGAGTGATGGGGAGGTATGCGCAGGTTAGACAGCGCAGGGATTCAAGCGGGTTAGGGGAGCCTGCGTGAGGTGAAGTAATGGAGTGGGGGTAGGAGATAGGTATGGGGAGCGACAGAGCATAGATGAGAGATGTGTTAGAGAATGGGTAGAGCAATAGGTATGGAGAGTGATAGAGCGTAGATGAGAGATGTATTGGAGAATGGGGGAGGCCGAGAGGCCATTATAAATTTTGGAAATAGATATTTGCAGGACTTCAGCTGGATATTTGCAAGACTGCAGAAATGCAGGAACTGCAAATTGTAGAATCTTCAGAATCTGCAAAAATCAGAGCTGTGCAGAAATTGCAGAGATAAATTAAAAAAAAATGCAGAATTACATTATATAGCATCAATCTAATGGAGCAGAAAAAATAGACATAAAAACTGACTGAGAAAAGGAATCAGGGAGCTACACCACAGGCAAAAATGCCAATAGTGGGACTGGCTCTGATACCATGTCAAACCAGGAGGTAACTCCACAAATCAGAATGTGTATTAGATGAAGAATGTGCATGTATTTATACATGGAGGTGAGGCTATTGGGATTCATCTACCAATGACTCTTGGCCTTCCTTATTTCCTAATATTATTTAAAATACAAAATTGAATATCCTCACCCAACCCTCAGGATTAGGTGTCAACACTACTAATAAAACGTGAGGCAAAGAAAATCAATTTTTCAAACGATACGAGAGTTAAATGGGAAAAAATTTGAGTAAATAAAAACAACCTGTCACTGCAAGTGGACATCAAGACTGAATGTGACCCCATGAAATAACTAATGGTTTTATAAATTTTATTAAATTATAGAAGTAAAAGATAAAACGTATGCAAGTTTTGGGGAAACCAAAATTCATACGAATCTGAAGAGAAAAATTAGAAACATATAAATTCCACAACCATATTTCATGGGAGGCACCTTTGTAGAATTTACAGATAGAAAAATATCAAAACCATGTTCCAATACGAAACCATTATGAGCGAAAATAAGTAAACATGTAACCTCCAGCCATACAAAAGTAATAAATCTCCTAAGTAAGCCATTGAAAAATGCAGACGTCCATACACAGTATATATTCATATAAATTTACAGCACAAAAGAGAAGCACATCAGAAATCGCACGAAAAAGGAAAATATTTTTCCTGTAACAAATTCTTGCATAGAAGGGAATCATGATTTACTTGCATAAATGCACCAGTGCTAAATCGTGATAGAATGGTGGTAGAGCGTCATTCCATTCAGTCTTGATTCAAAGGAGCTTGAAGGAAAACATAGTGATTTATCTAACACGACGAGGGAATTTGTGAAGAAAATGCCATGTAAGCACATGAAATGTCGAAATAAATACCCTCATAAACGAACCCTAACCACAGATCAAATCCCAGCGTCCATGTAGCAAATGATTGAGAAAAGGAGGGAATCGATGGAGTGGAGTTTTGAGGTTGAATTTCAATAGCTGGAAATCAAATCCTGATGATAGGTAATAAAATCCCCAAATTAAGTATGAAGGTACAATGTCACATGGGATGTATTGGAACCATTGATTGAGTCATAGAATACACGCCATTAACACTTACAAAAATATTCCACATAATGCCATCGTAACTTGGACCATAAATAAGATAGACGTTTCTATTAAAACTACATTGAAGATTTAAAAGCCCAGGAGCATGTCACTGGTGGAAAATTATGGTATGAAACCAATCTCAAATCCACGATGTGGAAGTATCGTTACTCATGGGTAATAACTTTAATGTATGAAGCCAATTACAAATTTTGAAATTAGAACATGAGATGAATAATTTGAATAAGGGGAAAACTAAATGAATGTCATAAGTGAAATATAATATGGTATTGTGTTATACCCATCTATAGCATATATGTATGGAAAGTACAAAATGAATACTAAGTAAACTCTTTAGAATATGAATTTAACTTGGAATATGGGGTTATGAGGATTATAACTTAAGGGTATCCATAAATGTAATGAGGTGAAGTAATATGTTGAAGATGCTGTAAGTATAATAAACATTTGTCATATAAAGACCATGAAGGATCTGGTTAAACATTAGGCTACTGCACAAATTCGTCGATAGAGTACTGGTAGCAATAGAAACCGAAATACAAGAACTCCAGAAAAGAAAATGATAATTATAGTATTGATGGCAGAATCTCGTTGAGTGGCTACGGTAACTTGAAAAGACAAAATTACTAGAATAGTATGAAGACTGATAAAAATATTCCACTGGGAATAATGAAAAAAAAAAAAATCAAGGGTGTGAAGTAAGATTCATTACAAATGGTAGTAGATCATTATCTAAAACGATGGGAAAATTATGTGCTCACACATAAATTGTATACTGCTATTAAATTTTAAGGAATTTGAATTTTGCTAATGTTTAATTTCATGTATAGTGAACATTACTGAAGTATACAACTGCGAACTATGACTAAAGAGGACAAGTTGTATATAGATATGGGCAGTGGAGAAAACACGCTAGATCCAAATGTTCCATTGATGGCTATGTTGCATAGAATGAAAATAAAAGTGGTGCAACATAAAAGCCACAATGAAAGGCTATCATTAGCCAGTGAGGAGAATGACAGACTAATAAGATAATTGAATTCTCGAAATAGTCAAGAAAGTGAAGATTCCATAACGAAGAGAAAGGGAAGAGTCAATTTCTCATAAGATTCTAAGGAAGATGACGCATCTAGACAAAATTCTAGACAGAAGAAGGAATTACAGGGTGAATTCCAAAAAATTAAACCTCCATCCTATGATGGAGAGAAGGAGGAAGATGTTGAAGTGTGGATTTTGAATATGATACAGTACTTTCAGGTTTATGAATATGAAAGTAACTTAAGAGCTAGGTTGGCTATTTATCAACTACAAGGTAAGGCTACCTTGTGGTGGGAAGAAAAAAAAATGGTTCATGCCATTGATGAGAAAACAGTGACTTGGGAAGATTTTCAAGTTAAGTTTAAAAATCGATACTTGAGTGAATGCTATTATGAGGACAAGGAAAAAGGGTTTCATGAACTCAGATTGGGAAAAATCACGATTGATGAGTTTTCAACCAAATTCATGAATCTATTACGATATGTACCTTATATCAGAGAGGAGAAGGCAAAGGTACACCGGTTACCAGCAATTCAATGGTAAGAGTGAGTAAGGAAAGAATCGGTTAAAAAAAGGTGACTCTGGCAGAAAGAAAAAAAAAACCAGCATATCTAAAGAACTTTGGGAGAAATAATCAAAGAAATAAGTTCAGCAAAATGGGTGAAAACCAAATTTCTCAATCACAAACTGGGTACAAACAAATGAATGGAAACAATAAAAGAGAGGGGACTGTTAAAATGAAATGACCTTTGAAGTGTTGGGGTTTTGGAGAACCTCATTTATTAAGGTATAATCCACATCTGAATATCCAGACAGTACAAGTACTAAGAGAGGAAACCACGGTTAATGATGTGGCAAGGAACATCTCCAAAGTCAACACTCCCTTAGAATATCGTCAAGCAGAACACCAATTCACTATGGTCAAAATGGAAGGTATGATTGATGACCAATATGTTATGGTGTTAATAGATCCAGGTGCATATTTAAGTCAAATCAGTCCTCAAATGGTAGAAAAATGTAATTTAAAGTCACAGAAATTTCAGTAATCTTAGTTAGTTCAGTTAGCCACTAGTACAAAACGGAAAGTAACTCATAAGTTACCCCAAACAGCCATAAATCTGAATGCATACCAAACAGAATTAAATTTAAATATTCTACCATTAGGGTCTTATGATGTACTGATAGGGATGGACTGTTGGGAAAAATACTGAGAGGGGGGGTGAATCAGTATTTACTGCATATTCAAAACTTTTTACTTTTTCATTCCTTTAAAACCCATACGCTACTTTGCTGAAGCCAACTAGCGTATACACGCGGATATCCTTCATAAAACTTGCGTATACACAGAGATCTAATTATGCCATTATTTCTTCACTTATATCATTCCATCATTCATTCATTAGATGTTCTATAAACAGTAAACATGTGCAGTAAGATGTGCAGTAAGAACAGAATAAGCCATCACACAAAGCATCACACATGAACACCAGGATTTTTAGGTGGAAACCCAAGTCGGGAGAAAACCACCGCTGCAGTTGCTCAGCCTTCAATATTTTATTATAGAGAAAACATCTAACAACATATGTGCTGGCGCAGACTTGACCAGCACGCAGGCACCCACCTGCGCTCGTTTACCAGCCTCTCCTGGAAGGGAGCTCCAACCCCCTGACTCGTTTACCAGCCTCTCCTGGAAGGGAGCTACGACCCCTCGATCTCGTTTACCAGCCTCACCTGGAAGGGAGCTACGACCCCCTGATCTCGTTTACCAGCCTCACCTGGAAGGGAGCTACAACCCCCTGACTGAAGGCTACAACCCTCAGCACCACCTTGGACCACGTTTCATCAATTTTCACACTGGATCCAACAACTTCAATAGAACAACACTTGCAGGCCATGTTTCATCATATTTTCAGACTGGACCCTTTCCATACTTTTAAGCACAGTCAACCATGAAACAGATACATATAACTCACTGACAGATATCAGTAAAACAACAGAACAGATCAGACATTTCTTACCACAGACTTCAGCAAACCCTAGTTTGCATACGCGCTTTCCTTTCACTGATGTCGCGTATATACACGCTTCCGTTCACATAAACCAGCGTATACCTCTGTACATATTTCATTGCGCATACGCGCTTTGTCTTTCACTAAGCCGTATATACGTCTTCCATGTAAAGTAGCGTATAGATCTTCAATCATTATAGAGCAGCATACTTCTTCAGATCAGATGTTCAGTTCAGATTTACCCTTTTACTTCAGACAGATGTTCGCCTCAATTCAGATCTAAGCCTTCCATCAATAGATCTAGTAGATACAAGTGCAATTCAGATCTAGATCCCCTTCTTCATCATTGGTGCATCATACATTCAGATTTATCTTCAAGTGTAACCCTTTCCATTCAGATCTACTTCGGAGAGAAGTATTCATTCAAGCTCAGACATCTTGCACCCACACTCATGATCTGCACAATGAATTTCTTCTCCTTATATAGGTTTATCCTTTTTCAATACCACGAGCCAAAACAATACCATGAGCCTTCAATACCACGGGCCCCTTTTTCAATACCATGAGCCAAAACAATACCATGAGCCTTCAATACCACGGGCCCCACTTTATGAGCGCTTTTGCCCATACGCGACTTAGAACGTTGTTTCCCGCGTGCATACGCGACTTCCCTTAGACAGATCCGCGTATGCCTTGAGACATACTCTTTTCATCATAGATCTAGCACATGCTGAATTCCTTTCTTCATTCCCTTCTGTACACACTGCAGATACATCAGATTTACTTCATGAAGAACATATTCTATCAAGCACAACTTCATCAAGTAAGTTGCCATCTTCTTCATCAAGTTGGTTGCCATTCAATGACAACACTTAGCATCATGTTGCTAACTAACATCATTTCACATCAGATTTACATCATTTACCAAGTCCATCAAGTCAAGAATAACTTCATCAGGTGTATTGCCATCAAAGACAACACATGCCAACAATCTCATGTCTTCATCTTCATTCAGTGGGTTGCCATCAAGGACAACACTCTGCATCATATTGCCAACAATCTCCCCCTTTGGACTTGATGGCAACCACGATGGTGTTTGGTTACCACAATAGATAGGTACATTAAGAATACAATGACACCATGTCACTCTCTCCATTTTGACACCATTCTTTCTCTTCATTCAAACACCATGTCACTCTCCCCCTTTGACATCAAGGGCAAAGGGCGGATCAAAAACCAACATACTCTCCCCCTTTTTCTCCTCATGTGGAAGAAGCGTTCTGCAGATCTGATATATACTGAAGTGACCAAGCTCCCCCTGAGTTCATGCTGAATCTTCAAACATATTTTCCAATGAAGTACATGACTCTATGAATTTCCTATCACCAATGACTCACACTTACATCAAAGATCCATCCAAGTGGATTTACATAAGAGACCCAACTACCCAACCAAGTGGGTTTATAGATTTGACTCAGCTACCCAATCAAGTGGGTTTACAATATTTGACTCAGCTACCCAACCAAGTGGGTTTACAAATTTAACAAGTCCTTACATGACTAAATATTACAATTTTACATCATGGGTCTCAACAAGACCTTTTCATCAAATTACAAATATGACCATTTATGACCAAGACTTCAAGAAAAAGAACATATTTCAGAACCATCATAATGCCAACAATGCATTATACATAGAAAACCTAATGCTCCCCCTGAAACTGTGCATCCAAGAATCCTTTTCATATAACTAAGGCTCCCCCTTAGTTTGTGCATCTTGAACACTTTCACCAACAAATCATCAAGACATCTTTATCAAAACATTAGAAATAGAATTATGAGAACTGGAACACCACCAGAGATACCAAACAGTATCAGAGATACCAAACAGCACTGCAGCTGTGCTGAAGAGAGCTGACTCCAAACAGAAAATTGTCAGCAATCAGACATACGCGGTTTTCTGTGCATGAACTCGCGTATATACGCGACTGTGTTTCAGGAAACCCGCGTATCCAATACCATCTTCTATATTTTAACCAGATCTGATCCTCTTGTGAGAAAAAGACAGTGTTCAGCTTCTTTCTGAGATATTTGAATGCTTCCCTGGACTACAGATAGATAGAACAGTGTAGTTGTGTCTTTAAGCGTCATCCAACGGTTGTAGCATAAGCACATTAGGAACCAAGCCTTCAGATTCTTTGCAGCATCAATACAATATTTCCAAGAGAGATTATCATACCAGAACAACATCTTCAAATATGTGTCAAACAATCATCCATGTGGTCCAATATCATCAAGATCTTCAAGATTTAACATGAAGTAACATATGTAGGCAAAAGATCTCAACCATAGTAACAAACTCTGCATGATTTATTTCTGAATCAAATGACTTCCAACTCATTCATGTGTGAGCACAAAAGATACTTTTCAGTAAACAGGGATCAAAATCTCATCATAATAAACCATATACCAAGTCATCATCATTTGAGCATGAGTATCACAATAATCAAAGAATAAGCAGTCATAGTGCCAACAATGCAATCATTGGTATTCAACCTGCTGCTCCCCCTAAACCAGTGCTCTTCCTTAACTTGTGCAATCTGAAACACCTTCAACAGCAAGTCATCAGCAATCAATCCTTGCATAATCTGTCCTTGTCTCTAGATTATAATATTTTCATCTCAGCAACGAATACTCAAGAAAACAAGACTCATCCATAATCTTCAACATAAGAAACCATGTATCATATCATCATTATTTAGAACTGATAGATTAAGCTGATATAGAGTCAAAACTACAGTTATTATCAGTCAGACTAATGCTCCTCCTGAACCTCTGCTCCTAATCTTCAGCTGTCATCCCAATTCTCTTATCATAAATGCATACGCGACTGTGTGTGATGGAACTCGCGTGTATACGCGAATTTTGTTAATAGAACCCGCGTATGGAAAGTGAAGCATAGAAAATTTCTCACATTCCTTCATCTCCCCCTGAACTTGTACTTCATGTACCTGTCTTCTTCAAATCAGATGCTCTGTCAGAAATACATATAACCAGAATAATCAAATCAACCATGAGAGACATCATACATTGCTCCCCCTGTGACGATACATTACTAAAACAAATAATGTATCCCACATCATTCCTGCAGTCAATCAGAGGAGTAAGCTTCAGAAGCGGATGACTGCAGTAGGGTCAATATTCCCTATGTTTCTAATCGGTCCTCCATCTTTTTCCATATTTGTTTGATCTTTCTATTTGTGTGCTGGAAGTTATTCAATTTCTCATATCTGTTCAACCTGCATTCCTTTTCTACATGTCCATACTTGTTACAGGAATAACATCTCATATGACCAGAGAAATAAGCATAAGAATTATAATGAGTATTTCTAATCTTCCTCCTTTTACAATCAGCTGCTTTATGTCCATACTTGTTACATGAAAAACAATATCCCTTGAAGAAACCAGAGTACCTTTCTATGTAGGAACTATTTGATTGAGGCTGAAATGATCTGCTCCTGCAATTTGCTGCAACATGCCCATAATTATGACATTTAAAACATTCAACGTTCTTGAATGAATTCATGATTGTTGGTTGATCTTTTATTTCTTTCAACACTTCAGGTTTTGCATTGACATCCTCTGAATTTTTAGCACTTCCTTGTGAGCTAGATTCTCCTTTAACAGTTTCATGGAAGCCAAGACCAAGTTTGATAGCAGGAGACCTTTGATTACTTAGAATATTGTCCAAAATATTAGTACTATCTTGAAACCTCAAAAGTTTTACCTTTTCTTCTAATTTACCTTTGAGAATTTTTACCTCAACCTCCAAGGCTTGACATTACTTTGTCATGCTTTCTTGTTTCCTTCTTCCATCTTCTACTTGATCCTTCAGATTTAGGATCTCTTCTTTCAACCAATTTTCGTTTTCTTCACATGTTTGTTCTAGCTCTTCATTCTTCTTATTTGATTTTTCCAGATCTTCTTTGAGAGATATGATTTTTGCTTCAAGGCCTTCCTTTTCAAATGTTTGTAGAGGTTCCTCATTTTTCTTACTTGATGCTTCTAGATCTGCTTGTAGAAAGATGATTGCAGCTTCAAGTCCTTCATTCTTCTTGCTTGATTTTTCAAGATCTGCTTCTAGTTCTTTAATTCGATTGGATGCATAAGTATGAAACCTTTGATACTTGTCCACCTGTCCATTCAACATTTCTATTTGATCTTTCATTTGAGAGGTCATCTCTTTGTAAATAGAATCTTTCGTATCAATTTCCTTTTGTTTTTCTTCAGCTTTGATCTTGATAGCTTCCACAACTTTACTATCTTCACTATTGTTTGCACAAAGAAGAGTATTACAAGTGGCCTTCTTCTTTTCCTTCTTTGCCATGAGTATTTGTAGAGCTTCGTCAGAAACTTCTGGATCCATACTGTCACTTTCACTATCATAATTAATACCTGGTTCATCTTCTTCAATTTTTGCTATACAAGATTTCTGAGGTATCTTCTTGTTTCGAGTAGTCTTCTTCTTTTGCTTCTTAGCCATGAGCACTTTCAGATCTTGGTCAGAATCTTCTTCATCTTCACTGGACACTTCATCATCATCTTCTTTTGCATAATAACTCTTTCTCTTTTCAAATTGTTTCCCTTTACCATGATTTTCTCTATAAGGACATTTAGCAGCATAGTGACCAACTTTTCCACACTCAAAACATTTGAAGGGAAGCTTACCTTTGAATCTTCCGGTACCTAGTTGGAGCTTTCTCACGAAATTCGCTTCTTCTTCATCGGATATATAGCTGGATTCTTTGACAACTTCCTTTTCCTTTCCTTTTGTAGATGCCTTAAAAGCGGCTTCTCTTACTTGAGAAGGGCCTCCTTGTCTCATTTCAAAAGCAGTCAGAGTACCATGTAATTGAACAATAGTGAGAGTTTGCAAATCTTGCCTTTCTTCAATAGCTGAAACTTTAGAGTCAAATTTTGAAGTCAATGATCTTAAGACCTTTTCCACCAGAGTAGTATCAGTTATGGTTTCACCCAAATTTCTCATTCGATTTACAATATCATCCAGACGAAGAAAGAAGCTGGCAACACTCTCATCACTATGCATCTTCAAATTTTCATATTCAATTCTAAGAGTTTGGAGTTTTGCACTTTTTACCTTTGTGTCTCCTTCATAGCTTAGGATGATTTTGTCCCATATTTCTTTTGCTGAATGTAGCTGCATCACTTTAGCAAATTCTGATTCAGACATGCTTCCCAATAAGACATTCACTGCTTTGGCATTGATTTCATACTTCTTCCTTTCAGCTGCATCAGTAGGAATACTTGTCGGATATTGATAGCCTTCTTCCACGATTGCCCATACATCTGCACCAAGACTTTGCAGATACGCTTTTGTTCGTACCTTCCAGAATATCAGATTGCTTCCATTGAATAGAGGTGGCTTTATAGACATCACTCCTTCTTGACTTCCCATTGCGACGGATCTTCTTCAAGCGATCAAGCTTCTGCAGAAGAACCCCCTCTGATACCAATTGTTGGGAAAAATACTGAGAGGGGGGCGGGTGAATCAGTATTTACTGCATATTCAAAGCTTTTACTTTTTCATTCCTTTAAAACCCATATGCTACTTTGCTGAAGCCAACTAGCGTATACACGTGGATATCCTTCATAAAACTCGCGTATACACAGAGATCTAATTATGCCATTAGTTCTTCACTTATATCATTCCATCATTCATTCATTAGATGTTCTATAAACAGTAAACATGTGCAGTAAGAACAGAATAAACCATCACACAAGCATCACACATGAACACCAGGATTTTTAGGTGGAAACCCAAGTCGGGAGAAAACCACCGCTGCAGTTGCTCAGCCTTCAATATTTTATTATAGAGAAAACATCTTACAACATATGTGCTGGCGCAGACTTGACCAGCACGCAGGCACCCACCTGCGCTCGTTTACCAGCCTCTCCTGGAAGGGAGCTCCAACCCCCCGACTCGTTTACCAGCCTCTCCTGGAAGGGAGCTACGACCCCCCGATCTCGTTTACCAGCCTCACCTGGAAGGGAGCTACAACCCCCTGACTGAAGGCTACAACCCTCAGCACCACCTTGGACCACGTTTCATCAATTTCCACACTGGATCCAACAACTTCAATAGAACAATACTTGTAGGCCACGTTTCATCATATTTCCAGACTGAACCCTTTCCATACTTTTAAGCACAAACATACATCACCAACAAATGCTTATCAACACAGATCAGATAGTAGAAACATAGCAGAACAGATTAGACATTTCATACCCTTTGCTTCAGCAAACCCTAGTTTTCATACGTGCTTTCACTTCGCTGATGTCGCGTATATACGCGCTTTCGTCCACACAAACCAACGTATACCTCAGTGTATATTTTATTGTGCATACGCGCTTTCTCTTCGCTGAAGCCGCGTATATACGCGCTTCCTCCGCGGCGAAGTAGCGTATAGATCTTCAATCATTACAGAGCAGCATACTTCATCAGATCAGATATTCAGTTCAGATCTACCCTTTTGCTTCAGACAGATGTTCGCCTAGATGCTCACCTCATCACGGATCTAAGCCTTCCATAATCGAGGATCTAGCAGATACAAATACATTCTAGATCTAGATCCCTTCTTCATCATTTCTTCATTGGTGCATCACACATTCAGATCTATCATTCAATTATAACCCTTTCCATTCAGATATACTTCAGAGAGAAGTATTCATTCAAGCTCAGACATCTTGCACCCACACTCATGATTTGCATAATGAATTTCTTCTCTTTATATAGGTATATCTTTTTCAATACCACGGGCCCCTTTTTCAATACCATGAGCCAAAACAATACCATGAGCCTTCAATACCACGGGCCCCTTTTTTCAATACCATGAGTCAAAACAATACCATGAGCCTTCAATACCACGGGCCCCACTTTATGAGCGCTTTTTCCCATACACGACTTGGAACGTTGTTTCCCGCGTGCATAGGCGACTTCCCTTAGACAGATCTGCGTATGCCTTGAGACATACTCTTTTCATCATAGATCTAGCACATGCTGAATTCCTTTCTTCATTCCCTTCTGTACACACTGCAGATACATCAGATTTACTTCATCAAGAACATATTCTATCAAGCACAACTTCATCAAGTAAGTTGCCATCTTCTTCATCAAGTTGGTTTCCATTCAATGACAACACTTAGCATCATGTTGCTAACTAACATCATTTCATATTAGATTTACATCATTTACCAAGTCCATCAAGTCAAGAATAACTTCATCAGGTGGTTTGCCATCAAGGACAACACATGTCAACAGTCGCATGTCTTCATCTTCATTCGTGGGTTGCCATCAAGGACAACACTCTGCATCATATTTCCAACGGTTATCGGGTTAGATCCTGACCATAGGATCTAAAGAATGAACGGTCGAGATTTGTCTATCGGGTGGAGTTATGAAATGGGGAGGAGAAATGGCATGGTGATCAGGTTTAATCCTGATCGTTGGATATTAGAAATGGACGATCAGGATTTAATGATGGAACGGAGTTAAATGGGCAGATGAAAAGATAAGAGTGGGGATCGGGTGGCCCAGGGCCATTGATCTGAAATGATCGATGGTCTATATTGATTTAAAATCTTTTCGTCGAGGAACAGAAAAAATCAAAAGAAAGTCAAGTTTTGAAAGAGGTTTTAAGCCTTTAGTGCCTGGTTGCAAAGCTTAAGTTCTTATTAAGCGAAGGGCCATAGGAGTTAAGCCCTCGGGGGCTTAAGAGAATTTTATATGCAGAAAGGGTATTTTTGGCCTAAAAACAAAGTTTTCAAGGCAAGTACAGATAGGGGAGAGTATTAGGTTTTAAAGGGGAAATGGATGATTTTGAAGGTTAAATGAAGATTATGGAAGGAGTTTTATGGAGGAAAAGGGGATGAAAATAAAGCTTATTTATGAGTGAAAGGAGGAGTAAAAATGATGGAAAAATGGGGTTTTAAGCAATCTTTGGTCTTGGAAAACAACAGATTTTTTGGATTTATGAAGGAAACAACGATGAAAGAGATTAAATCAAGGAATTAATAATCATCGTAAAAAATTCAAAAAGATGATAGGTTTTAAAGGGACTTATATCTTTAAGTTTTGAAGAAAAATTTTAGCCACTTCTTCGTATAACAAAATTTATCGATGGCCTAACACCCTCGGTATACGCATTATTTTCGGTGTCCATGGCCTAATTGTAAATGCGGGTGAGTGTTGGAGGGAGAGATTTCTAGTGATAGGATCAGCCTTCACTTGGAGAATCTATTGGAGGAGGTCTACTTCATATTGCTCATCATCTTGACCTTCTCTATTCATTTCTAGTTTTGAGTTGTAGGCACAGCTACCCAACAACTCCAAAATTTTTCCAATTTTGTATATTTCAGCCAATCCTTCTAAGGATTGTTGTATGATTGTTTTCAGGGGTTGAGAGCTTGTTTCCCCTCAGTTCTTGAGCCATAAATTGTTATATATTTCTTTTATTATTCAGTATGACTCATTGTTTCTTATAAACTGCGTCCTCTTAGCCGGCAGAAATTCCTATGTAGCAGTGTTTAGCTATTTTCATGTACATGTCCCTTTGACGCTGCATTGCTTTGCTTGAGTGACTCTTTCCTCAAGGATTTGTATACCATTGCTGCTATAATATACATTTGTTAGCTATCTACATCTTCATGTACCCAGGCTTATAAAAATAACGTTGTTATTTCATTGTATGTTCATACATTGTTGCAGTCCCTTCATCGGGCACTTCTTTAAGACAACTAGGTGTGGGAGACATGTTTAACCCATCTAGAGGGATTTATTTTGAGCATCCTCTTGGATTTCGGTCGCAGATAAATTTATCTAAGGGATCTAGGTCTTGGTTTCAAATCCTGTAGCAACCATTCCCAAAAAATACGTTTTCCAGTCATGCCTTGCTAGCAGATCCCATTTTTGGATAATACAGTGGTATCAAAGCATCATTCTTGGCTCAAACTATGAGTTTTAGCCCAAGAAGATAGAAGAAGATCAAAATGATGAAGAATATAGGATTGCTCTTATCAGTGTTCAGAACTAAGAAGAGCCTCTCCAAAGAGGAGGAGAAAAAAGAAGAGGAAGGACCATGCACTTCCTATTCTCATGAAGAAGAAGAAGACAAGCATGAAGGATACTTGGATCATCAAATTCTAAGTGATTACCTTGTTTATTACAAATCTCAACCTAGAGCCTTGAGAGATGTTACACCATTTTGGTCATCTAACCTATTATCATTAGATGGACCCAAGTACACCATGTAAGACCAATTTTACCTAAGTAAAATTGCTTTCATATGTAAAATAACTTAATAAAACACATTTATTGGGTTGTTTATGGTCTAAACATAAAACCCCAAAAGGAAATATTAAAAAAATCTAAATTTGTTTGATTTTCCCTCATGGAATAATTAATTAAAAAACAATTTAATTATTATTCCTGGTTATATTTAACCCCAAAACAAGAAGGAAATTAATTAGATAAATCCTTACTTATCTTATTATTTTTCTAGGAATAATTATTTAAATCTTATTTAAATAATATTCCTTGTTAAATATGACTAAATCATTTATAAATAATTAAATAAACCATTATTTATTTAATTATCATTCAACCACTTCCTTAAAATAATAAATAAATCATTTATTTATTTATTATTTACAAATAAAGGGATTTGACCCAAGTCAAATACCTTTCCCTCCAACAAATATAATAAAATATTCCTAAAAGGTGGTTCTAGAATTTGGTTAATAATATTTAGCTCAAGCTTCCAAGTCCTAGACTACCCTATTATTTTGTTATAAATAGAAGGGTTTTCCCATTCATTTTTCACCTTTTGTTGCATATTAGGTCACTCTAGAAAGGTCACTCTGGATATATAATCTTGGTTTGACTTTGAGCCATTATCATTGTCAAATTTTCCATTATTTCACTTTGTGAGCTCCCTTTGAGTTCTATGTTTGTCTAGGTTTTCTACACCAACAAGAGAGAGAAATTCTAGATCTGAAGTGCTGAGGACTTTCAAGAACCCATCCCATTGAGGAGAATTGGAAACACCTTTCTTGTTTTCCTCCCAGGTGCCCTTAATATAAAATTCTTTCAAAAATATTATTCTTGTCTTGTCTATTGGATGCATGGAGAAAAACCTTATTTTTACTGCTTAATGTCTTTTTATGCATAGATACGGATTTGTGCATGTGTAGCTTTTTCTTGATCAATAGCGCAGATTTGAGGATATTGGCAGCCATAATTGATGTTAGGGCTATTTGTTATGCATAGCTAAAGTGGTCTTTTGGAGCAAAGATTCATACTAATAAAGGAGACTCTAGCTTTTCCACAATTCATCCGGTTGAAGGAAGAGAAAGAGATAGTACGCAAAGAAGAAATCAAAAGGCAATAGATTTTGTTGTCTACATTTGATGGGTCATCTCATGAAACTTGGAGTGAGGAAGATGGAAGCATTTCCTACTACATCTGTGGTGGAGAAGAGGTATTGAGATCTCGACGCTGCACCTAGAAGGTGAAGCCCACATTTGGTGGTTCAACCATTTGAGACATGCGGGAGTGCCTACTCTTGCTAAGTTTTCTCAAAAGCTGATCGGGAGTTTGACAATAGAAAGAAAAGAAGAGGAGGAACCCTCACCACCACTTGAGGAGACTTGTAATAACGTTGTCACACTCATGGAGGAGAAGCCACATGTAGAAACAGTTGGGGCAGTAAACACATTGGAGGAAGGAACTCTTGCAGCCCTACAAGAGATTCCCAAATCTCATCAAGGTATGAAGAAATTTCCACTATCTATTGTTGCACCAAATTCTTTTGATAGTTGTGGAAATTTGCTTTTACATGACCAAGGGTCAAATCCCATTGTTGATCTAGAGCAACATGATTGAACTGCACTATACAAATGGTTCAAGGAGGAGATGAACCATCATCCTCATGCACCTTTGTTGAGTTGCACACAATCCTTGAGGTTGGGGTGTGAACTTTTGGAGGATGAAACAAACCATGACAATCCTATGGAAGACCATGAAACCATCCTTGAGTTGGAATATGAGACAGCCACTACATCCTTGGAGAGATTAATAGCGCTGTTAAACAATGATGGAGAGGAGATGTTATCTTCATCATAACTGGATCCTAAAGATGTTGCAACCTAGTCATGTGTGAAGTAACTCTCTAAGAAGATCTCCAAAATACATTTACGTAATATTCCAAAATTTGCAAACAAGCAAATTGGAATATTAGATTTTGATACTTTCACTTAGAAGAGGAATAAATGGGAAGGAGGCCCATGAACAATAAAGATATGAATAAATTCCACCTTAATGGGGAAGGAGATCACCTTAGGAGCTGTATTTTACACTTTCAAGTGTGAATAAGGGAAAAATAGATGTGGACATAGTTAAGTTTGACTAAGTCAACATGCATTCCTGAGGAGGAAGAAATCACCCAAGTAATATAGCTCAATGTGAACAAGGATCAACCTAGACAAACATATGAGAACTGGATTGAAGATCCCTTAGTGTGAAGAGAGGCATTGCATGTGGATCAGTTCCAGTTGACCAATTCAATAGCGCTGCTACAAAGAGGAGGGAAGCCAACTAGGGCAGCGCAGTTTTGGAGGAGGAATCTTCACTGGGAAGTCACCTCAACAATGTGTGGAGTCCAGGGTGAGGAGGCTCACAAAAGATAAAAAGGAGGGAATAGCATCAAAGAGATCATTTAGTATTCATTTATCTTTGATCTTTTGACTATTTTCATGCTTCAACTGTTTAGTTGGGGTTGCTGCACTGCTTAGTGCAAAGAATTCTCATGCGGGAATTCCATCCTTCCTTTGGATCAGCTTGCTTAAGTGATCAAAGGGAAGGATATGAGCTTCCATTTAATCAGTTGGATTAAGGCCACTCATCCATCAACATCTACAGCACAATCATCTTCAGAAACTATGTCTTTTTCTGCAGGGGCATTGTTGCTGGAATAAACATTGTTATTTTGTCCTAGTATTTGAGGAGGAGGTGTTTATTTCCCTCTGGGGGTTCTAATAAGAGGGCCTAGGGCCATTTTCCTATATTATTCATCTATTGTATGTTATATCCAGCTATTATTAATACATAGCTGCAGTAAAATACATTATTTTCTGCAGTGTTGCCTTTTGTACATGCATTTTTTAGGAAACCCTTGTCGGGTGTCTTTCCTTTGTGTAAGAAAGGTTAAACCTCCATTTCTCTAATATTTTATTAATGTAACCCTCAAATCATCCTTATTTCATCCTTTTTTTCATAAACCCTCATTAAAATAATGCAGAACTTGCTTCAGTGCTTTCTGCATAAGCTAGGCAATGGGGTTTGGGCTTATTTAAGGCATATTGACTTGGGGAGATATGTTTATATGAGATAGAGTGATTTGTTTTACCTCTAATACTACATGTGAGTTTTATATCATGTCTTCTAAGGGATCCAAGTCCCATTTTTCACTTCTATAGCATTATTTTCTGAAGACAGCTGTTTTATGCCCTATATCGTTGCCTTTCCCCACTCAGGAAGGAGGATATAGGCCATAATCTTGCTGAGGTTCTTTCATCTGATGGTATCATGTTATTTTACATACGATGAGCTACTCTACATTTCCATGCTCATGATTTTAGGGAAGCTTCACATGCATTAGATGACAACACAAATTGTGTTCCCAATAGTGTAGCCGTTCCCATTTTAGGATATTACAGTGGTATCAAAGCTGCCATATTGTCTTAGCCTGTGGATTTCAGATCCAATCAGAAGATAATAAGGAGAGGAGAAACAAATTATGGAGAGGATGAGATTACTCTCATCCATTTTCAGATCTAAGAAGAAAGGAGAGAAATGCATTGAAACTCCAAAAGGGTTTCAAGGAGGAGAGAGCTGCAGTGAGGCCTCTAGAAGGTTTCAGGAGGAAGAAGAAGATGCATGCACTTCCTGTTCTCATAGAGGGAGTGGAGAGCAAGGATACCACTTAGAGCATGAGATCATGAGTGGGTATTTGGCAGAATACAAGTGCCAACCTAGGGCTTTCAGAGAGACCCTAGATTTTCCTCAGTTTATTCAACTGAGAGAAGAAAGAAGACCCTGCAGCAAAGGAGAAATCAAAGGGAATATATTCATATTATCTAAATTTGATGGGTCAACTACAGCAAGAGATTGGGCAAGGAAGCTTGAGGCATTATTCCTACTACATCCCATGGTAGAGGCAGTAGAAGTTGCAGCGCTGCACCTGGAGGGTGAAGCCAATGCTTGGTGGTGCAGTCACTTAAGCCATACAAGAGTGACTTCTTTTTTTGAGTTCACTCAAGGGCTGATTAGAACCTTTGGTGGAGAAAGGTCAGAGGAGAGGAGGTCCACACCACCATGGGAGGAGACATGTACCATCGTTGTCACAGCTTTGGGAGAGCAGCCTTCTACATTAGCAGTTAGGGCAACCATTAAATTAAAGGGAGGAGCCCTTGCATCACTACAAGAGGTTCCTGCATCTCATCAAGGTATGGGGAGATTTCCACTTTTATTTATTGCAGCAAATCTTTCTAGGAATTGTGGGAACTTGTCTTCATATGGCTCAGGATCAAACATTTTTGCTGAGGTAAAGCAGTAGGATTTCACTGCACCGTGCAAGCTCGAATGGTTCAAGGAACAAATGAACCATCATTCTCATGGACCCTTGTTGAGTTGCACACAACCCTTGAGGTTGGAGTGTGATATTTTGGAGGATGTCATGAACTTTGAGATGGAGTATGAGGCAGCAACTATATCATTGGAGAGGCTATCAGCGCTGTCAAACAATAGCAGTGAGGGGGTTTTGCCTTTATCACCTTTGGATCTTGATGAATTAAAGGTGGTTATGGACATAAGATCTTCTCTAAGGGATCTCCAAGGAGATGCATTTCAACACTTCATGAGATTCAAAGAAGAGGAACTGGTTGTGGTGGATGGTAGCCCACATTGGAAGAATTCCAAGATGAAGAATGCTAGGGGGAATCCATTTGGGGTTGAGTGGATGTGGGTGAAGAGCAAGGGGCTGATGAGCCACTTGCAAATTTATGATAAAGGGAAGCAAGAGGTAAAATTGCATTGGCTACTCTTGAGAGAGTTTGGTCATCATGAGACATATCCTTTTTCCACGGGTATGTGGGAGGAGAGTACTTGGCAGGGTAATTGCATCATGGGGCAGCAAGGAGTGTGGATGCATTACGATGATGTGATCATTATGTTTTCACCACATGAGTTGTATGTTGGAGGTATGAGGAAGCAGTAGAGATTTTTGTTACTTTGGAGGATTGAGAGAAAACAAGGGCAGATTGCTCTCACATTTTGCATGATGTTGCAATGGGAGGAGATGGCAACATTATGGGGGGAGTATTTGACATTGAACATGTCAGAGAATGGATTTATGAGTTGGCAGGAGCCTATTTGCATAGGCCAACAACGCTGTCACTTTGGAGTAGGAAATTGTTGATGGAGTGATCCAAGGATCACTTCACATTTGATGCACTTGGTGGACATAGAGGAGGTGATACTGATAGAGTAGTGGATGGATTCATTTGTTGTTGTAGTATGTTCTTCTTGGCTTGGACTTTCAAGCATGGAGACGGAGATCTTCTGGCAGCATATGGTTTATTCCTCTTCATAGGAGTATGCCCTATCACTATGGAGGGCTCATTTATGGATCCTGTCACCATATTACTTTCATTATATGGTAAGAATTTTGTTTTTTTATTTATATACTATTCAACACAATATTTTCATGCTCTTACCATTTCATTGCAGTGCATTGCTCTACAAAGGGGCAAGTTTTTCTTTAGGCTCCATGGACCATTTTTGGCCAGCTATTATGATGGAGACAACCATCTATTGTATGATTTGGGGCGATTGTTTGGTTATTTATTGTATGCTCAGTTGATACACTCAGCCATTTACTACTTGCTAGTAGATGTGGTGACTTACACAACTGGTCATCTATCAAGAAACAACTTGCCATGCTATTGTCTGAAGCTGCAGTGGAGAAGACTACACTATGACCACTTGGGGGACTGTTGGTACCTTCCAGAACCACATAAAACCTTTAGTCTTTCTTTCATTATGATGCTGATCATGATCCTATTTTCTGATCTTATTCTTGCTTTTATGAGGAGCATGATTAGAGGAGAAACACATGGGGTGGATGTGTTCTTGGGGGAGAAGCATCCCCACACTTTCTGCATTACATGTTGTAAGGTGAGCATGGGAAGAGACATGGCCTCTACAACAAAATACTTGTTTCTTAATGAGGAGGACCATGAGATGGATGGGATGCCATATGGTGGTGATTTCTTATCCATCATGTATGAGATGGTTTGGGCCAGCTTGATTCACAGCGTCGGGAAAGGGACCTTTGGAGGTCTAGTTTCCTTATTTCCATTGGATGGCAACATTATGGCAGCCCAAGATAAGAAAATTCTCTACACTTATCTTAAGTGGAGAGGAAGACAATGCGGGTTAGGTTATCTTTCCTACCATATTTAGATTTACAACACACCTATTTTGCATGAGCTCAAGGTGGAAGAGATCCTTCATGAGTTGCCATCCTGGAGGGTGACTCATTTTGTTTGGTTGATAGCTTGGGGAGGAGAGATTCAAATGGTGATGATGAATCCCAATCTATATCAGCCTTCATGCCCCAAGAGGACCTTCAAACAGCCCATTGTTTCCTCCATGGATGATTCACTGTCACATAATGCCAGCTATTTAGATAGCTTACACACTTGGGAGGGGCAACTTGGAGATATATTGATGATGCAGCACCTTGATCTTTGGAGGATTTCATCTTATGAGGTTGCTACAGGGGAGAAGAGGATGCATTTCAGTCCTATCCTTGCAGTTGCTTGAGGACAAGCAACATTTGGGAGAGAAGGACTATAAAATTCCAAAATTTTCACACAATCAAATTGGAATATTAGATTTTGATGCTTTCACTTAGGAGAGGAATAAATGGGAAAGTAGGCCCATGAACAATAAATATATGAATAAATTCCAACTTAGTAAGTAAGGAGATCACCTTAGGAGTTGGTTTTACACTCCCAAGTGTGAACAAGGGAAAAATAGATGGGGACATAGTCAAGTTTGACTAAATCAACATGCATTCTTGACGAGGAAGAAATCACCCAAGTAAACTAGCTCAATGTGGACAAGGATCAGCCTAGACACACATATGAGAACTGGATTGAAGATCCCTTAGTGTGAAAAGAGGCATTGCAGGTGGATTAGTACTAGTTGACCAAGTCAGCAGCGCTGCTACAAAGAGGAGGGAAGCCAACTAGGGCAGCACAATTTTGGAGGAGGAATCTTCACTAGGAAGTCACCTCAACAATGTGTGGGGTCTAGGGTGAGGAGGCTCACCAAAGATAAAAAGGAGGGCATTGTCAGACTCACCGCAGGCTTCGTAATGTGAAGCGGCTCAGTAGCATCAGGAGTATCCTTAGCTTTCGAAGACTCTTCTCCACCATAATCACGGGATCTCGTAGCGATATCCGCGTGAGCACTCATCATGAAAATGTTCGATGGAATTTCCCCTTCTTGGGTGCCCCCAGAGGAAGCCCCAGGATTTTGGTTCGCGCTAACAACTAATTGTTGCCCTTGGGGAAAAGGGTTTGTTAACACAGCCTGGGAACTAGAAGAACCCTGCTGGGCTAACAAGCGCTGCGCATCCTGAATTTTAGGGCAAAGGTGTGTAAGATGGTCTCCAGCACATAGCTTGCATGGAAACTTCACTTTCCTTTTCTCCTTTGGACCCTCACCAACATGCTCGTTGGTTTTATTTGCATTACCCTTCCCGTTCTTTCCCTTTTTCTTATTATTTCATCCCTTCTTCTTCCCTTCGGATTGTTGATTTCCTTTGGGATCAGAAGCTTGGACAACATTTATGGACAAAGACTGGGAAGGTGATGACTCAGCAGGCACAGCCTGACCAGAAGGAGCAGATTGCAAAGACAACTGCTGCAATTGAGTAAGCAGGCTGGCTGCACCACTATTGATCGATCCAATCAGTCCGTCACCATGAGGACCGGGCTTAGTTTTTGATAAATCTAATTTGGAGCGAGGAGCATTGGGCAGATACTTGTGAAGGACCCCAGACTGAGAATATATCAACTCTAGCTGTTGGGCCCTAAAAATGGCCTGCTCCTCAGAAAATACCCCGGAGAGGGATACATCTTTCGAAATATCTGACTGCAGGGATTTGAGAAACCATTCCAAAAGGAATTCACCTGGAATATGAGCTTTAATCAGCCTCTTCCTTCTCCTCCATTCCTGAATGTGATCAGAAATGTGGGTTGCATCGTCCTGTTTAAAATTAGCTAGGAGTTCAGTCCCAGCATCATATCGGATAGGCAACTGGAAATGGTTCAGAAATGTAACAGCCAGTTCCCCAAATGTAGCAAAACTACCCCCAGTTAGCTCAATATACCATTTGGCAGTGTTTCCAGTTAGGGTGCGTTGAAATAATCTCAACCTAATCGAATCATCGATCAGGGAGTTCGAAGAACACCATAAATGGAAAGTGGTAATGTGGTCAGCCGGATCTTCTCCATTCTTACCTTCAAACTTTGGAATGTCTGAAGGAATTTTGGTGGGAACCGGAGGCCACCCCGGACCATAACGAATCGGATCATTAGTCAACTTCGACAGATCTGGCAAGTTTAACGTTGCCAGAAAAGGTAAGCGAGGTGGAGCCTGAGGATTCCATCCTTGATGGGATGGATTCCCAACATTATGAAAAGAATACCCTGGATTTGATGAGGCACCAGGTTGCCAAAAAGGACTCGTAGAAAAAGGAGAAGAACCTCCTCCCAACGCAGAGTTACCAAAGCCCAGACCAGTTCCCCCCGCTGAAGTATGAAATGAAGAGGAGAGCCCCTGATAGGGGTTCCAGGCATTAGAAAGAGGAGAAAAGGTCTGATAATCACTCGACGAAGGGAAAGAAGTATTCCCTTGATGACCTGCGTAAAAATGATTCCCTGCCCCCGCTGTAGTAAACACAGGGTTCCACCCTGTAAAAGTAGTCGAACTTTGCCCCCCAGACCAAGGGTTGAAACTCTGGGTCTGAGAAGTAAATGGAAAGGACCCTAAAGAAGGGTTGGAACTAGGAATGTGCCGAGTTCCAAAGGGGAAACCCTGAAAAGAAGCTGATCCACTAGCCATGGAAGACATGGGTGTAGATCCAGCTGCAGCAGCGGAAAAGGAAAAAGAGGGATTCCCACTAGTGGGCATCCCTGAACAGAAGGGACCGGAATGAGAAGCATGTGCTTGGGTGAAACCAGAGCCAAACACAGTAGCACTAGAAGCAATCGAAGATAAAAGCAATAGTGCCTCCTCCTTCAACAGAAGCAGGAGTCTGAATGCCTGCAACACTCACAATAGAAGCCGCGTTCCCAGTCGTGGCCATCGAAAGGTATGAATGATACAGAAGATCTTCCGATCTCTCTGACTCAGGTCCGATGTATTGAACAACGAACGGATAATCAAGAGGAAGAGGAGATGGACCTGACGCAGGAGGTTCAGGTACTTCTTCAATTTGAAAATCTTCTTCCTGAGGAAATAAAACTCGCGAGGTGAGTGGAACGCTCCTCTCGGAACCGACACCAGAATCAGCTATGAAACCTTCAGACCTTTGTGGAGGATCTCTCTCCACTGCGTCAGACGTCACAGGGTGGTAACCACCTACTAAATCACTCCTACGCCTTCTCGAAGAAGGCTCTGGACTCTCGGGAGATAACCCCCGGATTCTCCTCGATCGACGAGGCGCTTGATCAGCCACTTTTATAGATTTTAAATTAGACTCAAAAAAGTGAAAAGCTAGGCAAGCTAGGAGCAAAGAGCACTCACTATAAGAAAAATCCCTGAGATACAATCAAGCAAACAGCCTTCAAGTATTTCCGCTCCGGGTGATGAGGACCAGACACCAAAATACAGGAAAGCGAAATATAGGACCTCCCTAAAGCAGTATGGGATAGTTACAGCCCAGAAAAACTAGCGAAGGTATCAGAAATAGTTACGCCGACCTCCTAACGATAGCCTTTGTTGGCTCAACACCCAAGCTTTGCAAGGGCACCCCCCAGAAGTACTACTGAAAGTGATGCGACGTCTGCCTCAGGTACCACAGGTATTCCCCCCCGCAGTCACCTGTGTGGAACCTAGGAGTGGCAACTATGGGCACCAATCCGTGTCAGAAGCCGGGCAGAACGGTCTTGAGGTCAGATTCAGCTAATCGGAGAGGGGGTATCCCTCTTCTCAGCCTTCACTTCCCCTCGCGCTTGACTCTCTGGAGGAGAGCTTTCCCGGTCCACCTAACGGAGTTGGATTTCGCTCAATTAATCAACTTCTATGTTTCGTTTGAGCGGCCTTGGAGAGTTAACTCTCCACTCACCTAATCCAAGGCCCTACAACCTAGCTAGTTGGTGTATGACACTTAGAAAACTTGCTAGTTGATTTTAAATTATATCGCTTATTTTAATGGGTTGTTATGTTAAGTCACAAGGATGCGGAAATGAAACTTATGATGTTTTGACGCAGAAAGAAATTAATAAAAACCAAAATACATGCAAATGCAGTTATTGTCTTTCGATGAAAAGCAACTTCTACACGGGTTCTACGAGATTAAAAATTGTATTTTTTCTTTTCAGATAGCAAACTCACACTCACAAAAACTATGAAAGTGACTAAATGTTTAAATGCACCTAATGAAAATCACTACAAGCATGCAAATCCTAAGATGCAAAATCTCCTAAAGCAGAGTGAAATTTCCCAAAATTCCTTCAGTTTTAACTCTTCTTGGTTGTCCAGAAAGCTAGTTCCCGAAATCAAGAACTCTTAATATGAAGACACCAAAAACACTTAAAAACAAGAGGAAGAAATGAATGACAACTCCCTTCCAATTATCAAGCCAAAATCCAAAGGCAAGAAACTTCAACCAAGCTTCAAAAGACACAAAGAAACGAAAACAAAAATGCAAAAACAAAAGCAAACAACAAAGCAAAATGTTTTTTGAGCTTTTGTATTTTATAAAAGAGTTCGAAAAGACCAAGTAAAACTATAAAATTTCAAGCCAAACAATACTGAATTTCAAGCACAAACTTCAACAATGCTCCAAATCTTATAGGGCTAACTCGTAGCAAGATCAAAATGAGCAAAAGAAGACAAGAAAACTCAGCCACTCAGCCTAAAATAATAGTGCAACCTTGCCGCAAACAAAAACTCCAAAGAACCAAGAAAGACTCTTCAAAAGTTGCAACAAGACCTAGCCAACTGAACTCAAGAAAACCAACCAAGAAATAGGCAAAAATCGTAGTGCAAAGCAAAACACAAAGATAGGAAAGAGTAAATGAGCAGGAGCTCTCTGTTCTGATGAAGCAGAACAGCCAAGAATGCCCAGAAAGCGCTCTTGGTACTCAAACCAGAAGTGCCAGCACAAGAAACAACACTTTGCCAAAAAGACTAGTTTTCAATCAAACGAAAGAGAGAAAAGACCAAAGACCACCTTCTTCACAATCCAGAGGGTACTAAGACACTGCAGGAACAGGTCTCCACAGACAGAAAGGACTAAAAAGCCAAAGAATCCAAAATTTCAAAATCTGCCTAGGTATACGCTACTTCACAGTTTAGCAACAAGCGTGCATACGCGATTGTGCTAAAGGAAACACGCGTATACGCGAGTCCCTTTAGAAAAACTTGCATGTATACGCGACTGTGTGCAGAAAAAAGCGCGTATACAAAGGTAAATAATGAAAAAACAAAAAGGATCAAGCCTGGATAAGAAACCAGGACTTCAGTCTGACTGAGAAAGAGTAAACTGGACTGCAAATGAAAGTTAAAACTGTTGGAAACCTATCAAACAGCTGAAACCACCCAATAGGGGAATCACAAGAATGCGATCCCCAGCGGAGTCGCCAGTTCTGTTTCAGGGAAAATCACCCTAGAGGTTTGTTGGGTTTAAACCTCCACAGAGCAGGGCATGCTACTTAAGAAGGACTCACACAACCATACATGTTCATGAAAAACTAAATAGAGTAGATCGAGGAAGTTACCCGTAGGTCCTACGGTTGAAGCAGATCCCGCGGGGTCCAAACCCCCAGCAACCCTTCTTCTTTCTTAACCTGAAAGACAAGAAGAAAAAAACACGAAGAACCGGTTGTACAGCATATATCTACTCTAAATGTTAGTGAAATCCATATAAAACATCAGATAAACCATAATGAATGCTTAAATAACAATATTCTCATATATGTAAGCAGACACTAACACGTATATTTCGGGAACAAGATGGTACTTTTGTATTATAAATAGCATGTACAGAAATAACGAGTGGAGAGATCACCTGAATCCTTCCATGATCTTCGAGCAGACCGTCGTCCGGATCCGTCCCACCCTTGCCTCGCTAAGATTCCTTCCGAACTGGTGCAAACGAGATGACATATAAAGAGATGAGCATCTCTAGGAAACAAAGGTTTCCTATAATGAACTGGGAAGTGCAGGAGGCACGGGAATTCAGACTTGGATAGGGAATACCAACAGAGTATAATATCAATAATTCTCTCTCCCCCTTAGGCCATGCACATGAGGGGCTTTTATACTCCCTCCAAGTAGTTTCAACAGTTGGAAACAGTTGGCCACGTGCTGGGGTGGTTGAACTACCAGAGTAACCATCAACCCAGCTCGAAAATAGGGAATTTATATATATATATTTAATGATTTTAATGGCATACGCGGAAAAGTGCAGTTGGACTCGCGTATACACGCGGAAAAGTCTGGGCATAATCGCGTATGGGGATTTTTACATTGTTTTTTAGTGAATTTGTCCAAGTCTGTAGGAATGGGTGCCCAAAGCCATAAAAGAAATCATGAATCATATGAAGGTGAGAAATGATACTATACTGCAAATAGAACTTAAAGAGGATTGGTCTTAAGATTCAACTATCTTTGGTCTTCTGACTATTTGCATGCTTCAGCTATTTAGCCGGAGTTGCTGCACTGCTTAGTGCAAATAATTCTCATGTGGGAATTCCATCCTTTCTTTGGATCAACTTACTTAAGGGATCAAAGGGAAGGATATGAGATTCCATTTCATCATTTGTCTTAAGGCCACTTAGCCAGCAACATCTAAAACACATTCATCTTCAGAAACTATGTATTTTTTTGTAGGGGCATTGTTTCTGGGTTAAACATTATTGTTTTGTCCTAGTATTAGAGGAGGGTGTTTATTTCTCCTGGGAGTTCTACAGAGTGGCTTTAGGGATAGTTTTCTATATTATTCAGCTATTTTATGCTATATTCAAATATTTATTTAACATGCGTAGCTGCGTAAATCATAAGTATTTTCTCCGCAAGTACGCTTTTGTACATGCATTTGTCTTAAACCCTCATTTTAGTGTCTTTTCTTTGTGTAAGAGAGGTTAAACCTCCATTTATCTGATATTTGATTAATGTAATCCTAAAATAAGAATTATTTCATCATTTTCTACACAAACCCTCATTATAATAACGCATTCCTTGCTTCAGTACTTTATGCATAAGCTAGGCTATGGGGTTTGGGCTTATTTGAGGCATATTGACTTGGGGAGATCTGTTTATATGAGCTAGAGTGATTTGTTTCACCTCTAATTATGCATGTGAGTTTTATATCATGTATTCTAAGGGATCCAAGTCCCATTTCTCACTTTTATAGAGTTATTTTCTAAAGACAGCTGTTTTATGCCCTGTATTGCAATATTTCTCCACCTGGGAAGGAGAATATAGGCCATTTTTTTGCTGAGGTTCTTTCATCTGATGGTATGATGTTATTTTACATCTAGTGAGATACTCTACATTTCCATGCTCATGATTTTCTGAAGCTCCACATTGGTAATAACTCAAATTATTCCCAATAGTGTAGTTGTTCCCATTTTGGGATATTACAATTTCAAAATCTCCCCGAATTCAAGGAGAGAGATTTAACAAATAATGGTAGCCCTCATAAGAGGAGTACCAAGGGGAAGAGAAGAAAAAGACATCCACAAGTGATTGAGTGGATGTGGTTGATGAGAAAGGAGCTAGGAGACTACTTGCAATTATATGACATTGGGAAGCAAGAGGCTTGGCTGCGCTGGCTCCTCTTGAAGGAGTTTGGCCATCACTTGGCATGTCCTCTTCCTAAGAGGATGGGGATGGAGAAGAGGTGGCATGATTCTTTCATCATTAGGTAGCATGGAGTATGGATGCATAGTGTTGATATGAAATTCATATCATTCATTGTGTCTTCATCACATGAATTTTATGATGGGAGCATAAGGAGGCAACAAGAACTTTGGTTGCTTGAGTTGTGCTTGAGAGAGCAAGGGAAAAATTACTCTCACTTGTTGTGTGATGTTGCAGGAGTAGAAGAGGGCACTCTCATGGTGCAAAGGGGCTACTCCTTGGCCTTGTAAGATCAAGAAGAACTTCTATGTTGGGAGGTATTCCATATTTGCAGCAGCATTACTAGAGGAGTCTTTGACAAGGAGCATGTTAAAGAATAGAGCTTGGTATTGACAGGAGCTTATTTGCATGAGCTCATAGCACTGTCACCTTGGAGTAGGGACTAATGGATGGAGTGTCCCCAGGATCACTTCACATTGGATGCACTTGGTGAACAAGGAGAAGGTGGGGATGATAGAGAAGTGGATGGAGACATCTATCATTATGACATATTCTTCTTGACTTGGATTTCCAAGCATGAGAAGGATGATCTTCTTGTAGCACATGGTTCATTCCTCTTCATAGCATGCCAAAACACTATGGAGGACTCACTCATGGATCCATGTACCATCTTACTTCCGGCATATGTTAAGAAGTTTTTTTTTTACATTTATTGGTTGGAATACTCTTACCATTACTATGCAATGCTTTGCTCCACAAGAGGGCAAGATTTTCATATTGATCCATGATCAATGTTGGGCCAAGCTATATGATGGAGGTAGCCATATTTTATGTGGCCTTGGGAAATTTTTTTCTCATTACATGTATGATTAGTTGTCATATCCAACTATTTTCCATATGATGACATACATGATTAACTATGTAAAAAGAAACATTTTTCCATGTAAATTTCTGAAGCAGCAGTTTATAAAACTACACCGTACCTACTTAGGAGATTATTGGTATATTCAAGCACAACATGAAGCCATCAATATCTCCTTCATTCTTGTACTGATCATGTCTTTATTTGCTGATGTTGTTTCCATTCTTGTTGAGAGCATGATTGAGGAATTGACACATGAGTTGGATGTGTCCTTGAGGGGAGAGAATTCCCACATTTTCTGCACTACATGTTCTAATGGGAGCATGGGAGGAGATATGGCCACCACAGCCACCTATTTATTTTCTTTTGGGGTGGGCCATGAGTTTGATAGCCATAAATCGTATAACCATGGGAAAGTATTTGATCATGTATTGTTGATACATTCAGCCATTTACTATTCATTAGTAGATGTGATGATTTTTGTATGTTACTTGCCATACTATTTTCTGAAGTTGCAGTGGATGAGACTGTGTTGTGTCCTCTTGAGATATTGTTTTTATCATGCATCATCATGTAAAACCTGCAACAAAATTCTCATTGGGATACTCTGTGATGACCATATCATATTCATCATGAATGAAATGTTTTGGGCCAGCTTGTTCTTCAATGTTGGAGGAGAGATCCTTGGAGGATTGTTCTTCATTTTTCCACTTGAGGGAAATAATTTTGTAGCCCAGGATCAGCACCAAATATACACTCATCATGACTAGAGGGGAGGATAGCATGGGGTAGGCTATGATGCTTACCATATTCATATTTTCAGCCCACCTTCATTTCCAGAGCTCAAGGTGGAAGGAGATTTCCATGAGTTACCATGTTGGGAGGTAACTCACTTTTTATGGATGATTTATTGGGGGATGGGAGATTCATATGGGGATGGAAGATCCCAATTCATCTTCAGCCACATGCCTCAAGAAGGCCCCTCAGTTATATCTTTGCAATTGCTTGAGGACAAGCAATCTTTGAGAGGGGAGGACTGTAATGTTCCCAAAATTAGCATGAAGCTAATTGGAACATTGATTTTGTTTATGTCATCTAGGAGATGAATAAAATAGGTGAGGAGACCCATGAGTAGGAATAAAATCCCTTCCAGTGTGAAAAGGGAATTTTTGCATGAAGACAAGGTCTAGTTGACCAAGTCAAACAACACAGTGGTAGAAGGTGGAGATCATCTTGTGGGACATCGCAGTAAAAGAGGAGGGAAGTTTCCTTGATGGAGGAAACCCTAAAGAGTGGTACCCATGGAGAGGGAGCTCTAATTTTTTTAAAAGGAGGGCAAGGTAGCCATTATTAATCATGCATATGATTATTTTTTTCTTGTCTCGTTTTAACTATTTGGTACCTCGGTCGTTTAGCCGAGTTGCAAGAGCCGTTTAACACAAGGATTTCCTGCTTAGGAATCCTTACTCTTTCGAGAAGCCTCTCAAGGAGTTTTACTGATTTGACCTCCACATCCAAAGCTTGAGGCCAAGACCTCTCCAAGACAACATTATTTCTACTCAAGTATAACGTTGTGTTGCAGGGTGTTGTTGTGGAGGATCCCACAACACCATTCCTTGGCTTGTTTTTCAAAGCAGGGAGCCTTATTTCCTTTGGGAGATCTGTAAGGAAGGATTCAGAGTATATTTTAGGTCTTTGCACTTGGCCAACACTTTCTATTCCACCTACAACGCAGTTTCCCTCAGTATCTGTGTTATTTTCAGTATGCATCTACAGTGAGGGTTTGCAGTGATTGTCGGAGGGTGAGATCTTCAGTGATAGGATCAGCCTTCACTTAGAAGATCCATTGGAGGAGGTCTACTTCAGATTTTTCATCATCTTCAGTCTTCTTTATTCATTTCCATTTTTGAGTTGCAGCTGCTACCCTGCAACTCCGACATTTTTCCATTTTTGCATATTTCAGCCAATCCTTCTAAGGATTGTTGTATTATTGTTTCCAGGGGTTGAGAGCTTGCTCCCCCTAATTTATTGAGCCATATATTGTCACATATTTCTATTATTTATTAGTATGATGTCGTATCTCCAATAAAATGTGTCCTTTTCCTGCAGAAATTCCTGTGTAACAGTGCTCATCTACTTTTATGTACATGTTCCTTTGAGGCTGCATTGCCTTACTTGAGTGTCTCTTTCCTCAAGGATTTGTATACAAGTACTGCTATAATATACATTTGATGGAATTTCAGATCTTCATGTATGCTGGTTCATCAAAATAACGTTGATACTCCATTGTATGTTCATGCATTGCTGCAACCCCTTCATTGGGCACTTTCTCAAGACAACTAGGTGTGGGAGACCTGTTTAACCCACCTAAAGTGATTTATTTTGAGCCTCCTCATGGATTTAGGTCTTAGATACATTTATCTAAGGGATCCAGGTCTAGGTTTCAAATCCTGTAGTAGCCATTCCTGGAAAATTCGTTTTCCAGTCATGCCTTGTTAAAGGTATCCACATTGGATACTACACTATGGCTTTAGGTCCCATCTTGTGTAGGGTGTATTTCTGAAAACCCTTTCCGGGTTCTTTGTAGGAGTTTGTATTAAGCCTAGAACTGTATTGGGCATATATTTTGAGGCATATAACAGCCCTACATATTTTTTACATTCTATTTCTGTAGAAGTGTGTTTATAACTGCGCTTTAGTAGTCTTCTGGCATTTTTTATTTTAGCAGCAGTTCAGTTTTAGGAGTGATTGCTTATGGGAGGCTTGTTCCCTCATTTTATATGATTCATGCCTCACTATTTTGTATTGATTTGCTGATATAATACATGATGATATGTCTCCATATTGGTCTCCAATGTTAATGATTTTATTTACACTGCTATTTCCAGTTTTGTGTTCATATATTAATGCTTCCCCATTTTGGGATATTACAGTGGTATCAGAGCATAATCTTGGCTCAGCCTATGGATCTCAGCCATTATGCTATCAGGAGAATAAGAAGAAGAAGAGACGTATAGAACAAACAAAAAGAAGACTTAGTTATTTGGAGGAAGAGAGGAGGAGGAGCTCTCAAAGCTTCTCTTTCAAACTATGCAAAGCATTAAAGGAGATCTCAAGAAGATAAGAAGGGAGAGAGAATCTCCAAAGGAGTTTGGATCTAAAGCAAACTCTAGATTTTCACATGATGAGTGTGAGCATGCAACCACACACTATGATTCACAGCGCAGTAATATGCCTAGATCTACTATGAGGGAGATGAGAGAAGAAGAAATGCCTAAGAAGGAGACTCTTAGGGATTATCTGCAAGAATATGAATCTCAAAATAAGAGGTTCAGAGATCATATCACCTTCCAAGAGTTTTGCAAGATCAAGGAAATGTTCAGCAAGAGCTTGGGTGGAGGAGCTAGACACCTATTTGCAGTAACACCAAGTTTCAAAGAAGGAAACCATCAAAGTTGCAGCACTGCATTTTGGAGGTGAGGCCTATGCTTGGTGGACATTTGAGTCCTTTTCATTAAAAAATGCAAATACTTCTTCTTATGAAAATTTCACTAGGAGATTAGTGGAAAGGTTTAATGCAAAATATTCTGAAACACCTTTAATGGAGCTAAACAAACCAAAACAAACCAAACTGTTGCATGGGTTGAAAGGACCTATAAACTCAAATCCATTTTAGAAAACTATTGAAGAGGCTCACATCTTGCATAATAATTTGGTAGAGGCAAGATCTTTGTCTCATATTCTTGGACAAGAGGGCATGAAGATCCCTTTTTCAAAAGAGGATCCTCTTATTGAGAAAGTGACTCCCATTCATATTGAAGAAGATGAGAAGGCTGGGGGAAACAATGCTGACATATCTAGAGTATATCTAGCACCTCATGCAGAGGTAGATGGAGCACTTGCTCCGTAAAGAATGGATTCTCAGATCATTACAAGGAAATTCCTGTGATCTCATGCCGAAATTTTTCACCGTCCGCAATCCCCATCTCGCCCATTGGAGGGTCATTTCTGTGACCAATAAGCAGTGTCATGTCTTGCAAATACCATCATTGCATCCCTTTCCATGAGGACAACATTTCTTCTGTTGATCATTTCCTGAGCAGACCCCTAAAAACACCTGTTTTTGCCTTGGCGCTGGTAGCCCATTATGTACTCGCGCCAATGGGGGAAAATTAACACTGAGCCCGCGCCAATTGGCGCTCTGTCCCAGTGTTGCACCCGCGCCACTCTGTTTATGGAAAGTTTTTTTAAAAAAGAGGCGAAGTTTCGATTACAACAACTTCGTGGATGAGTCATCAGGAGTGGTTTCGCCTGAATAACCACGGCCTTCCTCCTTTGGCCTCTTGTTTCCACCATATGGGGAACCTCCCAAAGGATAAGGCCTCCCTTCCACTATTTTAGGGATCCCAACCTCCTCCTCTCCTCTATAAATATAGCCTTCATCCATTGATGAAGGGGCTGAAAGGCTGATAGTCTTGAAGTGCCTAAGCTTTGAATCTCCATATTCCCAAGAGCCTTTGTGCCGTAAAGAGCCCTCTTTTTCCCTTAAGGCCGACTCAAGTAAGGAGACTATTGTCGAGATACTCTGGAGAGGTTTGCCCTTTCCCTGGCGAGCTTTGCGAGACGTGAACGACTGGAGACCCATCCGAAGGAGACCACGACGTCAGAACTTGGTTGTAATCTCTCTTCGTTTGTTATTTAATAGATGATTACGATTATGGTTCCACTCTGTTTTCCATCATGTTAATATGAGTAATATCCTTTCTGACTGATATTTAGTTACGTATGCCAGATTTTATGCTTGTATCTGTTTGTTTCTTCCATGTGCAGGTGTTCATCCGCGGAGATCGTGGAGGGATTGTGATCTGCCAGGGCTGAGGAACGGGGACGCTTCTTCTTCAGATCATAGCATTGGATTCCAGGTAGGCTTCTATTTCTAGTCTTTTCATTCGTAACTAGGAACCTGCGTCGTGACATTGTTTGATTGTTGCTAGACCCCTGCTGGGCTAGTAGGGATCGCCTCTGTCCGCAGAGGGGATTTACCTCCTCAACAATCTCATATGTGTGGAGATCAAGGCACAACCCATGAGCAACATGTGCCATTATTAACAGATTGTGAAACCATGTAACGATGAAAGGAGGAGGTAGGGAGGATGACCAACATCAAATGATGATGAGCACAATACCCCTAGTTATTTTAGAAGGTTACGTATAAGTTAGTGCAAACCGATTTGCGTAAATGGAGGGAGGGGATAAGGTTGTCCATTCATATATGCAGTCTACTCTTGATATTGATGTCTCATTGCATAGAGGCATTCCACCAGGAAGACCACCATATCAGGAGATGATGAGGGATGCTGCATATTTGGGTGCACCACTCATTGAATCTATAGGGGTGAGGACCTTGGGAGGACTTGTTACAGTGCTGAGAGTCTTGGGTAGACTCAAGGAGAGGAGAGGCATTCTCTAAACATCATCATTACCCACTCTCATTTCAGATTATGTGTTGTGGCATGAGTAGCATGGGAAGGATAGCAGCCTTCCAACTTGCATCTTTGGCATGGGAGTTTTCAAAGAGGAGGACAACCATATGACAGATGTTCTTTGTGATAGATCATCAACGCTCCACTATGGAGGATATATCCATATTGGAAATCCCAATTGTTGGTGGATTATTCGAAGGATATTTTTACTTGTATGATATTCGATGACAATTTGCATGAGGAGGGATATTTAGTTAGAGATGAGGTCATCTACTATGATGGAAGGATCTTCTTACCTAGAGCTTCCAAGCTCAAGGAGAAGTTACTACAAGCATATCATGAAGATTTTCTTTTCAGCCACACTTATTCTATGAGAGCCCACCACACCATCATGGAGGGGTACACTTGGGAAGGTTTTGAAGAGGAGATATATCAACATTTGAGGAGATGCATGGATCATGTGGAGATGGAGGGGATACATAAATCTTTGGGGGAGTTATCACAACCACCTATTTTCTCTTTGAGAATGGGATGGGTTTTTTCAATGAGCCACTCCATTTGCATGGGAAAATCATATGGTAAGGATATTGTTTGGTTGCATAATGATTTATATAATGAATATGTGCATTTTTTAACCATATATGTGCAGTACATTGCTCAAAGAGGAAGCATTATTTTTTCTAGACTTCATGGTCTACTTGAGGCCATAAGAAACATTGGTGATGGCCACTCCATAGGAAGTCTTGGGGAGATGATATCTTATGTAGGGCATGCTCACTTTGCACCATACACCATACACTTTCTCCAAACTTGTGAGGGGATTGGGGCGACAAGAAAGTGGTTGGGAAGCCACACATCATGCCATTTTCTGATGCAGTTGAGAGTAAAACTACGCTGGTTGCATTTGAGGGATCATTTTCTTTCTCCCTCATTACATAGGGAAGCTAGCATGATTCTCATTATGATTCCCCTTGCCATAGAACCAGCCTCCAAAAATAGAAGAAAAGAGATATCAATGCCGTAGAAATAAGCCACTTCAGGGGGAAACCTCCCAATACATTACATGAATGAACAATTCTTGGATGATACAAATGACAAAAACTCCTCTCTCTATATATAGGAGTCCATGGGGCCATAATGTAATCTAGCCGACCTAACAATAATAATGTGAGGGCACAATAATAACAATATGGGGGTTACAGGGGTACAATAATAATAATAAGGGGGGCTACACTAACATAATAAGGGGCTACACTATTAATATAGGGACTTAACATGCCCCTCTCCTTCAAACAAGTGTTGTCCTCAACGCTTGATTATTTCTTGATGCTTCTATATAAAATTCTCATCCTCCCATGTGAAATATTCTACAGGAAAGTTCTTCCACTTGCTGAGATACTCTGAAATTGATCATACTTGTTGAGTTCTTGTTTCTATGACTGCTTCATAACTTCTTTCGATGTGATGTTGATCTTCCTGTTGTTTCATTAGATTCTGCACCAAAGTTGGGTTATCCTTTGAGAGTTGGAGAACTTGTTCGATGTGATCTTCCACTAATTTATCATCCATATTTGCTATTATTTGATCCTTCAAACCATCCAACTTAGCCTCCATTTCTGATTTTAAACCATCTATTTCATCTTCAATTTCTTCTAGTTGGGTACTAAGCAGCACACATTTATGGATAGAATTCAAAAGCTACATGGAAGCCCAAGGGTTATTGTGAGCGACAGAGATCCCATTTTTACTGGAAATTTTTGGACCGAGTTATTTTCTTGTTTGGGTACTCAATTAGCTCATAGCTCATCTTATCATCCTCAATCTAATGGTCAAACTGAGATAGTAAATAAATGTTTGGAAGGATGTCTTCGTTGTTTTGGATCTGATAAACAAACACAATGGGTCAAGTGGTTACCTCTCGCTGAATGGTGGTATAACACTTCCTTCCATACTGCAGCAAAAATGACCCCATTTATGGCACTTTATGGATATCATCCACCATCGATTACATCATCTTTAAGGGAAAATTCGAAGGTTCAAGTAGTCGAAGATCACATTGAGCATCAGCAAGAAGTTCTCCAACTCTTAAAGGATAACCTGAATTTGGCACAAAATCGAATGAAACAACAGGCAGATCAACATCGCAGCGAGAGAAGTTTTGATGTAGGAGATTGGGTATTTTTACGGCTACAACCATACAAACAAATGTCCCTCAAGCAAACTAAGAAGGATAATAAATTATCGCCAAAGTACTATGGTCCTTACAAGGTGTTGCAAAAGATTGGTACTATGGCATACAAATTGGAGCTTCCTGCTTCTTCCCGAGTACATCCAGTTTTCCATGTTTCATGCTTAAAGAAGGTTATAGGTGAAAATATTCCAGTTCAAACAATATTGCCAGAACTTGATGAGGAAGGAAAAATCATATTGGAACCTGAAGTGGTCATGGAAACAAGAACTCGACAGCTACAGAATCGATCAATTTCAGAGTATCTCATCAAGTGAAAGAACTTACCCACTTAAGATTCTACATGGGAGGATGAGAATTTTATACAGAAGCACCCGGAGCTACTCAAGCGTTGAGGACAACACTTTTTTGAAGGAGAGGGGCATGTTAGGTCCCTATATCACTAGTATAGTCCCTTATTATTGTTAGTGTAACCCCTTATTGTTATTATTGAACCCTTGTAACCCCCATTTTGTTATTATTGTGCCCTTAAATTATTATTGTTAGGTCGGCTAGGATTACATTGTGGCCCACTAGGATTACATTATGGCCCCATGGCCTCCTATATATAGAAAGGAGGTTTTGTAAATTGTATCATCCAAGAATTGTTCATTTATGTAATGTATTGGAGGTTTCCCCCTCGAAGTGGCTTATTTCTAAGGCGTTGATATCTCTTTTCTTCTATTTTTGGAGTTCGTTACACAACATAATGGGTGCTTGAATTCTTTTTGGGGGCATTTTAGAACCCAATTCTGATATCTATTCTTCAATGTGCCCTTAATTCAAACTAATTTTTTCAAACGAGACTTATGTAATTCGAAAAATATACACACATTTTTCTTGCTTTTGAGGAGTTCGATATTGAAACTGAATTATCTCTGTGATTTCATATCTTGAATATCTGAAATTGGGCCATGTAGTAGCCCTATGAAGCTTCTTTAAAATTCCAGAGGTCTAACATGATTTGGATTCTTCAAACAAAGTTATGTCCAATCTCTCACAATAACCTAATTAAGTGGACTGTTTATAGAGTGAACTTGTACGACGGCTACGTGTCATCATGGTTCCTTTGGCTTCTTTGGTAATTATAGACAGGAAAATACAAACCGTTTACTTCTAGTCAATTGTTACGTAATCTAACTGATGGTCGCAGAGAGAGCAGGAATATTTTCCCACGATCACCTCTTTTGAGATGAAATTCGAGCCCTGGAAAAGACCTAACTTCCATAGATCACATCTCCGAAAATATTGTGAACCAAGCTCCTCAAATTTTGTGAAGATGTTCCCGGGGATTTCATCTTCACACTCTGGCAAATTTCTTCAGCTTCTGAAACTTCGTAGAAAACAATTTATAACTAAAATTCCACGATGACGTGTTTGGAGCAGTGAAACCTTAGAATCCAAAGCTCTGATACCAAATGTTGTGTAACCAGCTCCAATAATAGAAGAAAAGAGATATCAACGCCTTAGAAATAAGCCACTTCGAGGGGGGAACCTCCAATACATTACATAAATGAAAAATTCTTGGATGATACAATTTACAAAACCTCCTTTCTATATATAGGAGTCCATGGGGTTTTCTATTAACTTCTAGCCACCTAACATGAATAATGTAAGGGCACAATAATAACAATATGTGGGTTATGGGTACAAATTAAATAGCAATAAGGTGGGCTATACTAACATAATAAGGGACTATTTGTGAGGAGCATGTTTGGAGGAGAGACACATTGGTTGGATGTGTCCATGGGGAATGAAAATTCCCACACCTTTTATGCTCCATGCTTCAAGAGGAGTATGGGAGATGATATGGCCACTACATTAAATCACTTGTTTCTTTATGAGGTGGGCCATGTGATTGTTTGGAGCACTTGGGTTATGCCTCTCATGAACAATTGGGAGGAACTTTTCTATGAGTTGCCATGTTGGGTGGTGACTCATTTTGTAGGGATGATAGCTTGGGAATGGGAGACTCTCATTGGGGATGATTCCCTATGTTTATCATCACTCCTACCTTGAGGAGGTCATTGACAAAGAAGGTTTCCACCGATAACTTCCACCTTTCGTGATGTGAACCATTTGGTTTGGCATACTTTGGAGGAGCCATTGAGGGCAAAGTTTTATTGCAGACATTCCTGGACTGTGCTGGTGGGAACTATTGATGAGGAGTGCCAAAAAGGAGGAGGGGAGGAATTTTTCTTTCCATTTATAATTTCTTTGAGGACAAGCAAATATTTGAGTGGGAGGACCGTAATATTCCAAAAAGTTAGCCTTTAGCTAAATGGAATATTATAGTTTGTTTTATCACTAGGTAGGTGAATAAGTGGGTGGGGAGGCCCATAAGTCTCCTAAGCAGCAATAAAAACACTTCAAGTGTGAAAGGAGACCTTTTCAGCAGCTAAATAAAGCACCTCAAAGTGTGAACAGGGGTTGGATCATGTTGATTCAGTCAACTTTGACCAAGTCAACAACGCTGTTATGGAGGAGTGGAGATTAATTGAGGAATAACGCAGTTTTGGAGAGAGATTGATTTCATGAAGGAAATGACCTAATTGAGTGGGGCCAAGGGCAAGGAAGCTCATAATCTATATAAGGAAGAGGATGGGAGCCATATGAGGGAGTTTTTTGGAATGTTAGTATATGGTCTGTTTAGACTTTGCATTCCTTTGCTGTTTAGCAGGGTGGTTGTGCTGTTTAGCATCGGGTGTTCCCGAGCAGGAATCCCATCTCTTTCCTTGAGAGGCCTCTTGGGAGAGCATTGCATTCATTTTCACATTCTAGTTTTCAGGCCAAGCTACAGCTTTCTTCATCAGCGCAGTTTCTGTAGGTTATTGTGCTGTGTTGCAGTGGAGGGTTTAGAAACCCACTTTCTGGGCTAGTTTCTCATAGGAAGAAGGATTCCTTCTCCTGTGAGATCAATTTGAAGGGCTCTTGGACATATTTCAGATCTTTGGCACCAGGCCAACCATTTCCCATCATTTCCAGCATTGTTCCAGCTGGGAATTGCGCTAATTTTGAGGGCAGCTTTAGTGAGGGATCTTGTGGCTCCTTCAGAGTGTTTTCCTGTGATTGAAGGGTTCAACCTTTCATCGGAGGAGGCCTTTGAGGGGATCTACATCAGATCTGCTATATTTCAACCTTCTACACTCATGTGCTTCAGTTTGCAGTGAATCTTTAGCCCTAAGGCTTTAGATCCCATCTTGTATAGGATGTATTTTTGAAAACCCTTTCCGGGTTCTTTGTAGGAGTTTTTATTAAGCCTAGATCTGTTTTGGGCATATCTTTTGAGGCATAGAACAACCCTACATCTTTTGTACATTCTTTTGTTGTAGCAGTGTGTTTATAACTGCGCTGTAGTAGTCTTCCGACATTTTGTATTGTAGCAGCAGTTCAGATTTAGGAGTGATTGCTTATGGGAGGCTTGTTTCCTCATTGTATATGATTCATGCCTCACTATTATGTATTGATTTGCTGATATAATACATGATGATATGTCTCCATATTGGTCTCCAATGTTAATGAGTTGATTTACATTGCTATTTCCAGTTTTGTGTTCATATATTGCTGCATCCCCCATTTGGGAATATTACAACAAGAGGGTGAAACATTACCTGAGGTATCTGAAATTTTCTCTTTATCACCTTGCTATGTTGATATAGTTCATTTTTTGCAACACTTGAATCATCCTCCCAGATTTCCAATTAGTAAGGCTAGATATTTGAAGTTAAGAGCTCTTAAGTAATTCACTCTTAATGGCATCTTGTATTGGAAAGATCTAGGTGGAGTCTTGTTGAATTGTTTGGTTGAAGGAGAAGTTGAAAAAGTGATGAGTGACTTTCATAAAGGTGATTGTGGCGGTCATCTTTATTGGAAGACTACAACTAACAAGATCTTGAGGGAAGTTCTCTATTGGCCAAGTCTATTCTTTGATGTCTATAAAATAGTCACGAGCTGTCATGAATGTCAAATCTTTCAAGGAAAGAGAAAGCTCTTGCCTTTGCCCTTAAAACTAATTGAAGTGCAAGCACCATTCCAGCAATGGGGACTTGACTTCATTGGCGAGATCCATCCTCCATCATCATCTTAGCATAAATGGATACTCATTGCCACAAATTACTTCACTAAATGGATTGAAGCCATCCCCACAAGGCAAGCTAATGACACTGTCATTATTCAGTTTTTAGAGAACAATATTCTGTCTCGTTTTGGTTGTCCATACAAAATCATTACTGACAATGCAACCGCCTTTAAGTCCAAGAAAATGATTGACTTTTGTGATAAGTATCACATTAGGCTTGGTCATCCAACAACATACTATCCTCAAGGCAACGAGCTGGCTGAATCGACAAATAAATCTTTAGTGAACATAATCAAGAAGACGTTGCAAGAAAACAAGAGAAATTGGCACAAAAAGCTCACCAATGCTCTATGGGCGGATAGAGTTAGCACGAAGAGATCAATCAACATGTCACCTTTCCAGCTCGTGAATGGTGTTGACACGGTGTTCCCTACATCTTTAGTTGTACCAGTGATGAAAATTCTGCAAGAGATCGACAATGAACCAAATGATATCCAACGAAGAATCAACCAAATGATTCATCTACAGCAGTCAAGAGATGAAGTTTTCAGTCACACTTCAAAGCTTCATGAGAAAATCAAAAAGATTTATTATAAGAAGTGTTAGGTCCCTATATTACTAGTATAGTCCCTTATTGTTGTTAGTGTAACTCCCTTATTGTTATTATTGTACCCTTGTAACCCCCATATTGTTATTATTGTGCCCTTAAATTATTATTGTTAGGTCGGCTAGGATTACATTGTGGCCCCACTAGGATTACATTCTAGCCCCATGGACTCCTATATATAGAAAGGAGGTTTTTGTAATTTGAATCATCCAAGAATTGTTCATTCATGTAATGTATTGGAGGTTTCTCCCTCAAAGTGGCTTATTTCTAAGGCGTTGATATCTCTTTTCTTCTATTTTTGGAGCTGGTTTCACAACAAGAAGACCAAAGCTGATGATTTCAAGCTTGGAGATGTTGTTCTTTGTTGGGATGCCTGGAATGAAGACAAAAGTAAGCACAGAAATTTTGACAATCTATGGAAAGGACCTTACAAGATCACTGCACTCATAGGTAATAAAGCATTTCTACTACAGGATCTTGAAGGGCAAGAAGTGTTGGGAGGACCAATCAATGGTAGGTTCCTCAAACATTATCTTACTTGATCATTGAAGATGAAATCCACTTTCACTGTACATATCATTTTAATTTGATGTCCAAGCAATAAGGAAGTTGCTGCAGAAGTTCGAAGCCCGAGGAGAAGGCCATGAGACTCTACATTCGGCTCATGTTTTCTTTCAAAAAGTTCAAAAAGTTTCAGTCAATTGTCAAGTCGGTTTTTTCTAGTCAAAGTCATTTCTAGATTTAATTCATCATTCCAGTTTGTCAAAGTTTTTCAATGTCCAGTTTTGACTCCATTGCCCAATGGTAAGGCTACCTAATCTACGATGTTCTTGACACCTCCTGAAGGAGCTCCCAGATGGAGCCAATGTTAGTGTCAGTATGACAGTGATCAAAAATAACTCTTTCAGTTGTTTTCCTAAAATTCATAGGTCAAAGTTTTTTACTTTTTCAAACAAGTTTTCAGAGAATAATTTTGGTCACTAAAGAGGTCTAGGTCAAGTGTGTTGCTCCTTCATCTCATTCATCGCCGTCATCATTTCAAGGTAATCTCCTTCATCATCTTTTAAGGTTTAGGGTTATGTCATTCCACCTCATATAAGTCAACTATCTAGGGTCATCTCCGCCTTTGAAAAATGTTCAAACTTTCACCTAGAACAAGGCTCTAACCCTTCATCCCACTCATAAACCCTAAAGAGGAGCTACTGCTAGGGAATGAAAATAAAGACAATTGTATTGTTTCAAATGGTTCAATCACAAAAAGTTCAAAGAACTTAATTCTCGTATTACTATCTCATTAAAGATAGCTCATGTCGTATCAGCTCAAAACTGTCAATTCTATCTTATTATCTCATTCAAAGACAAAAAGGTCATTTCCAAATGTCAAAAGGAAGAAAGGGTAATTTCATATGTCAAAGGGTAAAAAGCTCATTTCAAGCTTATAAAAAGGAAAAAGAAAAGTAATTTTCATTCATTGTTATCCCTTGATGTGTGGAAGAGCACCTCTCTACCTCACTTGCACTACAAATTTCGTCAAACTCCAAATCCAAAGCATCAAATTCACTTCAAAACTCATTTGCTACCCTTCTGTATAGCCTTGTTATGCTTCTGGGAGTTTTTTTATGCTTCTCTGTAATCATGTTACACTTCTGTAGAGTGCTATGCAACCCTTTTTACGCTTCTGTGTGCTGCACAGCCCCTTTGTTACGCTTATGTGTCTCCCTTGTTACACTTTTTCCACCATTGTTATGCTTCTGTAGAAGCTTGTTACAGTTCTGGAGGACTGGAAAATTTCGGTTTTGGGCTCCAAAAACCTCCAAAACAGCTCAGTGCTTGGCATCATTACGTTGTAGTATCATCATAAAAGGTAATTGATCACTCTTATTCTATATTTTGGTCAATTTTTTGAGTGTTTCAACATTTTTATGCTCATTTTGTTTGTCTCCATATTTTCACTCATCCATGGTATATAAAAAAATTTAATTTGACAAACCCTAACCTACCCCATCTACCTAAACCATAACCCTAGTACCTAAAACCTAGATCATACATATCATATGCATTATTCCCACATTTTATATCATCCACACAATCCATAACATGTGAAATTCAACCAAACCCTAGATTCTAGCTATTTCATAGTGAAATAACTTAAAATTTCCCGTGTTTGCTATATTTTTCCACCCTCCACACATCCATTTATCTTCATTCCACTTACAATATGGATATAATATGCTACCCTATGCATTTATTTTTTTCCAAAAAAAATTCTGAGCTCGATGACCCTCATTTAACTTTCAAAACTTACCTCACCTCTACACTAGCTATTTACACAGTGTGAAATTGAAAATTCCCTATGTTTTCATAATTTTTCCACCTTACTCACACTAATTTTCCCTCATTCCACCCATAACTTGGAGTTCACATACAATCCAATCCACTCAATTTTTTCCATAATTTTTATTAGCTCCATGATCCTTCATCTTTTCCTCTAAATTCACACTTTCCTACACTCTGTTTTTCTAGATTTCCATACATTTACCCATCACATCAACACTCTAGGGTTTTCATCATTCTAGTGAAAAAAAAAATGGAAAGTGACAAGAAGAGCTTCAAGGGAAGGCACCACCTTAGGCTAGAACCCTTCACAATGCATGAACTCAATGCCTTGCCATTGGCTAGAATATGCTTTGAGAGGGCTCACTGTTTGAGATTTTGTGAAAGTATCATGGAAGAGGGGTATCATCTTCAATTGACCAGCCTATTTGTAACAAGATTCAGCATGGGAAAGGTCACTTGTTATCACTATAAAAAAAATTTGAAACTTGGTCAGTTACACTTGTTCCTAAGTCATAATGCTAGATAGGGTTAGAGTCATTTTTATATTTTTAAAGGTCTAGATCATGGGTTAAAAGTCTCATTCCATCACCAAACAATGTTCATTAACCTTTTTTCATTCTTCAAAGATCTTATGCCACGTTTTGAAACCCATTTTTAAAGTTTTTTTTTCGAAAATTTGATGAATAAGCCACGAAACCTATTTGTTTTCATCTCGGGTCAGAGGCCGCAGTGTAGAAATCTATGGTGTCGCATTGTTTGTATCTATGTTCTCTAGTTCTGGCATATCTATGAATTCATTATTGCAAAGGATAAATGAGTCCAGATCTGTGTGTACAGAGTACAAAGGTGAATTTTCAGGTTTTTCAGGGCTGCTAACCATGAAATTCATTTGTGCCTCTCTATATAGTCTCCTAAGCTAGCTAAAGATAGGGATTGTGGCATATGAGCCATCCATCTGCATTGTACCTTGCAGCTTGGCTCCCCATGACCTCGATAGTAACATGCCATGCTTAGGTGGCACATCCGCCACTACAACATCCATAACCATACATTTTGCTGGAATATGGGTCAAGTTCACACACAGGTCTTTGATTAGGTCAAAGCACTTCACTCGGCTAGAGTCAAATGAATATAAGTCCTTGTAGGGACGGGTTATCTCTAGGCCTAACCTCTCCATAACTACCTTAGGCATTAGGTTGTGCGATGCCCCAGAATCATGCATTGCATTGTGAAGGATCTTGTCATGGATATTGAGACTGATGTAAAACGGAGGTACTACCCCTTCCTGAAACTTCCCTTCAATATTTGGACCAAACAGAAGGGCTGGTTGATCATCACTCAGATTGACAGTGTCACTGTTTTCACCTAGATTTAAAGCTTTCAAAATTTGGCCTTTATACACCTCCTGAGTGGCTAGCTCAGAGAGTGGGATAGAGATTTTAATTTTTGCAATCTCACTCTCCAAATTGAAGGGAGATTGACTCTTTGTAAGACTCAACTTTGTTTTGTTAGCCACTATTTTAGTGGCAGAATCAGTGTGCCGATTCTCGCTATGTACAGTGTTAGGGACTATTTCATCAGGAGCACTAACTGTAGTGCTAGTGCTGCTAGTTGGTTGACCTTGTTTATCAATGATTTGGTTGTCCTTTCCTTTTTCCTTCCCAGAACTTTCAGCTGCTGATTTGTTACTTTCAGCATTTGCTTTAGAAGTTTTCTCAGGCCTTTTCTTAATGGTAATATCAAAAGCCTTGGATTTGGAATTTTCTAAGCTCTTTTTGCTTCTAAGTCCATACTGTTCTCTGACCTGCATGATGGCATTTTCAAATCCAAGCCTGTAATCCTCAGATTCTAATCTTTCCTCATCCCAATATGAGGGTGAGGGTTGATCTTCTTCTGTGGAACAGTTGAGAATTGAGTTATCCGTCCCAAACATATTTATTGTGTTTTCCATAGACTCTTCTATAATCCCCTCATCCTCGTCAAGGAAGTTCTCTTGGAATGGGGGTATAACTTGTTGATCTGATTCTCTTTGTATGTTGGGAGTGGTATTGTTCCTTCTATAGTTCTGGTTCTGGTTATGATTTTGGTTTCTGTTCTGATTACTAAATGTGACAACCATTTTTTCCATCATTTGTTGTAGCTTTTCCATGTTTTTAGATAGACGGTCATAATTGGGGTCAGATGTGGAAGCTACGGCGTCATCTCTATATGTTACCCTCTTCTCAGCCCTCATTCTGGCTTTCTTCTCAATCAGGTTAGCCTCTACACTCACTGCTCCTTTTTGCATGTCTTCCAATGTGTTGTAATCTCTCTCCCTAAGCTGGTAAGGCATGTCAGCATCAAAGCCTTCAAGATATTTCACTAGAGCCATACCTTGGGGAGGTTTCATGTGTGGAGGAAGAGTGTTGTAAATGTTGTTGAACCTGGTAAAATAGTCATGGACACTCTCTCATAGGTTTCTTTTCAGGTTCTTGTATTCTGCTAAGATTTGGAGAGGGTTGGCCTTAACTTCCCATTTATTTATGAAGGTCTGATATAAGGAGGGTAGATCTTGGATACTATTAGGAGGTAGGCCCTTAAACCATTTCTTCACATCACCTCCTAAACTCTGGGCAAATATTCTCATTTTGACTGTCTCATCATCTATCTCCATGTAGTCAAAGGAATCCTCCATCCTATCTACATGGTGCTGAGTTGTAGTGGACTTTTTTGCAGTGAAATGTGGGATCTTTGATTGGTAATCATTGGGTAAGGGCACTAGAGGCTGGGGTAACACCATAGGTGCATACCAGGTTGCCATGATGATGTTCTGAGGAGGTAAGGGGTTGGCTTGAGCAGCAGGTATGTAAATGACAGGAATACCTGGACCAACAGCAGTCTGTTGAGCTGATTTAGGATGACTGAGTCCTAAGTTTTGAATGAAGTGAATATCAGGAGGTGTAGATGGAGGGGTCTCTTTGTCCCTAATATGTTTACCACTTTGAGGTGGTGAACCAGGAAGCTCAAGGTCTGGCTAGTCTAGAGCATTGAATGACCTAGTTCTAGGTAAACTGTTTTGAGAGTCTAGGTCAAAAAGTGGGTCTGATAGAGCTATAAAGTCTTCCGGTGCAGCGTTAGCTCTATGGATATGACTGGAAATAGTTGGTCCTTTAGGTGTAGGAGATTTCTTGAGGATTCTCTCAGGGTTTTCAACTATTTCAGGTGGGTTTGGGTTAGGATAAGCTCTTGTGTGAATGGTTCTGGAAGCCAGAATGTTGTTTTCCAACAAAGCAGCTTAACCCTACTTATTACTTCTGTTATGGCTGATGTTGTTGTGGACTCTGGTCTCCCAGTGGAGACTTATGTAAAAACCAAGATAACCGTGAGGCCCACTGATCACCAAAGGAGTCTTTAGTCGCTAGAACCATGGAGCTGCCGTGTGGAAGGTTTAGAGTGATTCAAGAATGGTATACTATCCACCCAGTTGATTAACCCACCAAAATAAGGCTACTATGGTCTTCTTTGAGTCTATGAAGTGTTTTAAGGTGTTCTTTACTCAAATTTTCCCTACCGAGTAGCCATTATGTTGGGGTTCCCATAACGGTGTCGGCAAGACCAAAAGATGAGACAACATCAGAACCACTTTCAAACCTCAGGATCTAGCCCTCCTGGGTCCAGAGAGGGATATCTCTATATGAGAAAAGGTTTTATGTCTTTGAAGCTCAGAAGTTAAGATATTAGGCTAGTTGTAAGCACGAGGTTTTTTTGTTTGATTTTTGTGTGCTTGTTGGGAATCAGGAAAGAAGGGTTCAGTATAAGACAAGGCTGAGCAAAGACGGTTTTAGGCAAAGGAGAGATAACGAGAGTAAATACCTGCTCATCTTGAGGACTTCAAATGGAATCATACCTATTCAGAACTATGATGCGAAACTTAAATTCCAAGGCGTAA